>CM067485.1:22524903-22599903 GCA_034552555.1 Semaprochilodus insignis
CTTCTTCTTCTTCTTCTTCTTCTTCTTCTTCTTCTTCTTCTTCTTCTTCTTCTTCTTCTTCTTCTTCTTCTTCTTTATGTGGTCTTCATTGGAAGCCCAAGCACTAAACCCATCCGTCAAACCCTTGTCATGCTGTATGTGCTAGACTGCTGGCTTTAAAAGCTTGGCTAATTCACACCAGGTGAATTCAATCCAAGCAGCTCAGCCTGGAGTGACGAAGCGAGCCGTCTCCACCCCCCTCTGGTTTTGAGAAACAACAGCCACCTGGGGAGTGCACCACCAAGCTGCATTCATGTGCTCTACTTAAGGTAGCGCAGAGTGGAGCTGAACAAACATTGAAGTCAGAGAAAGGTTACCTTAAGCTGATTAGAATCCAGCTTTACTACTATGATACTTTTATACCAAAGATTCTATAGTCAAAACAGTCAGTGAATATTTTAAAAGCAAATGATTGCTGTTGGAAGAAAAGCAAATCTGCAAAATGGTACATTTACAAGAGATAACAAAAACCTTCTTTACTTTCAATGAAAGTGAATGTAAATGGATTTAATTTGAAGCAATGTTGGGAGCATGTGTTTTGGAACAATCATCATGAAATTCATACACAGTGTAAAGGACTGATGCTGAACTCAACAAATGGAGATAATTGTTTTGTTGGCCCAACCATTTAAGAACCTAACGATGGTTCTTAAATGGTTCTTGACTTCACCCATAAATAAAATGTTTCTACAGTGATTAATGAAGGCAATGGTTATACATAGGACTATGATAGCTAGATGCATAAATGGTTCTTTGCATGGTTCAGTGGTTCATCTGTATGCCTGAAAACCTCTTGTATATGGTTCTTTGAAGAGATTTTAAATGGTTCTATTTAGTACCAGTAAGGATTGTTTTGGTAGTGTATTGAACCACTTTTAATAATAGTGTTGAATGGACACCCTTACAAAATGAGTTCTTCAAGAGATTTTTAGTGATTGTACTCAAAGTTCTATAGTGATTATTGGGGACACTGACACCAATATCGGACCTGATACTGCACTCATTTATTAATGCTCATAAAAACGCCCCAATTACAACATTCCGATACCCGATTGATGTAGGCCAAGTGTATACTGCACGGAGGAGGAAAAAGTCACAACTGCTTCCCCAATATGGTTGGAGACTTGGATACGAAACGGAGGTGAAAGGGAGTTGACATTTCCTATCAAAGTCCACATATAGCAACCGCACTCTGTTTAACTGAATGTAATAGCCATGTATAAATGTTCATACAGTGATTTTAAAACTGTCTTTGTAAAATAGTCAAGTCGGGTTTATTCAGGAAACACACCTTCAGAGCAGGAGGAAGAAACTTTGAGAGGAACCAAGATTCAAAAAGGGAACCCATCCTTCTTTGGTCCACACCAGGTATCAAAACAAGTACAAAAGCAATATGCAAAGGATAAACATTTATAATTATATGCACTATTGAATATAGAGCCACAGATAACTGTCCTATGAGAGTAGCAATGAGAAACAGACCTGAAAGTGTGAATGAAACCAGTGACCACTGTAAGGAGTTCATCACAGTAAAAACCCAGTATATCCATTACTGCAACTAGAAACCTACAGTGAGTAAGAATAAGAGAAGTATTTGGTGTTTTGTGGGGCAGAGGAAGAAATGTCTGATAAGTTTGGAAAAGAAAGGAAAAAGAATGTCTGTGAATAAATAGCAGGATCACCAGATGGGTCAGCAAAGCTTCCACATAGCATGGGACAGCATGAAGCTCCATGGAAGGTAAACTGGTCAGAAATGCAGACAAACAGTGGGCAACCAGTGGCTGTAGGCTATAGAGAGACCATACTGTTCTACTGTGTTTGTACACAGTGTGTTTGGACAAGATATTTTGAATGAAGCAACTTTATTTAAAAGTGTTTGTAGATAGAGCTGAATGTAGCGGCTAACATGGACTGAGCATTTTCGCACAGTGTGACTCCACAAAAAATAAGACTTCCAGCGTCACACAGTGTATGTCTGGATTTGGAGGACTCTTAACTACAGCTCAACCAGTCAAAAGGACTTTAGTAACTCAAGCTGTGAGCTCCTTGGATGCAGTAGCCTTGTTAGCCATGGTAGCTTCGGATGTGATTCCCGGTGTCACTGTGTTACAGAGACTGGTTTGAAAAAATCGGGGGACAAAACGTACTTTAGTTACAGCTGTTCTGATGTGGGACAAAACCCTCTTTCTTCCACTGCGGCACTGCTCAATCCAATGTATGTAGTTAGCATAGCTGGCTAATGCAGGTCATTAAACTATTACAGTACATTCATTATGGTATCGGACTCAGTACAGTCATATCTACTTTTTAAATGGTTCCTTAAAGAACTATGCACAAATCATGATTTCCATGATGAAATAATTGAATACATATTTTTTTTAACAATGGATGGATGGATGGCTGGCTTGATAGATAGGTTAATTTTTTTTACAGCCTGTTAGTGAAAAGTCCAGGCTTGGTGAGATATCACTCTATTTCTGGTCATGTACTGGTGTTAAAAGACAATCTATCATTTTCTGGCTCTGGGTTTGCCCTGTGTTTGTTCTTCAGACATATGAGCAGCTACTCTCAGAGATACTCTGGTGAGAAAAGCAAGAGACATTTTATTGCCTTTGAGGTCAGCTGTACGAACTGACATCTCTTCTAGAACTCCGATCTTAGTGTCAGAAAGAGTTCTTTGACTGATGCAATAGAACAAGCATTTTCGTGTAGTAATAATGATAATAATAATACGCTTTATTTTTATAGGACATTACATACACAGTGTGCATCTCAAAGTGTTGCACACATTTTATTGAACAAAACCAAATAACAAAATAATAAAACAGAAAAATGAAGTTACATAAGAATCAATGCATACAACACATACAGCAGTATAGAACGCACAGCAGTATAGAATGCAGAGCAGTGTAGAATGCGGAACAGTATAGAATGCAGAGCAGTAAATGATGCCGAGCAGTAAAGGATGCTGAACAGTATAGAATGCTGAGCAGTAGAGAATGCAGATCAGTATAGGTGGCCGATCAGTATAAAACGCCGAGCAGTATAGAATGAAGAGCAGTATAGAATGCAGAGCAGTGCAGAATGCAGAGCAGTATAGAATGGCAAGCAGTGTAGAATGCAGATCAGTATAGGAGGCCGATCAGTATAGAACGCCGAGCAGTATAGAATGCAGAGCAGTATAGGATGGCAAGCAGTGTAGAATGCAGAGCAGTATAGGAGGCCGATCAGTATAGAACGCCGAGCAGTATAGAATGCAGAGCAGTATAGGATGCCGAGCAGTAAAGGATGCAGAGCAGTATAGAAGGCAGAACAGTATAGAAGGCAGAACAGTATAGGATGCCGAGCAGTAAAGGATGCAGAGCAGTATAGAAGGCAGAACAGTATAGAAGGCAGAACAGTATTGAATGCAGAGAAGTATAGAATGCAGAGAAGTGTAGAATGCAGAGCAATGTAGAATGCAGAGCAATGTAGAATGCAGAGCAGTGTAGAAGGCCGAGCAGTATAGAAGGCTGAGCAGTATAGAATGCCGAGCAGTATAGAAGGCCGAGCAGTATAGAATGCCGAGCAGTATAGAAGGCCGAGCAGTATAGAATGCCGAGCAGTATAGAAGGCCGAGCAGTATAGCATGCTGAGCAGTGTGCAATGCAGAGCAGTATAGAATGCAGAGCAGTGTAGAATGCGGAGCAGTATAGAATGTCGGCACAGAGAGCCAATAAATGTCAGGTTCAAGTTCATTTTCGCAATCTGCAAATAAAATAAACAAAAGCTTTTAACATCACTTATCACTTATAGCACACTTGGTTTTAGTTTACTACCTCTTCACAAACTGGCTGTTTTCATGCTGAAAAAGGCTAGGCTAGTGATGTTAGCTGAGGTAAAAAACCATTATCATTTGTCTACACGACTTGAGTCCTGGAATGCCAGCATGGGTCAGTGGTGCAGTGGTCTTTACTGTACATGCCTATGTGGATTTGAATGGGAAGCTATTCAACACTAGAATCAATATACATTCATAAGACATGTGTCCAACTATCTGCAATACAATCCATTGCACTGTATTTATACAGCAGCCCAGAAAAGCCTACTCCCTGATCAACAACTGTGCAGGTTCACTTCCATGGCTTTTCTAAGGCTCTGCCCTAGGATTGAAGGGGTGTTGAACCTATTTCTTTAGTTTTTGGGGGGAAGTGACTCAAGGACCCCTGTAGTAGGTGCCTTTGTTTGGTAGCCATACACCATTTTATTTATGAGTACTAAAATATTACTTGTCAAGTCACAATGCTTTATGCATGAACCACACCCACACGTACACTGAAAACTCAAATAAAGGTGCCTACAAGGCTTTGTTGAAGCTATTCCCTAGGTCAGAACTCTGGCCCTGCAACACACCCACTAACCTGGGAGATTCCAGACAAGTTCAGTCAGGTGTGTTTGACCAGAGACCAAAACTGTGCTATCTGGCTCCCTAGGACTGGAAATTGAATAATAGAATGGAGGAGCCATTTTTCGCTTCACAAAGAACTTTTCAATAGATGCTTCTCTATAGAAACCACTCAATTGCTAGGTTCTTTATGGAAACAAAAGTGGTTCTTGTGCCGCACCGCTCCAAATAACCCTTTATAGCACCTTCATTTACAAGAGCGTGTTCTCATGCAGAGGTGTTATTTTCAGATATGAAAAACTCTATAAAATTGTTTTACAAATATATTACTTTGCAGACAGACAGCAGATATCTGACTATATAGTGAATTCACAAAGATACATAACAGCTTTACATAACTTAATTTTGATAGCAGCTTTAAACTGGGACCAGGAGGTCTTGATTGTGTAAAGTACTGCACCATAAGGCAAATATTATTTCCAGGTGAGTTCTTATGCTTAACTGAGCCATTTTGTCATGGTTTGAGACAGTTTTATGCACCATTACTCTCATTCAGTATCCCCTCTGGGTGCAACTTCCCAAGAACACTTCTGGAAAACGATAAAAATAAAAATAATATTCTGTGAAAAAAGGATGAAAGATAAATTGCAGTTTATAAATAGAACATATATGCTGTTTAATTTATGAGTAGAGTCTGTGTGCAAATGCTTACTTACAAAAGTCATTAAGCCACACGTGATACCTTATGACACCAGGCACAGGCTTATATAATTGCTTTTAAGTAGTTATGATTACATGCATAAAACTTTGCAATGCAAAATGAAGACAATATGTCTTCATAAAGTCAGAATCCATAAAACATTTGCGCAGAAAGCATCTGTTCAGTTACCAGTTAGCCAAAAAATAATTGCTCTATGAAATTCACATTGCATATACAACAGTTGGTGACAGCTGTGATGGGTCTGGATGCTATCAAGAAAATATACAACCCTGTTTCCAAAAAAAGTTGGGATGCTATGCAAATTGTAATTACAAAACACAATGCAATGAAGCTCAAAATCCATTTAAAAAAGTTTATTTAAAAACAATATTTAATAAATACAACATAACAAACAGTGCAGACACTACAAACACTGCAATGCTGTTGGGAAGGAAGATAAAGGTTACCAGGCAAAATAAATGATGATAAATTTAGACTGATATGGGCGATATTTATTGAGCTACACATACAGAAGTAGTGTCTCTCTGTATGGCGTCAGGCCATCATGTTTGCTAACGCAACATGCCAGACGTCACAGCATGGAGTTGTAGAGGTTCATAATGATGTCCTGTGATAATCCATCCCATGCAGCTTGAATATTCTCACACTGTCCCTGCAGATTTGGTGGTAGCGGTGGAGGTGGAGTGACTCCAGGCCTTCTGGATATGTGATGCGTGACAACAAACTGTTCATCTTGGCACTGACCACGGTGCCTCCACATACAGATTTGTTGGTCGTCTCCACCAAGACAAAAGCGGGACTTATCACTGAAGATGACCCGTTGCCATTCTAAGTCATTCCATGACAGTCTGCCACGACACCACTGCAGTCTTTGGTGATGCTGACATGGTGTTAAGGGCAGTCGTCATAATGCAGTCCTGTGTAGTGCAGCTGTCTGCCAATAGTGCTGGCACTAACAGGATGACTTATGGAGGGCATCACTGCAAGCTGAATGTCTGCAATCGTGGCTGTTGAGTCAGTCAGTCAGGTACAGCGATAAGTCCTGTCCTTGCTTATATCACATGTGCGGCCGAGCGTGAAACTTGTTTCATTCCTGACGGTTAATTCCGTCTGGGTGCAACTATTTGTGCGACTATTCTTTTGATGATGAGTGTATGTGCTCTGACATTTTTCCTGACCCTGAGAAATTAATGACTACTTGGGTAGACTCTGACTTATGCACAGTTTTATGCTGTACTACCGAATGTGAGCTTCTTCTACCTTCTTCTAACCAAGACGTGTTGCACATTAGGTCCCGGAAATCTTGAATAGAATGTAGCACTGTAATCACAACACAACCTTAGGGACGTGGTGCCATCCATGCCAGATCATCATATTGTCTCTCCAAGCCAGGACATCTGAAGCTCGCTAAAGCTGTCTCCTCTCCCGGCTTATTACTGAGTCTGTCCTTCTGTAATGTTCACAAAGTGGAGTTTTGTTCGGCGGATAAAATGACCTTTACAAAGCTCCTTGCACTCCGCTGAGGAGTGCAGGACAAAAGCAGCGAAGATAGAGAGCTCTTTATCGGCCAAATTTTACCGGCTTCCTGCTCATGCTAGCGCAGGCTCCGTCAGAGGAAGAGAGCGGAAGGCTTTGTCTGAGAAATTGTCTCTAATACTAATCCTATTTCATGCCAGCTCATTCCTGCTCAGTAGAATATCGGAAACTTCCACGAGAAAAGAGCGCTTCTGAGGAAAATGGCACAATTGAAATTCTCCTGCTGAAAAGTCTATCAAAGTTGGAATTGGACACGGTAGACTCCACAGTGGCTTTTTTGTCACCGAGGCCAACGGTACCCACAATAAACCTTAGCTTTCCTTTATGGGAGCTATCGCTCTGCGGACGCGGAACTCCTTGGATATGAGTGTATTTGCCTTTTTGTTGGTCCACTGCATTCTCTAGCATCACAGAGGGAGGGGGAAATAATAAATGTGGCCATTAGCATGTTCTATATCAGCAGGTAGCTGAACCACCATTTTAATAACTCCCGTCTCTGCGCATGTTTAATTTCCTGCCACGTAAGTTTTCTTTACTGTGGCCTTTAGATTGTTTGGTAGCAACATTATTAGTCTGATGAAGAATGATGGAAACAAATGGGTACAGCGGAACGCCCAGAGCCAGACTGCAGATGTTATTTCCCATTATCCAAAGCAGAGTGAGAGACTCTGGCTTAATTATACACAACCCATGCAGTGTGTGTTAGCCCTGCAGGCCAGGAAGGAACCCTTGCAAACACTACTCGCTGAAAATAGCACAGCAAAGATCTGAGAAGCTAGTACCGCACAGCTGGCTTTGCTTAGGAGAGATGTCAGGTCAGGTTGGAAGGTAAGATGAAGCTAAGCTATGGTCAGGATATTTGTTTCCAGCCTATTATCCTGTAATAATATCTCTTGACTTATGACTGGAATGAGATGTCCTTTGCGGCCGCTTCGCTAGCCTCTCGAATGGTGTTAAAGCGGGTTTAAACTGTAACACTAGATTCGAGGACAGTGCGTGTCACTTTGCCGGGTATGAATCAGCCACAGTATATGACTCACCCAAAGTTTGTTGTTAAAAGGCGCTCAGTGAAAGGTCACTGAAAGCATTCTGTTTCCCATGCCATCTGTAGAAGGGAACAGGCTACCTGTCGTTGCAATACAAAGGGCATGCAGTCGGTGTAGGCTAATTCCTGAGAGATAATGACATCCTAAACCTTGACAGTATCCTTGACAGGAGCCAAGCGAACTGGCAGCTTGCAAACGCATTGAATGTCTCTGGAGGATGGAGCAGCTCATCATCACCATTTGGAACTACGCGAGGCACTCCCGACTGTTATCTTTGCATCCACAGTGCTCCTGCAGAGGAGATCTCTGGCAAGTGACGCTGTCGGCCTCATGCTTCTTGGACAGTAGGATCCGCCGTGTTTGGGAACATAATCCGGAGCAGCTTGTGCGGGAGGCTCGGGAGCAAACGGTCTGCATTTGGATTTTGGCAGGAAAGGCCAGTATGCTCAGTCTGACCCATTTTGGATATACAAACATTCTCGGGACTGTGGAGAAGATTTACAAGTATCAGATGGAGCACATATTTCCAAAATGAAGACAATGACGCCAAGCCAGTGCCTTTCAAATAAGCCCAAGCAAACCATTCACACTGCTTATATCTCAGATGAAGGTTTTGGAATAATAATAGGTTGGCTTTATTTGCGCGTTACAATATGTGAAGGTTGCGTGACTTGTTTGCATCCTGTGCAATGACAGATTCACACTTTCTGTCAATTTGTCATTGCAGTAATAGGTAATTATGAGTGAAATCATTTATGGGCCACATCTCAGGCTGCAGGGTATAGGACAGAGATAAATCATTTAGGCAGTGTAACATGGTTGTTAACTTGTCTATCAAAAAGGTTCTTTTTTTGTCCTAGACAGTAAGAAGCCTCCATGGGGCAAGTTCTATACAAATATGGGCAACATATCATGAGAAATATCATGCAGTCATATAGTAAGAAACAAGGAAATACATGATGCCTCCTCCTCCTCCCTTTTCACTCCTTATCAGGTTAAACGAAACATTGTGAATCTAGCATTAAACTTCATTCCTTTATGCCTGCAGCGATTCCAGCAGTGGAAAGCAATGCCAGTATTATCTCTTATATTGCTTCTATTTATTTCACTTGTTTTGTTTGCTGTCAAATGTGATTTCTTGGCAGGAGTAGGCGGCAGTGGTGGTCAGTTGCCAAAAGCTTCAGCTATCATGGCGTTAACTGTTCCTTTCATGAGATGCCTGTTTTTATACAATCAGGTGCAGGAATTTTACATGAGGTTAAAGGGTTTGGGCAGGTCTACTTTCTCATTGTCTCTTGCTTGCCTGATGGCCGGTTCAACACTACTTTAGCTTACGATTCAAATGTTTCGCAAATGTTACGTGCATTTTAATAAAGGCATGCTTCCATGCACTGCAGTTGTGCAAATAAACTTTAGATACCGTGTCTGGGGTCCTTTCTGTGTGGAGTCGGCATATTCTCTCCTTGTCCATGTGGGTTTCCTCTTGGTGCTCTGGTTTCCTCCCACAGTCCAAAGACATGCAGCCAGGTGAATTGGAGATGCTAAATTGCGCCCTAGGTGTGAGTGTAAATGTGTATGTCTGTGTATCTGCCCTGTGATGGACTGTCGGCCTGTCCAGAATGTTTCCTGCCTTCTGCCCAATGAACGCTGGGATAGGCTCCAGCACCCCGCCGCAACCCACAAGGATAAGCAGCTTAGGAGAGAAATGAATGAATGGTTTAGGCTATCATGATTAGGGGCTGCTTTGAAGCAAACAAACTGGAGATATTTAATTCATTATTAAGGATAATTTTCTTTTTAGACGTTTGCCATCTTATGACCGTGTTGTTTGTAGTGCAGAGAGCCCAAGCAGGATGAACTGCGGTCCATCTAATGAAAGCTGAAATCAACCTCAACGACATTCAGTTTGATGAAGCTGAAGTTGGATTCTTATCTGAACTTCCTGTTCCACATGAAATGGCACCAGTAAGTAACTGCTGCCCCATTTAAGGTGGAGTAGGAAATTCAGATAAGAAACCACCCTCAACATTGTTTCACCTTGCATCTGGGAATGCTAAAGGATTTGACAATTCTAGGACCACACTGTGTAGAGCCATTTTTGAAATGTGCTTTGGTTTTGGCATTTTAGAATATCTAAAGCAGCCTTAACAAAGCTATTTGCATTTAGCCACCTTTTCCCAGTGAGCATAAAAAATGTAATCTTGGGGCGTTCTTTTATTTCAGGCTTTTCTATTCTGGTGGTTTTCCACCTTTTAAAAAGTTGGTTGATAAAAAACCTGCTTGTGATTCACTCTTCATCTGATCAGGTACAAAGAGGTTTTATGAGACAAAACAGGCTGGGGCTAGCCGATCAGTAGATATCTCTGCGACATGATACACAGATGCCTTTGACATATAGTCAAAGCTGTTACTTCTTCACATTCTATAACAAATCTTTATTTGTTTCTTGGTCCCGTGTACTAAGTGTATTAAATCCTTAGGCATAAAATGTACAGAAAATATAAAGTTTGCTTTTGTGGTCAGGACAACGATGTTTTGAAGTTCTCGATTTTCTGGAACATTTGTGATACATTCAGTGCTGAGTAGACTTCAAGTAAATTCTTGAACTGTGAGAACGCTGGAGAAGTTTATGTAACTGTCCAAAATTATCTAGAACTTTTAAAAATGTTTTAGAACTTTCTAGAACTGTCTGGGACTGTCCAATAGCAGTATAAATACAGGTGCATTAAAACAACCATTTCATTTGATGTTCCAGCTGAGTAAGTGGATAGCGGATACAGAGCTACATTTAATTTAGAGGGCATCAAGAGGCTGCAGCAACCGACAGACACATTCTGCTACGTCAGTGTCCAGTTTATTAAGACAAAAGTGAAAGAGTACTCTTAGCATCTGCTAAGATGGGCAAGGCCTACACAGCATACTTTAGCATGCCTGTCGGGGATGAAGACAAACAGTGGGCACCTCATTTCACATAGGAGCACTGCAGGAACTCTTGAAGGTAAGGTGGACGATTGCTGCTCTCTTAGATGGCAGAATTTTATTGTGTCAGGTTTTGAGGGTTCATTGAAGTTTAAAAGCAGTTATTAAGAAATCTGTCACAGTTTTGATGTTCTAGCAAAATATATATTACATTACAGTATATACTTTATGTACTGTGTTAATATCTTAAATAAATAAATTAGATAAATTAGATTAGGTAATTAGATAATAAATTAGATAATAAATTAGATTTTCTTTTCATTGTCCTGCACATAGAAAAACAAAAGTGAAATTAGCTGTTTTCCTGAATGTTTTACACATCAACAAAATAACACATAAAAGTTTATTTTTTAAAACTGAAATTGCACTTTTAAAAGTAAGAGCCAGCATGATAAGCAGTGTTTGAAATGCATAAAACCGAAAACTTGCGCTTAGAATCTTCACTGCTTCTTACCAGAAATCACATAACAGCTCACAATCTGAAACCAACCACAACTGATTCTGATGAGAGAGCTAATGAAAAGTTAATGAAAGTAGTTCAATTTGTTCTTCAAACACACATAAAATTGTGATAAAATTAGAACATGATTTTTACAACGGGGAAAGGAATTATAGCTTGTTAGACAGAACATTCTTTGTTCTGAGATGATATAACCCCTCCCAATTAGTTTTACAGAAAAGCTGAGAAATTATCTTAGAAAAGAACATATCATCCCTGTCCAAAGAAAAACATGTATCTCCATTTTTGTTGACACAGCAGCTTCTGTTTACACTGTGTAAAAATTTCATGATGAATGGACCAACAGAAATGGCCCAACAGTGCTTGGAAAAAAGTCTGGTTCAATTGACTTACATTAAAAGTAAAATTAAATAAGGTTTTTGCGTTTTTTGCGCTTATTACTTATGATTGTAGTCCATGGTTCTTTAAGGAACCAAAAAGTGCTTCTTCACAGGCATGGGTCAGTGAAACCCTTTTCTTAGTGATTGTCACATTATTTTTCACACATGGACTTGATGCAGTGGCTGTCCTTTTCAAGTTTGTGACCTGCAGGGTTATCCACAGCTGGAAGCCTCAGGTGTCTCTTTGCTCCTTTGTGCTAGAGTCGCTTTGTCACCTTCAGGTACAAGACAGCTTGTGTACAGGTTGTTTATCAGCAGGTTCGTCTCAACCTTTCTTTGTTGAAATCTAGAGAGTGAAGGAGCTGAGCAAGGAGTTTATGCCAACAACTTTGCCTTGCTGCATCAGTGTTCATCATTCAGTGGATGTAAACCTGTGAAACACTGGTCAGGAGCATCTTGATGTAATTCATCCTGCTCAGCAGCCTTCATGAGACATTCTTTGCAGACTCCAAATGGAGGTTTGAGGTGTTCCTTATGAACGAATCTGCTCAGGGTGGTGAGCTAGGACTGTCACGATTGATGTTTTCCCCAGCCGAGCTTCATCCCTGGTCCCTCTGATTCATCGCCCATGAAAAATTGTAGTCTTCTGTGATTGCTCCTCTGTTGTCTGCCCAAAGAAGGAGGCGTCATCCATACACACAGCGGTGCTATCGAGATTGTGGAGACGGTCGTGCTTTTCTTTTGTATCTTCCTGTGGTGTAATGAAGGTTGTCAGCTTTGTGCCATCCTTGTCCAAAGGGATTTGCCCAAATCCATTTGCAGCATCTGAACTGAAGAAGGCAGCACTTCCAGCTAGCTCGCGTAGAAATGTCGTCCAAGGTCTGAAGGATTAATTTTGCTCTTGACATTTTCATTCTGCCTCGCGAGGTCGACGCAAATCCCAATTTTGCCACTTGGACCATGTGAGCGACACACTCACAATTCCAGCGATTCCATTGGCCTCTATTCTTTTTGTGCTCCTTCCTATCACATCTTTAAACTAGATCTCCTTTGAGCAGCACTAGCTCTCTGTGTCTAATCAGTCCCTGGTGTGGAAAAAGAGCTTTCACCAGCAGAGTTGGTTAAAACTACTGTGGAGTAAGCATCCTGACACGTTTCCCCTCCGGATGAGGTCTTTAGCTGGGGATGAATGGTGGCCAGGCTGACCAAATCTCTGTTTAGCAGGTTTCAGTGGTGGCTTTTAGGCAAGCTGTTCAGAAGTGGACTGTTGTGCCAGTCGCTGATGTGCTTTATGACTCACTGGAGGTTCCCTTCATCATAAAAACCCATGGTCTACAGTCACGGCATCAGTTTGAGCCATCTGCGTCTCCTTTCTCTTGTGTGACAAATGTACAGCTGGAGCCTACAATTAACCTTTAGAGGAAACACTTTACATTAAGGTTCATAAATGAAGCATTAATTATGTTGTTGTACTTACTGATAGTTTAGTTTGTCATTAGTTTGTTGCTTATTCACTCATTAACCATGTACTAATTGTTACTTATTGCACTGCCAATTATTAATAATATGTTTTCACTTCTATGAAGTTATTTTGATCATTATCCAGGGTTGCACAATGAAACAATATTGTTGCATGTGCTAGGAGAAATTCATTCTGCGCTAATACAAAAATGATTGCATGAGTGTGAACGACTTTCACAAATGCGTGTGTTCAATCAAATATTTAGAGTTTTCATGCAAGCTGTAGTCAATTTTTCATAGTCAGTTATTGTGAGCAATTGGGGTTGTGTGGTTTGTTCTATAGTGTACACTCACTCATTCTCAAGACCACTTTATCCCTCTGGGTCACAGGGGTACTGGAGCCTATTCCAGTGTTCAATGGGCAGAAGAAAACGCCTTTGACATGTCTCCAGTCAATCACAGGGCAGATACACAGGAGCACCTGGAGGAAACCCTCACAGACACGGGGAGAACCTGCAAACTCCACAACTGTGCTCTTTTCCACCAACAAAGTGCCAGTGCCAATGCAGGTGCTGGTTCCCAGGCTCTACTGAACCCGTTAAGAACGGGCCCACTTTTCCACTGGTTTGAGAGCCGAGCGATTACGTATCTGGAGGTGGGTAGTCCGTAGTCCATGAGCAGAAGTCTGCGGACAATGCATAAAAACAACATGGCGGAAAATGTTCTTCAAGTGCAAACTTTACTTCTTGCTTTGAGGGCATATATCTCACCATAGAGAGTTTTTCAGCATTTGTGCGCAGCCTAGAAAGATTATCATAGACACCATTTACACGTAAGATCACTCGTAGTTTCGTTTCCTTTTCCTGTTATGGTGTACTAGTTAAGGTGTACTATTATACAGCAGCATGTTAAGTTTCTGAGCTATATGTAATGTTCTCACATTACAGATCTCCTGCACGTATTAAACAACAAATGTTTTGAATTTTTCTCATTTTAGCTTATTAAAAGACGAACTCCTCCTGTTGAATGCGCTCATCCATGAGCACATCCCTGGTGGAATACGATTGTTCCCGAGTTCAGCTCAGTGCAGTTCATCAAGCAGCACCATGCCCCTTTGCCACTTGCATCACGGGTTCCACAGACCAGAGAGTTAATGGTGCTGGAACGGCACTGATTTTTATAGCCTCAAGCCAGTTTTTTGTGGTGGAAGAGTGCAGAACGGTTCAAAAGTTTGGCATTGGCAGCATGTTGGTGGAAAAGGGCTCACAGGAAGGATCCCGGACACCCCAGCCAGGAATCAAACCCAGGCACTTCTTGCTGTGAGGAGACAATGCTACCCACTGTACTACCATGCTGCCCAATTGCAAGTGACAGTAGCACTGTACAATGAAATTCTTGCACTCCATTAGTTCTATTTTACAATACAAATACCAAGTATCAAGTAAAGAAGCACACACACACACACACACACACACACACATATATATATATATGTGAACAGTATGCAGTATTAGTGCAAATGACTGTGTAGTAGCAGCCAATTATAGACCCAAGTATCTTTTTTAAGGATACATGTATCATACACATAGTGTACATAATGTGGTATAAACACAATAATACTGGTTCTTATATAGAACTGATACATTGAAGGATATAAGTGCAGTTATAAGTGCACAGTCTGTGCAGTTAAGCAGTCTGTAATGTTCTGGTGGTCATCTTGTAGGAGAGAGGACTGAGCATGAACTACATTACTGGTCAGATGCTAGTGGCAGAGGAGCTGGAGGTGGAATGGTTGTTGAAGGATGTGTGTGTCCATGCCCATTACAACACTATGACCTCATGGTTAAGACATGAGTAGTTGCTTATATGTTGAGTGCTACGTAAATATATGCACAGTTAACCAAAATGGCACTTTTGGTTTGGTCAAAAAATCTTACTAAATAACTAAAATGGAAATAGATATGTTGGTTTTCATCACTATCCTGCATCATTCTGACCAGACACATTTGAACCGTTTGAGCAGAAGAAGATCAACAGTAAAAATGTCGGCCATCTTTTATCGTTTCTATGAAGGTGATATTAAACCAGCAATTTCTAATCCCTGTTCGTTCCGAGTATTAAAGGAGGTACAACACCCAAGGACTCAAAAACACAACACCCTACTTGAAATGCAAAACACAGCAAAACAACAGGAGTAAAAAGAAGTCATGCTATCATGACTAGATATAACGAAATTCTTTGCCAGTTGTCCTCTGTTGTTATAAAATTAGCATTTGTAGCACATATTTTAGTCTACATACAATGTAAAAAGTACTTTGTTGGTCCAACCTAAAAAAAATTACTTCGGTTTGTTACAAGCAAATGAATTAGGTTTATTCAACCTAAAAAAAAGAACTTTGAATGAATGATTCTTTCAACTGAAGTAATTTTTAAAACTCAGTTCAGTTGCTTCTAATGAATTAAGGTTATTTTATTTTATTTATGTTGCACTTTTTACAGTATAAAGTAGTAAAATGATTTAGTGTAAACTATTGTTAGTAGTCCTGAGCTTTGTTTCAACGTTTGTCATTTATTTACATAAACATATTTTAAAAAGCAGTGCAGACTTGAACCTGGCAATACAGAATGTAGCTCATACTGAAGGAATCATATTGTTGAGTAACTACATTCATATAGTATATCATAATGATTACAATAACAACAATATGAGCTTTCAAGGTTATAAAGGCAAATTAGTCATACCATATTCTTCAGTAGGAGTGAACCAAAGCAGAAAAAGAATTTTCTTCAATGGTTCAGAGAAACGACCCCATGTTGTGTTCTAAGGAATGGTATATGGCTTTGGGTCCTTTCACCATGATGTTAGAAGAAGTGGCTTTGAAATGGAATCAAGGAACGTCCTTCTTATTACAAAGGCTTAAATTATTAAGATATTGCTTTTGCTCGTATGGCCTTTGTGCTTGAGAATATAAATTTGCCCATTCATTCTGAGTGGACAGTTCACTTTCAATTAAATCATCTCTCTTCTTTTATACATAAGTACCTTCTCAAGGAAATAAAGGGCTTGCTTCAATGCTGCAGTGTATTTTTTCTGGACCATACCAAATGGAGGGCATAGAACGCACAGAGAGAGAGAGAGGCAGTGAGAGACAGAGGGATGGTTATGACAATAGATAATGATTAAAATGCAGTTGTGATGGGTCAGACATTGTTCAAGGCCTTTTTCTCATTGTACATTAGGCCCAGTGTCTATATATTTCTTTTCTGAGGGCGGAGAAACATTAACAATAGTTTACTGTGAGGGAACAGATGGCAGGAGAGACTTGACTTTTCTGTATGTAGGAGGATTACAGCTTGTTTAAAAGCTAAATGATACATTTAGCTCTGACAAGGTTGAAGCCAAAGTGTGAATGTAGAAAAAGGTGAAGAGAGCAGATCCAATATTTCATAACAATTGTAACTAATTTGTTGGCCTGTGTTTTTTTGTTACCTGAACAAAGAGTTTGATATTAATATTGTATTAAAATACAATATTACAATATAGTTTATTTTAGTTATTTTAGGAGCACAGACAATACATATCTGGAAAAAAAAACTTAAATATCTAAAATATTAAATAACTAAAATATTAAATAAAGTTACAATTACTGAAGTATCATGAGGCTGAATTTCATAACAATTTATATAATGATGGCTAATTACAGTATATAACAGACATTAGCGTGTGACATAAGTTGTCACAACATCAAATGGTAAGACTTTACTGTAGGGTATGGTTCATAAGACTATATAACTTCAAATCAAATTAAATCAAATCAAAGTTTATTCATCACATACTTAGTTGCATCTGCTTGCTCACATGAAACAATTAGAAAATATAAAGATACATTATCTAAAATAAAATAGAATAGAACATATATAAGGATAAAGATAAGAACTAGATGTTAAATAACCATATAAATAAGATTTTCAAAAAGGAAAAAGTACCAATAGTATCTAATTACAATTCATACAATAGATATACACAAAAATACCATGCAGAAATATCATCTCTGTCCAAAGAAAAACATGTATCTCTATTTTTGTTGATTTTTACTTTTATGAATCATTTGATTACATGAGCTGGTGTTTACATTGTGTGAAAATTTCATGATGAATGGACCAACTGAAATGGTCTGAAAGTGCTTGAAAGAATGTCTGGTTCCATTTACTTACATTTGAATTAAATTGGGTTTTTGCCCTCTCCTGTAAAGTTGCCATTTTGGAGATACTTGTTTTATCATAGAACAAAGTACATACGGTTGTCGTGATAACTGTCCTAACCCTGCATTAATGATTAAGTGTCATTTGTAATAAAGGTTACATTTGCTAAGTGTGCTAAACTAGCTTTTATGACATATGATGCCTGTTGGAATAGGCATTTATGTAGGGTTATGTCAGTTATCATGCCAAGCTTGGCCGGCTGCCTGGTTGTAGGAGAGGTAAGTCAGGAACTGTAAGGTCACGGGTTAAATCCTACAATGAACTAGGTATACCTGGTTGCACCTTTGAGCAAGGCACCAGGCTCTCTTGGCAACACTGTGCTTCTCCCAGACTGGGCAAAATTAGGCAGCAAAGCAACAAATTTTCCTTCCCTCTTCCTACAGCTAAAGTGTTACCCATCAAACATATAGAGCATATGTCATACATACAGCATATGTCATGACAATTACTGTTATTGGTATATGACACCGTTATATTACTGAACTAAATCCGTCATGACACCTCATCACGGCCTATGACATGGATATGCCTATGTTATGTAGCAGGGTTCAAGTGAAGTGTTACCAGAAGTGTCATGATGGGAGGCAGGGAGATGTTTCTAATGACGTGGTTCTCCATCTAAAAAGTTGCTCTGACTGTGATATATGCGGGTGATTTTTTCCACCAGCGTCATTAGTCAGTACAGCAACTTGAGTATCAAGGACAAGAGTAAGTTGAGTGAATTAGTGACTACAGCTGACAAGATTAATGGGAGGCAGAAAGCTCTTGGTGAATTGCACACACTAAAAATCCATGAGAAAGCTCCATATATTATGAGTGATAGCCCAATAGCCTGTACTGTGTGTGAGAAACATCAGGACAGCAGAATTCCAAGGACAACCTAGAAAAATCCTTGTCACTATGTGCAGTGAAGGCCTCCATCACCTTACAGTTTGTTGTGGTGAGTTTACTGTACTAATTCACCATGCTCCACCACTGTGTACTTCATTCCCGACATAAGCCTGCTAGTATATTGATTAATTATAATTTTAAGGTGGTATTACTGTAAATCGGTACACACCTTGCATCATAATATTGTAATATTAGTTGACCTTATTTGTATCATCCACCTTTGATAAGCAACTTAGTTTAGTGCATGTATGACACAGGTCATAAATACAGTGCCCTTATTATCTGCTTGCTAATTTAGTACATGAGGCTTCATGCAATTGACATGCATTATGACTTATTATTATAGCTAATTTCAGCAATACAAAGCTGGAAGATGAGGCTTGACTGCCAAGGTAACGCTTGCACCTAAAATAGTTCCTCATGAAAAAGTCTAAAGACTTTCAGCGCAAAAACAAAGCTTTCATTATCTTCCACTATCCAGGCCAAAACCACCATATTGATGGAGCACCAGGATGTTTTTTCTCAATCCATTCTTTCAGAACTCATACTGGCAAGTGTTCTAAATGATGGGAGAATCAAGGACAGCATGTGCAAAAATGGTAGCCCTTGGACCAAAGCTGGAAAACAAAAGAACAAAGAAAGAGAAGAAAAAAAGAAAGAGAAGAATCCCAAGAGAAATGCCACAGAAGCTCTAGCTAAGGAGTTCTGATTGTGGGAAAGGGTGGGTGGAGGGGGGAGAGGGAGAGAGAGGAGGGGGGGGGGGGGGAGAGGCAGGGTGAGAGGGACACTGATAGAGAGAAAAAGTGTGAGAAAGAAAGTGAGAGAAAGCTGGGAGAAATCAGGGACTGAAAGGGAGTGTAGGAAAGAACAGTGAGACAGAGAGAGAGAAAGTGAGAGAAAGAGAGAGGCACAGAGAGAAAAGGAAAGACAGAGAGATGGAAAATAAATAAAAAAGAGAAAGGGAAAAACAAAGATGGATAATTGGGATAATGAAAGATAGAGAGGAAGACTGAAAGAGAGATCGAAACAGAAAAAGAGAAAGGGAAAGACAGCAAGAAAAAGAGAGAATAGCAAACAGAGGGTTAAAAGGAGTGCAGAAGAGAGAGAAGAAAGTGAAATAAAAAGAAAGAGAGGAGGATAGAAAGAAATGGAAAGTGAAAAAGAGAAATAGGCAGAAAGAAAATGAGGGGGAACAACAGATAAAATGAATGAAAGAAAGGGAAGAACAGAGAGAGAGAGGTAGATAATAGAGGGAAAAGAGAGAGTGCAGAAGACGTAAGGAAAGAGATCAAAACTAAGAAAGAGAGAAAGGGAAAGACAGGCAGAGAAAGCAGGGAGAGTGCAGAGGACATAAAGAAAGAGAGATCAAAACTGAGAAAAAGAGAAAGGGAAAGAGACAGAGAGAAGGAGATAAAGCTAAAAAAGGGAAAGCCAAAAAGACAATAAAAATGAGAGTCAGAATAGAAAGAGGAGAGAATGAATGAATGAAGGAGAGTGGCAGAGAGAAGGAAAGAAAAAGAGAAGGAAAGTGAAAAGAAAGGGACAGAAAGAAAAAGAGCAGGAAACAAAAAAGGCAAGTGAAAAACAAAGAAAGGTGGATAATATAGAGGAAAAGAAAGAACAAAAGAAAGAAAGAGTTAGAAGATGAAAAGAGAGAGAGCATTAAAAGAGAGAGAGTATAGAGCAAGCGAAAAAAAAACAGAGATAGCAAAATACCAACTCCACAGAGGCAATAACCAGCCTCACACGTTTATGAAAGCTGAGGCAGTGGAGCTTTCGGTCCCGCAGGACTTCATAATGTGTTTTTACTGCAACTTCCCCATGACTGCAGCATGCTAGTCCACTCGGCTGTCACAGTGTCCCTCGCTTTTATTCACGGTGTATCAGTTTTAGAGCTGGGAGGGGACAGAGGGCAGTGTGGATACTTCATCTAGCACAGCATTCATCAGTCACACACACACGCACGCGTGCGTTCGGGAACTTTTGTGTGTGCCCACCGCCCCCCCACTGCCCCCTTTCCCCCACGGATCCTCTGAGCACTGATGCACTTTGGGGTGTGGAGATTGCTTTGCCAGCTACCCAGGAGGGAACCATCGAAAAATAGAGGAATAAACCAGCGAACTCCCCTGAGCCACCCATGTGGAATCCTCTATTGCTTTGTTATTATTAACTTTCCGTCGAATCCAATTTGCCCTTGTCGAAGCACATATTTTCATCATATGGAGATGAATGATAGCGCCGTGTGCTGACAACAAAGTTACTCCTTTATCACTCAATCCGATCCAATGTGTCATCATCACTGAAGTGGAGATGAAGAGGAGGCGCTGAAAGAACCAAATGAATGACCCTCACCAAAAGCCACTGAAGTGGCCGTTATGCCGCAGTGCAAAGAGGGTGGGGTTTGAATTGTCCATCAACATTAAGGTGTTCTCACCCATCAGCATTAGGAAAGAGACAGATAGATAGCGATGCCCTCCATGTCTGGTTATTGATGCTCTGTCTTATATCAAACTAGCAGGTAGATGTAATGTTAGAGTGTGCTGTCATATTGCAAAGCTGTCAAACTCTACTCCTGGAGGTCCACAGTTCCAGTGTTTTCCCTCCTCTACCGCATGCCTTCCACTCAGCAAAGACTTAATAATTAGCTGATGAGGAGAGTCAACTGTGTTCTACTGAGGAAAACATTACCACACCTCTGCAAGCTACTTTGCTATGAGCATTGTTCTCCAGGGTCACTTCTTTGTGTCCAGACGTTCAGGCTTCACAGGTTCTGTGGTGAATCTCCATGGGATGGAGGGCTTTGATGCCGGCTGTGGACACCAGCAGTTCTCTGTAATGTGTGTTTTTAATAGTGACAGCCTAGGAACTTTAGTGGCTCTAGGAGTGCATGTGATGGAGCCCATTTCCAGGTTTTTTCAAAATTCTGTGGTTCACTAATGTGTGGCCAGGAGGCTTTGGCATATGAACCAGGTGGGAAAAGCACTCATCATCAAAAAAAAAAGTTTCATCCACAGGGAATCAACCAACAGGAATGAAACTTGGTAGGTAGGTTTTGCATTGTGAGACATGCGAATGATTCAGGTTTCACGCTTAGCCGTGCATGTGACATAAGCAAGGACAGGCCTTATCGCTGTACCTGACTGACTATATATGTTGTCCTGTTGCATGTGCTTTCCATTCTGGCTTGTGCTGTTGTGTTGGTAGCCTCCTATGCATGCAAAGTATGATGCAAGGGAAGAGTTTGAAAGCAGTTCGAGCAGTTGGAAGAGTTCGAGAGGGCTTGGCTCCGATAAGCAGGATGGTCTTATGTATTGTGTACTATACTGGTTGTTCGGAACAAGAAAGCACCATAATCAAACATTAATCATACAAAAATGAAAATACATTTAACAACTGTTTTAGCTTCATTACTGTGGTTGCCTATGCCATTTAGATTGAATTTAACCCCTTTTACTGGTTTTGAATGGATTTGAACTTACATACATCTCTAAAGGCCTGACAGAATATCTTCCAATCTTTCCTTTAAGATCAAATTAAGATCAAGGTCAAAAACTGCTTTATGGAATGTTCACCATCTTTTACTAGTTTTAAGAAGTAGCTGAAAAGGTTTTTATTTATCTTATTTAATCAAATCTTTTTTTTAGTTTCTTTTATTTATTTATTTATTTATTTATCATTTCATTAGGTATTTCTTTCAATTAATTTTATTGAAAATATTATTGAATTTTGTTGCTCTTTACACACATGATTGTGATGTTTAATTATATAGTGAAGCACTTTTAGCTGTATTTTTTACATGCCTAAGGTGCTATATAAATATATTTATTTTTAATTATTATTACCTGATGTTTTATCTTAGGAACTTGCCACGGGAGCAGGTTTACCACTGCATTACAATGACTTTTCTTTTTAACAGCTTAATAATGGCGTAGTGGCTGAAAACACCTACTGATCCAGTTTTGAATGGCTTTGACATTTTTCCACTATAGAGACTGAAATACCTAAAATCCTTGCAATTGATTGTTGAGAAAAGAGAGTGTAGGAAGGTAACTGATCTCTGTCCTGCTAGATGGATCTAAACACAGCCAAAATAATCCATACTTCTAGGTCCCAAATCTCTACTTGTATGAGTAGACGTTACATCGGTTCTAATTTCTCTATGCATCTTTTTTTTTTTAATTCAAAATTACAAAAAATGTCATTTGTCATGGTATTTAGATAGAACAGCACTTGTTTATTTATGCAAAATGTTGAATAATGTGCACCACTTTACATGAGGCTATTGAAGCTAACAGAGCAAGGCCTGAACATGGTAGCACTTTTATTGATGATCAGAAAATGCTGAGGGCAAAATCTGCTAAAAGACCTTATTATACTGTAAAGGCCAGTTTGATGATTCAACTTACATATGTAAGTGTAGTGATCCTTATCCAAGTATTGCTTAGTTGGCTGCATGCTTACACTACAGCCACACTACAGAGCATGTCAGTTCATTGGAGCTATCACCAGTAAAATACAGTGGAGCCAATAAGGCATTTGTGTGATAAATTATTAATGCAACAAATTTTTTACTAATGTTATTAATGCATTGGAGTAGTTTGACCCTTCTAACCATCTGTAGTTCTAGTCTAAAGCCTAGCTACTCATGTATATGACTGACAAAATACAGCTTTTAAATGGCAAGTTCCACTCGCTCTCTTTATATGAACAAAGCTATTTGCAGCTTGTATTTACGATTGTATTTTATTTCAAAATCTGTCGTGTCCAGAGAATCCTTTGCAAGCGCAACATGGCACTGATGCTAGCTTTGTCAGAAATATCAGTAATGTTAGCACCAAGTGTCAGCTTTCACAGACAATGTTGGACAGTGCTTACAAACAAAATGCACTCATCATCAAAAGAATAGCTGCACTCAGAAGGAAGTGTCAGATTGCAATGCTGTTGGGAAGGAAGATTACCAGGAACAAGACATGATGATAAATTTCGACTGATATGCGCAATATTTATTGTGTCTCTCTGTATGGCGTCGCGCCACCATGCTTGATAATGCAACATGCCAGACGTCTCGGCATGGAGTTGTAGAGTTTCCTAATGGTGTCCTGCTATAATCCATCCCATGCAGCTTCAATATTGTCACACAGTTCCTGCAGATTTTGCAGTAGGGATGGAGGTGGAGTGACACCAGCCCTTCTGGACGTGTAACAATAAACCGTTCGTCTTGGTGCTGACCACGGTGCCTCCACACACAGATTTGTTGGTCATCTTCACCAAGACAAAAACAAGACTCGTCACTGAAGATGACCCGCTGCCATTCTGAGTCACTCAGTGACAATCTGGTACAACACCACTGCTGTCTTTGGCGACGTTGATGTCGCGTTAAGGACAGTTGTTGTAACAGTGTGCATGTATGTAGTGTTGCACTGTGTAGCCATCTGCCAGTGGTTTTGGCACTAACAGGATGACTTACGGAGGGCATCACTGCTCACTGAATCCCTGCAATCATGGCGGTTGGGACAGTCATGTACAGTGATAAGGCCCGCCCTTGCTTATATCACATGCGCAGCCGAAACTTGAATCATTCACATTTCTCACAATGTCAGACCTACTCACCAAGTTTCATTCCTTCTTGGTGAAACTATTTGTGCAACTATTCTTTTGATGATGAGTGTAGTAATATAAATATATAGTTCCTCTCAAAATAGGAGTCAAGTAGTGAATATCTACTCTTTATGTTTTGAAATATTACTGCCTTAAAACTCTTGTATGGAAACACCAATACAATAAGTATTCAAAGCGTATAAAACGCTATCAAGGCCAGTCCTAGCTCTGTACTGGTATCTGTCCTGCTAAGTAGACCTAAGCATAGCCTTAATCTCCATAATAATTCCATCATTCTACACAAACTAGACAAAATTGCACAAAGTCCATAGGCAGCAAAGCACTTTATTGCATTAATATAGAAAAAATTGCAGTGGATGAATATACACTGTTGCATTTATAGGTTGAATGCACAAAACTTTGCTAGCTCTGTCTTGTTGACTGAGCTACTTGCTGAAAGAGAAATACAATCTGATTTCCTTGTTAAAACTTTCTCACTGTCACTTATCAGCAGGGAGGCTGCTCCATATAGCAAATGCAGAACACGCACTGTGTGTAGGGTACCACATCCCTGTTGGGGTCTCAACTCAGCAGACAAACAGAACAGCATCGTTAGTGACATGGCCGCAGAAATTTCTGATTCAAAACTGAATACAAATAGAGACAGAGCACGAAGCATAGAGCCCTAGACCAGAAACTGGATAACTAGAACTAGTTTCTCAAAACTATCATAGCAAAATGAGTCATCTTAAGCAGGGGTGCCTATTCCTGGCCCTGGAGATCTACCATCCTGCAGAGTTTAGTAGCAACCAAAATTGAGCACTTTTATCCTGATAATGAGGGCCTTTAGGGGGTTTTGATCCTACCCTATTTAAAAAGCATTAACCTGGGTCTTCGCCATCAAAGTCTGGGCTTTACAGCATACATTTGTTAGTGCATGCCGTATCTCAGTCAAATAAGATTTCTGAGAAAGATATCATGCTAATTAAAATGACTGAAATTCCAAAACTGCTTTTGACAAGTTTGAACTTCACTGATCCACTGTCAGGCAGATACAATTAGAGGAAAAGGGGTAACACCTCTGTTACCCTTTACTGGAGTGGTCATCCAAATAAAACAACTCCAAGACTAAAGCACAGAATATTCTGGGAGATCTCAAAAACACAAAAGGTAACATGTGAGGGTCTGCAGGCCTTTTTTACACTTGCTAATATCATTGTTCATGAGTCCAGAATCAGCAAAACACTGGACAACAATCATACATAAGGAATTATAGCATGGAGAAAGCCAGTAAGAACAAATTCTGTCTGTTTAAAGTTTCCTAAAGACCACTGAATGAGCCAGAAAATACTGACATAATGTTATACAAACAGATAAAGCAAAAATGGATCTTTACAGCTTAAATAAGAGATGTTATGTTTGGGGAACCTTCCAGCATAAGACCCTCATCCATACTGTGAAGCACGGTGGTGGCAGTATCACAGTTTGGTAATGTTGTGCTGCTATTGGACCAGTACAGCTTGCCATTGTCTGATGGAGCTATGAATTCCCAAATGTATCCAGAAATTCTAAAGGAGATGTTTGAGATGAAGCTCAACAGAAGATGGGTTCTGTGGAAAGAGAACAACCGTAAAAACACCAGTTAGTCTACAAAGCATGGTTGAAATAGAAGAAACGTTACTTTTTACAATGACTAGGTCAAAGTCCAGACCCTTATCCAGTAGAAATGATGAGACGAGGAGAACGTAAGGTGTGGCGTTCATGAAAGAGTGTCTTTCAAATGGAGTCAAGGGACTCAAATTTCCAAGACAATACTTTGGCTTACATGGTCTTCTTGCCATAGAAGATAAATTTGCCCATTCTTTCGGAGTGGACAGTTCATTTTCAATTATATTGCCTCGCTTTTATTCCTTTAAACATAAGCACCTCCTCAAGGAAATAAAGAGCTTGCCACAGTGTTGTTGTATTATTTCTGGACTATAGCAAATATCCAAAGGCAAAATAGAATGCAGAGAGAGAGAGCGCGCGCACACGCGAGAGAGAGAGAGAGGGGTGCATGATTTATGTTCTCCTCAGATTATGAAAATGCTCACTGAAGTCAGTCAGAGAAGACAGCTGTTGGGCTTTATGCACATTTCCCCAGGAAATGGATTTGGATTCCCGTATTCCCCCCTGCCTGCTACCGCATAAGAGTGACTTCCTCTCAGCGTAATCATATGCAAATCATATAGCTTTTTCTTGTGTTTGTTTGTTGCTAAATACCCTCAAACCAAAGCGGTTGGTTTCACATAATAAATCCAGTGCTGAAACATCAGCAATGTACTTTAAGGTTCTATATGCAGTTTTCTTAATTATCTTAATTGTTTTAAAGGTTAATAAAGCACAGCGCTTTACTGGGCTTGTATTTTAAAACAAAATAAGAAGATGAAGGGGAAGGGCTGTGGGTGGACATCTCTGGGTGAGTGCATAGCCAAAAAATGTAATCCCATTACATATCAACATTATGTCATATCTGTCATATTCACTGTTGCTTATATCAACATTATGTGATAACTGTCTGCTCCGCACTACAAAACATCCAGTGTTGGTTTGTTTGAAAAGGTCTACCATTTGAATCAGAAGGATTCAACAGACAGGAATGAAAATTGGTGGGTAGGTTTGACTTTTTGATGCAAACGATTCAAGTTTCACGCTCGGCCATAAACAAGGATGAGCCTTATCGCTGTACCTTATTGACCCAACAGCCATCATTGCGGACATTCGGCGAGCAGTGATGCCCTCCATGAGTCATCCTGTTAGTGCCAGCACCATTGGCAGACGACTGCACAATGCAGGACTACATGCACACAGACCATTACGATGACTGCCCTTAACACCATGTCAACTTCGCCAAAGACTGCAATGGTGTCAGTCCAAACTGTCATGGAGTGACTCAGAATGGCAGCGGGTCATCTTCAGTGACAAGTCCCGCTTTTGTCTTGGTGGAGACCAACAAATCCATGTGTGGAGGCGCCGTGGTCAGCGGCAAGATACATGTATGGCATCATGCGTCACACGTCCAGAAGGCCTGGTGTCTCTCCAAGCCTGGTGGATTACTGAGATCTGGAAAGTTTAAAAGAGTTGAAGAGTTCAAATTCTCATGCTCTGAGTCATAGTTATGAAGCTCATCAAATTTTCACCAACATTTTCTAAACTTATCTAGTCAATACAACTAAAATCATACATTTAATATTTACAGATATTTACTCTTTGCTATTACTATTTACTATATTATACCATATGCCACTATATTCATTTATAGTTCTACATTTTTCCTCTGGTCACATTTACCATTACCAGAGTATTTATTTTTCAGAGTGAAATATATATTTCAGATCAGACAAATAATTCATTTCAGTGTATTTCAGTGAATAGAAACATGTTCTTTAGTACTGCATGTTCCTTTCATAACAATGCAATGAAGTTATGAGAATAAGAAAGATGGCACACATACACTACATGTTTGTCTTCCAAAATCATGGGTATGAGGTAGAAATAATCTCTTCTGTTCTAGGAAGGCATTATACTAGGTTTAGGAACATTGCTGTAAGGATTTGATTGCATTCATCCACAAGTGCCTTAGTGAAGTTAATGCAATTCTGATGTATTTGAATAGCTCTAGCATTGCTGCAAAGTGCAAATCTTGCTCCATCTTGCTCCAGGCCCCAAGTGAAAAGCCAAAGGAGACAGTGGCAAAGAAAAACTTTCTGAGGGGAAAGAAATCTTGAGAAGAGCCAAAATTTAAAAGTAAAATCCATCCCGTCCACAATAACACAACAGGACAGGTATTCATGTTGGATGATCAGCTCTGGATATACCAAAGGTACTAGATGGAACTCCATCATCCCAGAGAACACAATGTTGGGGGATTTATACACCACTGGTCATTGCTTGGCCTTGGACATGGTGATCTCAGTTTCACATAAAGCTGGTCCAGAGCTTGCCATTCTATAAGCATTGCATTTATATGGAGAGTATACAAGCTAAAGGTGTGGAAATCAGCAACAGGTGCACTTTGAAGTACCTGAATTGAGCACTTAGTTAATTGTGCTCATAGACAACAATGCATTCATTAATATAGCAAAGTCTGTTTCCGCAGACCCAATTGTGGCTATTCCACTGGTAGAAGGGATATTAACAGATGAACTAGTACCCTACTGGCTCTCTAAATGTAAGCTGCTAGTGAGTTGCTAGTGAGCAAAGAAGGGTGAAAGGAGAGGAGTGAGAACAGCCTGCAGAGAAAACAATTCACAGCAATGCCAAGATGAAATGGGCAGCGCAACTGCAGCTTACTTGATGAAACACAATGAAACCTCCATATTTCAACTGAAGGACAAAACATTACAACATTATGGCTACTGTGAAAGGGGATTAAAGCAGCATGTTCCATGCCTTGAACAATTTGACTTAAATCTTATAATTGAAAACTCTTACCTACTAAAGAGCTGGAAGATATTTCAGAAACGTACATATTTCTAAAGAACATCACAGCGAGTCGGTGCCACCGTCCCTTCCTCTGTCTGCTGTGGCACCTGGTGTGCCAGAGGCTCCTGTCATATGCTGGGCTGAATGACAGTAATTGTGCTGTGTTCAGCTTCCTTGGGAAATGGCGCGAGGTTTGGAGAGGAGAGGGATGAGTGGAGGAGGACTAAAGGTCAGGATAATTCTGCTGGTGTCATGGACTTGTTCCACCAATGTATATTCCATAAGAGAGGGACAGCAGCACTTTTTTTTCTGACCAGGGCATATTTTCATTGACCCCATGCCCAGGGTTTGGGGTGAGCAAGTCTTTCTCTCTTTTTTGGGAGGGATGGGGGGTGGGGGGTTGATAAACAGACTTCTTCAGCTGTGAACCATCATCATCCTATAAAAAGTAGATAATGGGGTTTGGAGGCTCTCGTCTAAATTCATTTTCGGCACCATGAGCAAGAAGCACGCACTGGATGTTGAAGGTGCTGCATTTGTAAGTAGTTCATGTACATCTCAGCCCTGAAGACTTTAGTCCTAAGCACAGATACAAGCAAATTCTGTCAAGAGTCTGCAGGAGGCGGTTTCTCTGGTTGGGTGGAGGGCTTGTTTTGCTTTCCCACGTCCAGACCTTTTGCTTTCATCTTGCCATTAATTTAAAGCCCTTCTCTTCACATTCATAAGTTCTGTTTGGTCTTGCCTTTAGCTGTCCCAACTTTTCCACCCACGCAGGCATTAGGGTTATACTTTCATTAAATGTGGAGTTAATTTGTTTTGAAGATAAAGTAGTTCCGCAGGGGCCTATAAATGCCTCATGACTAAACGGAGGGAGCAAAGTACTTTGTTCGATAAGTTAGTTAGTCAGTCTGCTTGCCTTCCCCCATTGAGTCCCATGGCCTTCTTTATTTGCCTTCTTTTCTCATGGATCGAGAAAAGTAGATGGGTATTTGGGAACAGCCATGCCAGTGTCCTTTACCTCTAATCAAGCCCTTCCACATCTTGAATGTGTAAATATTGGGGCATAGCTAAATGGAGCCTATATGTCTCCAACTGATCCACTTAATTTCATCCCATTGATTTTCTGCCCTCTTAGTTTAGATCATTCCACCACTGGTTGGCTGATAAAATGTGTTCTGCTTAAACAAACACAACATGTTGGCTTGCCGACCACCTTATTCAGGGTATTAGGAGTTAACAAAGTGTAAGAATTGTCACGGACGGACAAATGGCAGACAAATAGATCAAAAAAAAAAAACCCTCCATACTGAAAGACTGAACAGCGCTCGCTCAAGGAAAGAACCAATGAAATTTGCCATAAAAGTTGCGGTGCTAAGAATGCAAGCCTTGCTATAGGAGGTCTTTCTGGAAGAGGCATTTTTTTCTCCCCTTGTTCCCCAGGAGCTCAGGAGCAGTAAATAATAACTGCCTCTTGGTTGCTGTCACTCTTGCTGTTGATTAAGAAAGCGGTGTGTGTTTCTTTGTGAAACAGAAGACTAATAACCTCATCTCTGAAAGGCAGCAGAGCATGCATTTCCATTTGAGGGATGGATCCATCTGCGATTCTGAGTAACAGTGGAATATGAATAACATCAGCACATGATGCATTTCATAATCGGCCTAATAAGGTATTCATTTGTGACGCAGAAATATGTCTACATTTGAAGAAATCTGAATAAGGAAGGAAAATGCAAAGAGGTAAGACCTGTAAGAGTAATATTCATAAGAGTGTGCAATAGTTGGGTCCATCAGAACTTTACAGCCACTTGTTTATTGACAGGGCTGAAAACAGTTGTCATAGAGTCTCATTGTGGATTACATTCATGGTATATTAACACCAAAGTCAGGAAACAAGGCACAGATTGGCAGGAGCTTGAATAGAGCCTTAACCAAACCAAACCAAGCCTTACTTCTCACTGGAAGGCCAGATATTTAACTTGATATTCAGAGAAAACACTATCCATTTTCACAGAGAGGCACTTAATAATGATAGTACTACTAATAAAAAATAGCCCTAATGTAATAGTAGTAGTAGTAGTAGTAGTATTTTATGTCACAATAACTTTGAGCTCTCCAGGGCACCGCGCGGTTCATAAACTATACCTGCATGTCTCTGAGAGTTTAATAACATTATAACATCACTCTTGACTCCTGTCATGATTTATAATTACCACCACGTTAATCCCCACATTGCTAATCCCTGCATGAACTCCAAACCTATTTCTGGAAGGTGTAATCCTGCCTTACACTCATATCGAACTCTTTTCAAATCATGTTCTTGTATATATCATCATATATAGGCTGCATGTACTGCTGACGTTTAGATGCACCCAGTCAAAACCTTGGAATCAATGTTTTCTGTAATGTAGTTTTCAGTTTTGTTGCAACTAAGTTTATAAGTATGTAATTACAATATATTACCTCTTATTTGATGACCTTTTGAGGGCAATGTTTAACTGGAAACATTAACAAAACATCAAATCATTTCTTCCTAGCTCATAGTAATTTAAACTTTGATTTAAAGTTTGTATTTAATAGTAAAACCTGAGTCATTGTGACTGAAACATATCTAATAGCATGTAATACCTTCACAAGCATGACTAACATCTGGAATTTGATTTGGCATTAGACAAGTTTCTGGATGTAGGCCACATCAATGTTCAGCCTCTCTTGCATCAAAGAATTGTGCAGTTGGGCCAGATTTGGTGGATGTCTTCAGAGGAGAGTTTCCTGTAGACTGGGATTTTAGCCACTGCTGGTAGACCTGTATGACCATACACCTGCAGATTCAGCTACTTCCTTCACACTATGGTCTTTGGCACACCCAAATGCAATCACTCCTTTTAGCCAATCATTAACATCTGCTTTGGAGCCATTTTTCACACATGGAACGAGACATTCACTGCACTGTACCACCTCTTTCTCAGTTTGTGAATCCCATCACTCACACCCCACAGGTATTTGTAGCCTTTTATCATCCTCATGCAATGCCATGTAGGAGCCTAAAGTTACTACCACCTTAAACACAGTTCAGCTGATCTTTTTCCTGATCATTTTCTGATATTAAGAATAATCACTGGCTGATTCCATTTTCTGTCTTGGTTCCTTTCAGCATTTCTTCTTCATGCTTGTAGGTAGTTTATCTGTCTGAGTCTTGTTTCCTCTCTATTTCTTTTTTCCTGATCCTAGAAAGTTGTTCTTTTGAGATTCACACATACAGCAGTTGCACGGTGAAGCACTACAGTAAGCAAGTTCTACAGATATCCGTTTTGGATAAATGGTTTAAGGTATCCATAGATGGTTTTCACTTTCTAAGTTTCCAGTGGTGTTCATTGTTTATTTGACTGTATTTTGCTATAGGCTCAGGGGCTGTTCTGTAAATGCAGGCCCTCTTTGGTGTGGCTTCTGGGAGACACTATGGGTCTGCTCATGCAGCTTGCTATAAATGACCTGTTGGCACAAAAGCCAAAATGAAAAACAAGACCTAGTCCACTCACGTCCAGTATCTTCTTCTTGAGGAAAAATGAAATATCCTTCCATGTCTCTCTGCCTGTAGCGATTCGATGTGGCTCATTCTGTGGCGGCCCAAAGAAATGTAATTTTTGTAACAGACCGTTTTTACTTCATCATAACGATAAGGACACATTAAATATGGATACCAAAATTATGTATAAACAAGCAGAAAATGGATCCAATAATGGGATGGTGCGCGTTGTAGGTGTTGTGGGGGTGCACTGCAAACGTTGCTGAAAGTTTGAGACGACATTCATTCATTGGTTCTACCTCATGTACCTTTGAGGTTTTTCCTTCAGGGTCTTGATTTTTGTCAGCAGTTTTTTTCTCTTATTCTCTGTGAGTTTATCCTGCCACTGATATTCTTAGCTGCCTCATTCAGAACCTGGTCCTAGAATTTTGTTAAGCTACTTCACATATATAAGTTTAAAACAGTGAACTGAAAAAAAAGGGTGAGCATTATTGGAATGACCAATGAGGGATTTCGGATCAGATGGTCCTACAATCACTGTACTTCAACTGAAGCAATTAACACTACTGTAAATGAATCAAAATCAGATTTGAAAGGTGTGTTTTATCAAGGCAAACTAAAAACATTTGAATATGGTTCATACCCAAAATCTCATCAGCATTAACAAACGTGATTGGACATCCAGTTTGGATTGTCCAGTTGTTGGTTTGGTGCCTTTCTCCAAGGAAACATTCACAGCAAAGTAAAACCAATTATCAAATTATTTATTTTGATAAATTATTTATTACTCATCATTAAAAGAACATTTGCACAAATAGCCACAACTGGCTATGAATCATCCTGTTAGTGCCAGCACCATTGGCAGATGGCAGCACTACATACAGGACTACATACATGCAGACTGTTATGACGACTGCAGTGGTGTGGTGCCAGACTGTCAGGGAGTGAATCAGAATGGCAGTGGGTCATCTTCAGTGACGAGTCCTGCTTTTGTCTTGGTGGCACTTGGGGGACATGACCAACAAATTTGTGTGTGGAGGTACCGTGGTAAAGATGAACGGTTTGTTGTCCCGTCACACGTCTAGAAGGCCTGGTGTCACTCCACCCCTACCACAAAGGAACCCTACTGCAGGAACTGTGTGAGGATATTTTAGCTGCATGGGATGGAATATCACAGGACACCATTAGGAACTTCTACAACTCCATGCCGAGAAGTCTGACATGCTGTGTTAGCAAACATTACAGACACTACTTCTGTATGTGTAGCTCATAATAAATAAATATTGCTCTTATCAGTCTGAATGTATTATAATTTATTGTTCCTGGTAACCTTTATCTTCCTTCGCAACGGCATTGCAATCCGACACTTCCTTCTGGGTGCAAATATTCTTTTGATGATGAGAGTAATTTAACAAGTTTGTCATATGAGTTACTAGGATAAGGTTGGAGATATGTTCATATATCCAACAGTCTGTTCTTGCAGGTGTTATTGCAAATGATTCCCTGCATGATAGCTTTATTCCTTATAGTCAGTATTTGCTATGTCAGCAAGTCTCTGATAAGGCAGCCGGTATGTTTTAACGTGGTCTGTTTGCACTCTGCCTTTTTCGTTTGCTCTGTTCATCTGCCGCTGCAGAAGAAGAAACCTTGCACAAATTGCTTTGTTTTTTTTTTTTTTGTTGCTGCTGTAGTGAAGCTTGAGCACGTATTGCTAGAATATTTGGAGCCGGGCTCTAGCCACATTAAAACAGTTGGCAAGAATGGCTGAGCGCTAATCAGAACTTCTAATGTGCCTGGGCAACAATGGACCCGACATGACATGCAATCACGATGTTCAGAGGCTTCACAAAGGGTCATTTTACCGCTTAATTACAGATCCATTATTCCGGCAAAATTGACAAAAAGTTGCTTGACAAAGTGGGCACAGCTGCATTAATCATGTGTCAAGGGGACAATGGAGGGGAGTGAATGGAAATTATGTTCAAAATTCATAAGGATGGCTAATTCTGACCAGACACGTAGATATCATGGGACGAGAGGAGGGAGGATATCTGATAAAAGTGATTGCAACAGATGTTGTTCCATCACACCGCCATCCCATTTGCCGACCGTGAACTCTGCTTGACCTCTGGATTTTTAAAGCGCACGTTTCACGCTCCTTCAACTCTTCAGGGAAATGTGGAACCCAGTGATCCACAGAAGCTCAGAGCCTGACCGGAGTAAATGGGGAAACAGCTTCCGTCTGATGGGCTTTCAGGAAGAGATGGAGCGGCAATCAAATGGGTGTCTTTGTATATCTTTGTCTGTACTTTTCAGAAACCTCTTGGATCCTGGGGAATACCTTACTCTAAGGTACTGAGGCTACGTAAAGCAACACCAATTTCAGGATAAATCCCTTAGAAGGTATGAGGTATAAGACCATGGTGATAATATTGGCGATCATTAATAATTCAGACAATGAGAAAAGTGGGGAATTAGATGGTCCCAATACTTTATAACCATATAGCTGAGTTAAAGTAGAGATACCCAAGGTAAAATATCCCTCCAGTAAAAGCAGAAGTCCCTCCCTTTAGACCTCCACTTGAGTAAAAGTACTAAGGTATTTACCTTTAAATGTACTTAAGTAGGGAGTGTAACAGTGATTTATTATGGCTCTAATGTCCTATTATCATTTCTGGAACAAGACTCTTAATCAGCTCATTTTAGGTGAAGAGACTCTAGTGTCTCTCAGTCTACCAGTCTTTAATAGAAGGTTATTAATTAGTCTGACACTGATGTCTATTCAAATGATCATAAGCACAAAACCCTGAATGAGAACAGTTTCCATTAGCTAGAACCAAGCTCTGTCCAACAGGTCAAAACAAGCTCAAAGCAAAGTGACTGCTGTACCCAGATTGGTGGGCTCGCCTTCACACTTCTTTTATTGGACAAGTTATGTTTTTCTGCCCACATAAACCAAAAGGAAGGGCAGATATGGCCATAATGTAGTGGAGTAAACAGTAAGATATTAGAGTTTGAAATGCGTTGGAGTAAATAGTCCCACAGAATGGAAATACTTCTGTACAGACACACCAACACATCACTTAAGTCCACCACTGCTTTACATGCTGCTTTAACTTGCAACTTTAACTAAAGCTGCATAATGTAAAGTATGCTGCAACTCACTGGACACTCAACCACAACAGCTGCAAGCACTTTATGAAACAAGTACATCAAAATAGAAATAATGCACTGCATGATCACGTCAAAATAGTCAGTTTATTGGACGACTGACAATGAAATCCTCCTGAATCCCCCTATTGCTTGTCAGTTACTTGAGCCATGACAACAAACAAACAAGCCCCTCAAAGCTGCCATTTCTTAAATAGCTGGCTTAGCTATCCATCTAATGATAACAGCTGTTAAATGTCTGCTTGAGCTAGTGTTTAGTCCTCTAGCCTGCTGTTCTGATATACGGTGCTATTCTGTCCTATTTGTTTTTTTGGTTTTTTTTTACTTCTTTTTCCCCCTCTTGGTGCTTCATTACAGAAGGGAAGTCAGAGATGTGGTCCTCAGACTTACAGAGCTTCTGTGATAGGATGATTGAGGCATTAAGAACAACCATACATGTAGAAATAGCTATTATTTGGTAGGAGGGCCATGCCTGAAACCCCACCTCCTTCCCTTCCTTCATTTTCCTGGATTATAAGGTGTATTGTCCTCTCTCTGATGACGCATGACTTTTTATTGTAGTCTTTGGGAAACTGGAGATAACAGCATTCGATATCTGATTTTTGATGCTCTGTAGACTGGTAGCCAAGCTCCACAGGTCAGTAGAGAGTGACATGCACTTTCCAACAGGAATTCCCTTTGGGATACTGGAGGTACAGACTTTGAAATCACCAGACTCATCCATCTTCACTTCTCTGAGGCATCTGTCTTCTTAATGTCAAACCAACGTGATCAGAGACTAATCAGCAACAAGCTTCAATGCCATCACCGAGCAGTAAAGCTGACAAGTCGGCTTATTGTAATAAAACATGTGAGTAATAAAAATAGCCCATTTGATTCCATCATGTCCTTATATTTTGATTATTACTGTGTATAGAACCATGATCACTCACAGGTCTTTTACACCAATGTGGAACGGGTTCTGTTCTGGTTCGTTCACCTAATTTTGAACCGCTCGGTGCATTGCCACCAAAAATAAACAGGTTTGGAACCCGAAAAGTTAATTCCTAGCTGGAACTAAAGAACAGTAGGTTCTTCAGCAAAAACCATGACAACATCCGTAGGCGTCAGTCAGTTGAAGAAACTCTTCTGCGTCTTCTTATCACCAGTAGTTGATCTGTGCTTGCTTTTTAGATTAATACAAACACCAGTAATAACAGCACAAGCATATGCAGATAGTCTGTCCTATCCACCATCTTCTTTGTACTGTTTACTACCATCGTGCAACATCCCCCATAGACGCTGACGACACATCCTTTGACATTTCTTGTTTCCATTAAAAACCGGTGCAAACACAGACTGGTTTCCTGGATACCACCAAGGTTCTACGAAGTCTGAATGAAACCAATTCAAGAACCAGGTTTCATTTGGTCAAAAAGGGCTATCATAGAACAAATCGAAAAATACCAAGGTGGGCACGGTCAGTTTTTATAGGCTCCTATATTCAGCTTCTTCTTTTTTTGTTTTTCATTAAACTGTTGACAGGATTATCATAGCCTTTTCCATTGTGCAGTCCTCATTTTCCTCATGTTCTTTTCTGGCACTATAGGAAACCAGGTTGGCTAAAAGTGTAGAAGTGTGCCTTTTTATATGCTAACACCTCCCAGTTCATGCTAACACCTTCACTTTTTCATGTTAACACCTTCAAGTTTAGCCACCAAGTAACCTGTTAGTTGTGTCCCTCTGATGACATGAAATTCCTCATTATAGGTAGAAAATGCATTCACTGAATCTGGAAAGATGTGAGTAAAAGGTTCAGTGTTGGGAGCTTAATGTGATGTATTTTCATTTTTACAGGGATTAGAGTCGTATGCTAACTTTACTGAATGTGACCTATGCATTCACAAAACATGACTTTCCTCCAAAAGCCAGGAGCTCAAATGCCTATAGAGAACACCCTACACGGAAAAGTGCCTGCGTGAGAGAATGTGGCAAAGGTTTTAGAGGCTCTGTAACAAATGCACTATATGGAAGCTCATGCTTATCCTCTGGGAACAGATTTGACTGCAGAACATCGCCACATTGTCTCACTCTCAGCTGACAACTGTCCTCATTGTGGCGTCTCTTCTCTACATTCAAAAAGTCTCAGAGTGCATATTGTCAGTGTCAATGATATGCAGGTGCATAGAGTGTCTTAGTTAATTTGTCTGGCATGGCTGTGGACAAACATGTTGCATCTCCATGGGAATAGGCTGGGAGCCCCAGGGCTCTTATGTGCAATGTGGCAAGGAGAAGGTTGTTAAAGAGGCAGAGAGAGCAAGGATGAAAGAGAAAGACAGGGAGGCTAGGGTACTTCTCACTGCATGTAGCAGCAGCAGTCAGTAAGTTTTATTTGGGGCTTCTTAGCCTCAGACGACCATTTGAGAGATGTTCTCTATTCATTTCTGGTTGTATCCGACGGTTACTGAAACACTGAGGTGCTTTCTTTTATCCCATGTCTGTTTCTTCTGCTAGAGATTCACATAATTCTAGGACCTGAGCAACTCAATAAGCATTTTATTTGAAGGCTACCTACAAAGGAGCTTTGTGACACTTAGATAAGCCCTGAATATCATACTTAAAAAGCTATATTTGGGTATTTATTAACAGTTTATGTCAGTAGTGACAAGATAAAATGAGATCTTATATAAAGTACAAGGCTTTAGGCTTACAAGTTACTATTTAATCTTAATGATGCTTTATAACAGTGTTATGAAGCTTTCTGTCAGTGTAGTTAAGGCTCCTCCTGTCATAGTGTTAAGAAGCTTTCTGTGAGTTGTGGTTTCTTTTCTTGCTTGCACAGAAAGGCAGAGTCAGGAGACTGGAGGCTGGGGATGTTGGAGTAGTTTATTTCATGGCGATCGCAGTTCACTCACAGCTACTGTCCAAAGACAGTCCCATCCAGTCCAACTCAGTCCAGTCCAATCCAGTCCAAAGACACACAGGCTTTATACCCTGTTTCACCACCCCCCTTAAGGCACACAGAGGGTGTGTCCTTATCTAGTGTCAGCAGATGGTCAACTATCCTTCAGGTGGTGACCATTGTCCCAGGGACTCCTCCTATCGTAAATACCTAAAGCTTTGTTCTGGTAATGCAGCTGTTCCCCACATGGTAAACGTATACATACTTGTATACAAAACAAACTTATTTACAAAACAGTGATATCCAACAGAGTTTAGTGAAAGCTCCTTATGTCACTTGCTTAATAAAATCCCATATAAGCTACTCATAAGCACTCAAGTGTTCCTTTTTGATTGCAACATCCAGTGCTTATGTATGTGTTAGTGCCAATGTTGGTAGGCATCAAATATAGCATTACCATTTTTATTTTATATATTTTATATATTATTTTTACATATGAGTATATGGAAATCATAAACCTGTTATAGAGAGCCACAATGAAAAACTCTGAATAACTGGATCCTGTATTTATAATGCATTATCATGCATGTTATATGGAACACATTACAGACCTGTTAGAATTTAGTACCAAAGCTAAATGCTTAGTAGCAATGAGAGCTGCATTATGCTAATTACATAAACAACAGTAAATTCCAGCTGCCTTCTATATAATAGCATTTAGCTAATTTAGCTAATTCAGACCTTAAACTATCCCACACCATTTTGCATCTTACTTCCCATAAAAAGCCTTTAAAGTGCGCTTATAATGCTCTATGAGTTTGAAGTTGCCTTGTGAAAGATGTTTGAAGAAACTTACTTCACTGAAAGCCTGTAATAAAGCTCCATAAAGTATTATAATTCATAGCAACATTTGTGTTCACACTGACCTCATAAACATATGTTATAATGTGTTATGGAACCTAATGAATGAATGGACCTAATGAAGCTATGTACAGATTTATTAGAACAATGTTACAGATATAATTCTGACTACTTGATAGTAATAATATGGCACTTATTAAATGACATTATGAATGTTACATAATGCCTTATTAGTGAATTTGCACTGCACTATGAAGACAGAATCTGACCACATGTGAGGGCTAACAGCTCATTTTGTTTGTTTGCGACAGCTGACTGCTGTAGTTGAAAACAACTGGAGCCCACACATTGTTTCACGCAATTTGTCTGTCATTTGTGTGGACAGGACTCAAATTATATTATGTAAGAGCCTCGATTCTTCCTGTCACGCTAATCCTGACATGGATCAAAATATAGCAATAAGCCATTACTGTGATTTGTTTCACAGTTGAGGTTTGCATCATATAACAATAAAATACACTAGCGTTCAATGAAAAACTGGGTTTAAAAACAAATACATAACTATGCCGTGTCATGGCAGAGAGGTCATATGCTGTAAAGAGTTATCAAAACAGATTATGTCCAGGAACAAAAATGACAAGCTTACTGGACAAAAAAAGGCTAAATTTACACACACACACACACACACACACACACACACACACACATATATATATATATATATATATATATANAGGGAAAAACGAGACAGGAGAGTAGTCTACAAAGCACAAACTGGACCAGCGGTAGCTGAAGAAATTAGTGGCATTTTGCAATCATTTGAAATAATGGAGAAGGTAGTGTCACTGTTGATAATGCTGTAACCATAGATGTGGCAATACAAAAGGTCAAATTCATGAATCTCACAGCTGAAAGATAAATAAAAATAAAGATATTATTTAAACCTTAACTTCTTGCATATATATATATATATATATATATATATATATATATATATATTATTTAAAAAAAAAAAATTCTGTTTTTTTCCCTAAAGCTGTAAAATAGCTTAATAGCATACTTGCTTACTGAAAGACTGTCATAAACAAATACCACAAATAGTTGCACCCATAAGGAATCAAACGACAGGAAAGAAACTCGGTGGGTAGGTTTGACATTGTGAGACATGCAAATGAAGCAAGCGGTAATGCCCTCCATGAGGCATCATGTTAGTGCCAGCACCATTGGCAGACTACTGCACGACACAGTACTACATACACGCAGACCGTTATGACGCCAGCCCTTAACCGCATCAGTGTTGTCAAAGACTGCAATGGTATGGTTCCAGAAAGCATGGAGTGACTCAGACTGGCAGTGGGTCACATGTCACACATCCAGAAGGCCTGGTGTCACTCCACCTCCACCCCTACCATAAAATCTACAGGAACTGTGTGAGAATATTCAAGCTGCATGGGATGGATAATCACAGGACACCATCAGCAACCTCTACAACTCGCCGAGACGTGTTGCATCAGTAAACATGGCGGTCCAACACTGTACTGAGAGACACTACTTCTGTATATGTAGCTCAGTAAATATTGCCAATTTCAGTCTAAATTTAATTTATTGTTCCTGGTAACTTGTATCTTCTGATGATGAGTATGTATATATATATATATATAGTCTATAATCTAAAATCTCTTGGGGAAAAAAAGTGATTTATTCCTTGCAGCCCTCCCCTGGATGCCATTTTTGCTGAGTGTCCTTCTTGTGGAATCATGTACACTGACCTTAACTGAGGCAAGTGATGTCTGCAGTCCTTTGGAGCTTCATCTGGGTTATTTGATGACCTTTGATTTTGGTAGGCCAGCCACTCCTGGGATGGGTCACCACTGTTTCAAGTTTTCTCCATTTGTGGATAATGGCTCCCACTGTGGTTTGCTGGAGTTTCAAAGTCTTAGCCATAACTTTGTAACCCTTTCCACACTGGCAGACTTCAATGACATTGTTTTTCATCCATATTTAAATATCTTTAGATGAAGTGGCATCGTGTGCTGCTTTTTAAGAACTTCTAGCTGCTTTACATTGCCAGACAGGTTCTATTTCAGTAATTTTTAGGTTGAACAGGTTTGGCAGTAATCGTGTCTGGGTGTGGCTAGTGAAACTAACACCAATAGTCAATTGAGTTTGGTTAACTAGTTGATTTAGTAGGTAAGTGAAAATAATTCACTCAAATTGAAATAAAATATACCAAGAAATTTGCTTTTAATAAAGTACTTTTATTCATGTGTAGTTACTTACAAGACAATAAAGTACAGTCAAATCTGCTAACATTGAAAATATGCTTTTTCGTAAAACACCAAGAAGTATTTTAAAATCTCTGAGTTCTGGTGTTAGCTTTAGCATCAACTCGTTTTAAGGGTCAGCTTCTGTTCATGAAAACTCCTTCTTTTTAGACAATAAAAGTTTGCTGCTGTAACATTGTTCAGGCTTTTGGATGTGTCTGTAGCTTTGAGGGATTCAGCAAGCATAACTAGGGAGGCAGAATTTCCTATACAAAGCAATATAGTCCATTAAACAGAGTTTGAGTTTGCCAAGTAACATAATGGCCAAGGATTATTCGATAACCAGCACAATACATAACGAGTGAGTTACGTGTGTCTATAGACTTTCAGAAAAGCCTGGTTAATCAGATTGTTGATCTGTTTTGTAAATCAAAAATGGAATTGTATGGAATTCTGTGCTTGTGAGCCAAAACCCATGTGCATGAGAAACTTTGCTTACTGGCAGGTGATTTATTACCGAAGACATCACATGTCAAAGTCTATGTAGTGTCAGATACTGTACGTTCACACTGTGGCAGCTTCTACAACCAGTCTAAAAAAAAGGCAACCAATGGGAGCACAGCATTAACAACGAACAAAATAGCTCTATGTTTGATTCTAGTAAAGACCAACTCTAGAATTTCTATATGATCAGAGACCTAGCACAGTCCCTTTTTGTTTTTTGTTCACAGCTGCAATACGTCATTCTGATGACACAAATCTGGAAGATGTTGCTGCAGACACCTGACCCAGAATGGTCTTGGCACTGAAGGCCTATTGTAGGGAATTTTTTATACTCTGGCATGCAAACATGAACGAATGCACAGTCTGCTGCAATTATGGCACAGCCTGCTGGGGTTTTGCAGAAAAGTTTGGTGGGACTGCAAAGTCACATACAATAAATGTATGAGACTGTTTTTATCGCAGCAGGCTTTACTGTGTGAACAGATGGAGTAACACAACCAAATATATAGGTGGCTGTCATGTTTATTATCATTTACAATGTAATCAACAGAGAGGTACAACATTGCAGAGCCCGGAGGATACCTACATAATGTAAGATGTGGATGTTTCCATACTGCAGCACCATCTGCACATTTACAGTTGTTACATGAATGCCATTACTGTAGCAGCTGTAAATGTTAGCAGGCTATATATCATACACACCGGTAGCAAATAATTTGCAGAATATTATCTAGGATGATCATATGACTATTTTGCTTCCTCTTTTAAATGAGCATTGGGAACTGACTTGGATTAAACTTGGATAAACTTGTTGGAAGGGCATTCAGAAATCATCTTATCCATATTTGAAAACGTTGGATCTATGGTCAAACCTAGCAAGAACGATGAAATGTTTGTATGACTCTCATATGTGTGCAGTATTGCATTGGTGCTTGGTTTGAAGATACATGGTACATGTACACTCATCATCAAAATAATAATTGCACCCAGAAGAAACTGTCAGATTGCAATGATATTGGGAAGGAAAATAAAGGCTACCAGGAAAAACAAATGATGATAAATTTAGACTGATATGGGCAATATTTATTGAACTACACATACAGCAGTGGTGTCTCTCTGTATGGCATTGGGACGCCATGTCTGCTAACGCAACATACCAGACGTCTTGGTATGGAGTTGTAAGGTATGGAGGTTCCTAATGGTGTGATAATCCATCCCATGCAGCTTGGGATGCCTCCACCTTTCAAAAAGTGGGACTCATCACTGAAGATGACCTGCTGCCATTCGGGGTCACTCCATGACAGTCTGGCACGACACCATTGCAGTCTAACACATTGACATGGTGTTAAGGGTCAGTAATTGTAACGGTCTGTGTGCATGTAGTCCTGCGTCATGCATCCATCTGGCGGTGGTGCTGGCACTAACAAGATGACTCATGGAGGGCATCACTGCTTGCTCAATGTTGGCCATTGGGTCAGTAGGGTAGAGTAATAAGGCCTGTCCTTACTTGGGTCACATGAGCGGCCGAGTGTGTAACTGAAAGCATTCGCATATCTCACAATGCCAAACCTACCCACTAAGATTCATTCCTGTTGCCTCATTCCTTCTGGGTGCAACCGTATAATCCAATCGTATGTTCATATGTAAAAGCAAAAATCTTTACACAAAAATTTATAAACCAAGGACACCATTCCGGATGAGACAAAATATTCCCGAATCAGAATGGTGTCAATAACTGCAGAATCAGTTTGCGAACAAACATTCAGCAGAAAAACATGACCTGTTTGGAATGTTGACACAAAGTTGAAATGTTATTCCTCAGAAAACTGTAATGACTTTTTCTAAGAAAATTCTCTGTCAACATGGAAACTTTCATTAATTCCATTATAATTGTGCCTGGAAGTTTGCTAAGTTGCCAATAGAACAAATCAGATTTACATCACAGCGGGTGAATAACACAGGCAGCACAGCACTGATAAAACAAAATTCTAAAAACAGTGATCAACACATCATCATTGCATCCTAGTTCACATTCTGTAGCTCTTATAGGCTGTATAATAGCACTGGTGTTATTTCATGTTATTCTAAAAGACTCACTAAACCGTGATTAGCTTCAGCTGTGAGAGTTAGCAAACACAGAAGATCCTCAGTGGGATTAATACAACAGCTGCACCTTCTTTAAAAAGCTGGAAAACGGACAAAACAGAGGTAAATTCCATTCCATGCTTGGGTATATTTGACATTTTAACACAATTGTACTGTTATTGTTCATGTTTTATCTGTTATGTTTGAGTTTATTGTAAATTGTGACTAAATTGATTAAAATTTAAATTGTAAATTGAGCTACTTCCATTCTAACTGGGTGTGCCTTATCCACCTGGAAGTGTCTTGAAGCCCTTTGTTTACAAACATAAATTCGTTCTATAGGTATTCATAATACCAACTTATAATTACTTAACAATGAGTTTAAGAACATTGTGACAGCTTTGTTCAGACAACATAAATAGCAATGTTTTGAGAAAGTAGACAGTGTTGTGATCATAATCCTCACAGCTGACCCATTTACACGTGTTTGCAATCTTATACATCCATTCCAGGACTGGCATCTCCTGACAAAGGATGACTCATGTGAATAGACTGCAATTGGGCTGCAACAATTAATTGACAAGGTTATTTAGTCACCAACTATGACAATGCACCAGTTACACATTCAATTTATTTCTGTTTATTAACTGCGGTACTACTCAAATGATATTAAATAAATACATTACTGTTACATAGTGAGTAAGGGACTGCATTTACACTCAACTTTCTTTATTAATACACTTATCATCAAAACAATAGTTGGACAAGTAGTTGCACCCAGAAGGAATCAACCAACAGGAATGAAACTTTGATCTTTTGTAAATGGGTCCAGATGTTAATGATTGGCAAAAAAAGGAGCGATTACATTTGGGTATGTCAAAGGCCAAAGTGTGATATATTCACACCCACAATGTGAGATATATAAACACTTATCATCAAAAGAACAGTTGCACAAATAGTTGCCACCAGAACGAATCAAACGACAGGAATGAAACTTGGTGGGTAGGTCTGACATTTTGAAACATGCAAATGATTTATGTTTCATGCTCGGCTGCACATGTGACATAATCAAGGTCGGGCTTTATCGCTGTACCTGACTGACCCAACAGCCACTATTACTGATATTCAGTGAGCAGTGATGCCCTCCATGAGTCATCCTGTTAGTGCCAGCACCATTGGCAGATGACTGCACAACACAGGACTACATGCACACAGACGTTAAAACGATTGCCCTTAACACCATGTCAGCTTCGCCAAAGACTGCAATGGTGTTGGGCCAGACTGTTATGGAGTGACTCAAAACAGCAGTGGCTCGTCTTCAGTGATGAGTCCCGCTTTTTCTTGGTATAGATAAACAACAAATCTGTGTGTGGAGGTACTGTGGTCAGTGCCAAGATGAACTGTTTGTTGTCACATGTCACATCATGTCATGTTCAGAAGGCCTGGTGTTGCTCCACCTCCACTCCTACCGCACAATCTGCAGGAACTGTGTGAGAATATTCAAGCTGCATGGGATGGATTATCACAGGACACCATTAGGACCCTCTCCATGCCAAGAGGTACGCTTGTTGCATTAGCAAACATGGCGGCCCAACACCATACTGAAAGACATTACTTCTGTATGTATAGCTCTATAAACATTGCAAATTTTAGTCTAAATTTATCATAATTTATTGCTACTGGTAACCTCTGGTAACATATGGTTGTACTGTATATAAATACAGGAACACATTTTCAGAATATAGGTATGATATAACATGATATTTTCAATGACTGACAGAATTTCACTACTTGTTTGAGTGAGTTATAGAGCCATACACCACTGCTTTGCCTCTACTGTTGATAATGACACATTCTAATGGTTAATAAGCAAAGAGCCCCATAAGGTTTCACATGGTAACAAGAGGGTGAGGAAATTGCAGAAGGCATAATTTTTCAATTAGTTGATTAAATGAAGAATAGTCTAATCGACAGATAATCATTAGTTGCAACCTTAATAAGGCTCAGAATACTCATTCATTTCACACTCACCCAGGCTTATGTTGTGTGTAAAGGTCAGAGGGCACAAAAAATAGCCCACATGGAGACATTCAGGATTGGATGTCCATGGTGTTAGATAATGAAGCCTTACAGATGTTTAGGAATGTGTGTGTGTGTGTGTGTGTGTGTGTGTGTGTGTGTGTGTGTGTGTGTGTCCGTCCATTTAAGTCGAGGGTGTATGCGTGTGTGATGGAGGGGATCAGGTGAGGATGACTTTTATGCCAATCACAGCCTCGGATTAAGCAATTAAGCACTGATGTGCAATTCATTTAACCAAGCACACATGCACTCTAACGATGGAGCTTCAAGCCATATTAATAAACTATGAAGTCAAATTTAGGGTAATGTCATGACTTATAAAATTGAAATGTAGCTTCCAAGTGCTCAGCATTTAACCATTTCTCAGTTAGACTTTATTTTAGTGATGCACCATTAGATATATATTTGTGCAGTTAGCCAAATACAATATGAAATTAAACATTTTGTGGGTAATACCATATATACATCAGCCATGATTCTGCCATGAGAAGTGCTCTTTTATGAAAACCCACCAATAAAAGAACGTACAGAGCGCTGAACCACAGGATTCACCCTCACAGCGACCAACCCCCAACACAAACCACCTACACTTCCTGACACAGAATAACACAATAAACACACATACATAAGGTTAATCTCACAAACAAGAAGGTCAACAACATTTTACAAGAGCGCGTACCCACCATAATAATCAAACTAACAGGCTTATTTCAGTAGTCTGCAGGCATGGTATTGACGTTACTATCAACATGCTGTTACAGTGAGTGTTCAGGGTCAGTTTGACTGGGAATGTTCTATAATGAATGAATATTGATCAGATTCATTTCCATGCAAATTTTTCCCACTACTACACAAAAAGGTCCCAAGTCCCCAAAAATGGCTCTTTGCTCAGTGCCATGGAAGGAACAGTTTTAGTTTGCTGTGCATTTTGATGTTTGCCCTGCCTGAACACACCTAATCTGCAGATTAACAAGTCCTTTCCAAGTGTGCAAGTGAGTGTGGCTTGGCAAGGAAACACAAAAATGTGCATGGCTGGGGCTCTTCCAGGACGAGGGTTGGGAACCACTGTTCTATGGCATTACTCAAAGACCCCTTTGTGGCATCTAGGGATTAGAAAAACTGTTACTAGATCAAAGCACATAGTACTCGATCTCACCAAATCAGTATTCATTTCAAAGTAGTTCACTAAATCATTAGATCTACTTCAGTATGGACCAATAATAATAACACATTCATCCAAAAATGTGAAAACACACTTTTGCACATGCATTCTGCTGAATTTGGCATTTTTGGAGGGGGAGGATAAAATGTGATCTGTGCAACGGTTGTGGCACATTGTGCATTTTTGGTTTTATTTCTTTTATTATTTTCTAAATATAAAGTTTTAATTCATAGTCGGTGTGTTGTTCCTCACAGCACAGTTTGTTCTGTTGCTTTCTGTTAATTAGGTTTTGTGTGGGCTTTGCCATGTTACCCACATGTTAAATTATAGGTTTGGATTTATTTTACATGGTTTTGTCATCTGGTTCCTATCACCATCACTGTAAAGAATTCTGGCTCAGTAAGTATTTCACCTGCTTGACTGCTGTTTAGTACGCTTCATTGTCATGTTTTCATAGAACAGAGCATGTCACATCAAGCCATTATAAATAAATTTCTGTAACGATGAACAGACTTAACTTGACACACGCAGAGCTAAAAGCAAAGACAGTTTTATTCAGTAAATGGGCGAAATTGCTCAACAGCAGCAACAGGGAAAACATAACAAAAGGCAAGGCAGAGATGAAAACCAGAGTACAGGCAAAGGGTCAAAACCAAGAGAGCAAACCAACCAGCAAACATAACCAAAGGGGGAAGATGAAGTAAAAAACCAAAATACAAAACAGATCGTTAACCGAGAAAACCAAAGAGAATAAACAAAAGAGAACCGCTCAGTACGCATGGGAGTGACAATACCTTACAAAGTACTGACTGTTTGACTGGGGTTTATAAGCAAACAGACTAAATAACAGACAGGTGAGGCTGATTAGTATTTGGGAGAGGATGAACGGGAAAGCAGTTCATGATTGGTTGACGAAGGGCATGTGATGGTGACATCACCGGGTGGTGGACTGAATTCCACTTCATAATATTCCACTATTCCGTTATTTAAATGTAAGGAATTGACTAATTACAAGGGGTGCTTGGATATTTCAGACATCAAAAAATTTATTTCAGTCATGTCCTGAACAAGAGAGTAGTAAAAGAAGTGTGGCCTGCCTTAAACTCCTTCTATTTATGATTCATTAACTACTTCTCTAGCGGTAATGCATTTATTGCATTTACATGCACATCATTTTGGACTGTACACAGGCAGTGGTTAGCATCTGCGACAGCGGCTAACCTTCACAGGGAAATCTGGAACAAACTGTTTATGAATTTGCATGGGCACACTGAGAGCTTAATAAGATGGCTATCTTTCTCATAATGCATGAGTCATTGTGAATTGTTGGAGTCTGTGATTCAAGGAAATTAGTAGACGGCAGACTAGTAATTTGCAATTAGGCCTTCTTCAGATATGACAAAGAAACCACAAGAAAAAAAGGCTTTTAAAATGGAAAAAGATTTCTTTTTACACTGTCTTTTATGAAGAACCTGAAATGACTGGTAGTTTAATTCCCCCATCTAATAAATGAATAAATCTATAAAATAAATAAACCCAACAGAAAATAAAATAGTTCATTAATATCCAACTACAACAAAAACATTTAGTTTGACGGCTGCTTACATAGGAACTTCATAGCATATGCATACGTTTGAAAAAAAAAACATATTTATGAAGCAATATTTCAATATTTGTAAACAGCTTATGCCTGAAAGTTCTATATAAGGATGTTTGTATAGGAGTATTTGAAGGGTATATGTTTATTAAGGCATATAAAGAAAGTACACTATGCAACCAAAAATATGTGGACACCCACCTAAAAATCTCACCTATGTAAACTTGTTGGGCAACCTATTCCAAAACTATTGGTCTTAATATGGAGTTGGCCCCACCTTTACGGCTACTACAGCCTTAACTCCTCTGGGTAGGGCTTTTCACAGAATTTTGGAGGGTGTGTGTGGGTATTTGTGACCATTCAGTCAAAAGAGGATGCTTGGCTCTCAATCAGCATTTCAATTCATCCCAAAGGTCAGGGCTCTGTGCAGGCTACTGCAGTTTCTCTGCACCAAACTACTCAAACCGTGTCTTTGTGTACCTTGTGGTGTGCATAGGGACCCAGTGAGGCTGGAACCTGGAAGGGCCCTTCCCCAAACTGTTGCCACAAAGCATGTAGTTGTATAAAACACATGTTGTAGATGAACAAATCCAAAGGAGTAAGACAAAAGCATAAACCAGTAAACAAATGGGGAATACAACACCAGAAGGGCAATACAAACCAGCAACCAGATCAAAGGGGAGAACCGTGAGAGAGAGAGAGAGAGAGAGAGAGAGAGAGAGAGAGAGAGAGAGAGAGAGAGACAGTTCGGGACATGTGAAAGTGACATCATCGGGTAATGAACTCTGGGACATGGAGTTCGGGAGATTGGAGGTGTCAGGGAAATGATGTTCCAGAAATGATAATAGGACATTAGAGCCATAATAAATCATGCTGCTGTTACTCTCCATACTTAAGTACATTTGAAGGTTTACTCAAGTGGAGGTCTAAAGGGAGGAAATTCTACTTTTACTGGAGGAAATTTGACCTTGGGTATCTCTACTTTAACTCAAGTACATGGTTTGTGTGCTTTGTCCACCACCAGTGATCTTGGACTAGTGTGCAGCAGCACAGCAATTGAAACCCATTCCATGAAGCTCCCAACACACAGTTTTTGCGACATAGGTCTGGTAATTTTAACTCACTTCAGCACATGCCAGGCCTGCTCTGTGAGCATCCACAAACAGTCTTGTGACAAATGTGCCATCCTATAACAGTGCTATGAAGATTGTTTGCCTCTATGTTACAGTGTATGTATGAAAATTATCACTTAAGTTAGAGGTAATCAAAATCTTTCATAGAACTAATATGATGTCCATCACTTTAGGCACCTTAAGTCAGTGCAGTGGTATTTACTTAATAATGAATGTCACTTCAGAATTACTGGCGTATGCTGTTTATAGATCTGCAAGTATTGCATTATTGATGCGTTATTCACCACTCATGAATGCCTTATGAAGTCCCTATGTATGGAACCTTCAAATAGAGTATTACCAGATACGCTATGCAAAGCACACAGCTTTGAAGTCCACACTGGCATTCACAGGCACGTGTGGATTGATTGGCTATATTAACATGTAACCTTCTGAGAAGATCACATATGTGTTCCATGTAGTTTGATGTGGGACTGACATTTATGGTATATATGAGAAATAGTACACACTGGTTCCAACATACTGTATATAGAGTGATTGCCACTGAAATAATCTCAAGTTTGTGCTTATGCCCTGGAATGGGGATAGCCTCATAAAGATTTATGGATGACAGATTGCAAGAGTAAGCAAATATTGATGAGTGGAGTGATAAGGAAAAATACCCAAAGGGCCCTGGCATCTCTCCAGTGATTATTAATAGGGCTACTCAGATAAAACTGAAATTTAATTAGATTAGAAAATAAGTGGCGGTGTAATATTTATGTGTTTATTTATTTATTTATTTATTTAACCTTTGATGCAATTGTTCCTGACACCGCAAGTCCTCACCTTCTGTACACATGACTGTGCCATCAAGTCTCTAATTATAGCATGATCAATCGTAATTGCTTCCTGAACAAAATGCATGACTTAACCCAAAACATGTCAGAACTATAGAATTCCACTATTTAATTTTCAAACAGATGCATTTAACACAAATCTCATTATAAGTATGTGATTTTGTTCATTTTCTCCTACTGGAAGGATAAACAAATAGAGACCTTGGAGAGCTGGCAATTAACCTACACACAGTTTCATATTTCATCGCAGATTTAACTGCCTACCCTGATCAAGCATTGAATCGAGGGTTATTCCCAAGCCTCAGCTTCCACCCGTAACATCCTCATCCCGAAGGTAATCTTCCGCTAACACGCAGATATCCACCATGAATTCATTACTCGTGCAGCTGTTGGTGTAGAATATAAATGTGGATTATACATGCATAAGCTGTGCATTTAACCTCTGCAATGTGCAAAACATCAAGTAGACAACCTTATGGGCTCCAGATTTTTGTACATGGCAGCATTTAAGACTATGTTTCACAGCACTCTTTTCCTTGATGAAGCCTCAGTAACACAGGAAATAAAAACTTTAGCGTAAATATGAGCTTGTTTTGAAACTGAGAATCTTCACTTTGTTTGAATTGTAGCATTGTCCTGTTATTGTTGCTCCACTGTTTTGTTGCTTTGTGTATTGGATATGTAACAGATCCCTACTACAACTGCACAATATACACTGTTTCAGCATTGCCATCGCAATGTGCCATGGAGAGAGAGAATTGTCTGAGATACATGGTGATTCAACGACCATGATTGTGAACAGTCATTGAGCAGTGATGCCCTCCATGAGTCATACTGTTAGTGCCAGCACCATTGAGAGACGCCTGCATAACGTAGGACTACATGCACGCAGACCGTTACGGCGACTGTCCATGCGCAGTACTCACATCGCAGGACATGCAATGTTAAATAAGATTGTCATGTCATGCTACAACTTTTTTGCCGCTTGTTATAAAAGGAAAACTTGCACGGTTCCTTGACTCTGATTTAATGCTTCTTGGATACACAGAGAAGACTAGTCACAGTGCTCACCTGCTTTTGTGTTTGGTGCACTGAAACCAGTTCTAGAGCGTTAAAGTTCCAGAAAAGATGGTTCACCCTCACAACAGCTTTTCACCCCAATCGTTTTACAATGAATAGGGTTTTTAAATAACACTGTTCAGGTGATCTGGTGAAACATCCTAATTATTTTTTCATATTGCAAAATTATTACATATCGCAGTTTTCTCCGATTTTTCCAAAATAGTGCAGACCTAGTCTCAACTATTGGCTTCTAATCTTCCTCCCCAAAACACAGATAAATTATAGTCAAAGTCCATTTAGATTTGACTTTCAATCAGTTACCAGTGTGGCACTCTCTTGATTTTGGGTACGTTTGGCTACATCCAAGTAGCCCAAATCTGCTTTTCTTACCAAATCCATTTATTTTTTCTTTCGTTACGCTGTTCAAAATATCTTTTAAGTGTGACCTATATCTGACATGAGTTTGAACAGATCTCACTCCAAAACTGACCTGTATGTGCAAAAGAACAATGCTGGCAGGTTCAACCTGAGGTAAACAGTCATGACTGCCAACGGATGCAGGATCAATCGCATCAGGAGTGATCACAAAGTTTCAGTGGCTGACAGCTGGGTTCATCACCTAGAATGTGTTTGAGCTTGCTGTAAAAAGGGCATTTCTTTGGTTCGCTGCCTTGGCTTTTTTAACTTCACTTCAGACCTTTAACTTTTCTCTGACACTGCAGCCTCGTTCTCCAGTTGCAGTATTCTGCCATTTCTTATGAAAACATGGAACTGTTGCAGTGAACGTTTCTAATTTTGTTTGTACAGGTATATCATCCCAAATGTTTGAGGTCTCAGCAGCATAGAATTCTGACAAATGTTTAGTTGGACTGATGTAAAAGTTGCATGAATTCAGGAAATCACATGGTCAAATATCGTATACGAATGTCAGTGCCACATATTACCACCGTCCAAATAAAACAAGTATCTCCATTGTTGTTATCTCTAGTTTTATGCAGCATATGAACACAGCAGCTGCTGTTTACACTGTGCAAAAATTTTATGATAAATGGATCAACAGTCATTTGGCCCAAAATTACTGGGATAAAATCTGGTTCCATTGACTCCCTTTAAAATTAAATAAGGTTTTTGCACACTCCTGTGAAGTTGGCATTTTGGAGATACTTGTTTTCCTTTAAATAACAACAATATAAAAATGTTCCAATTCAGAACTGAAAATGTCAGATTTAAGGTGGTGTTTTTATGGTGTTCACATCACATCTGTGTCACATATGAAGGTAGATCAGATCAATCAACATTTCAATCAATCAACATTTATTTATATAGTGCTTTTTACAACTAATGTTTCAAAGCAGCTTCACAGAAAAGTAGATTATGGAAGAAAAAGAAAACAAATGAGTCCATGTATAGACTTAAGGAAAGAAACCGGGGTCCAAGCCCTCCGTGAGCAAGCCAAAGGCAACAGTGGCAAGAGTAAAAGGAAGAAACCTAAAAGGAGGAACCCAGGCTCAAGAGGGGAACCCATTCTCCTCTGGTCGATCCCGGATGAAGAAAGAAAGACAGAGGTAATAAGAAAAGGATTTGGGCCACTTTTACCTGCTGTCTGTATGTTGCCTAACTAATATGTTTTCTTTCTTTCAGTAGCAGATGGAACTGTAATGCATCTCTACTATAGTTTTAAGATCTTTGCTGCAAACCAAATACATTTATACTGGTTAAGTTCCACTTTCAGAATGCACAACTCCATGCCACTGCTTTTACCCAGCTATCATTGTAGTAATGATCTGTTACTGTTGTTTGATGTTGTCTTTGCTCAGTGAATGCTTAATTGAGGGTCTCTAATCTAGGGCAATGAACCTCCTCCCTGAATCATAGATATGCACATAGTCATTCACCCATTTAAAATGCTCCAATGCTGCTAATGGCTGACTAGCTTTGCTCTAATTCTGCATCCTCTAACGGTGGGCACCATGCTGGCGTGAGTAAACACATATAGGAAGTCTACCCAGCAGGCTGTTTGTAGAGTATTTGCTTTCCTGGAGGTTCCACTTCAGCATGACATGACTGACTTGTTGGTCCCCAAAGCTGCTCCTTCAGGCCCCAAGACCTAATCTCATCTCAGGGGAGTCCAGTATATAGCCTCCGGAGTGGGGGCCAAAGAGCTCAGTCACGGCCTCCAAAACTGTTTTCATTCTCACCTCCGGCGTGAGGCCTCCTCCAGTGTGGGTCATTCCGCTGACATCGCTGCCTTACAGCGGGGTTGGAGAAACTGAATCTGGAGATGCACCTGAGACTTGCCGAGGGATTGGAGTCTTGAACTTTGCTGTTATTTTGTGTACTACAAGATTCCACAGGGGATAAGCAGATAAAAAAGCAGCAAAGGATTTCCTTTAGATAAACAACCTCCTGGTTCCAAGTATGATAACGCAATGTCACGTTAATAGAGGTTTATATATAAATACACTTGAGATGTAAATGTCTTGTCATTCAAAAGTTTGGAATCAATATTTACAACACCAGTGAAACCTCAATAAAAATGCCTGTCTTTAATATTTGGCTCATTTTTAGGTAAGAATTCGATCATACTTGTTGTATTTAGATTAAAAGTATGGCAATAATCTTCTTATTTCATTAAGTTTTAGTTGTGAAATGTTCAGTTGAAAATTGTCTGATTCAGATTTTTTTTCAGGGTATCTCAGTATGAATAAGCAAGCTAGCTCATCCATTTGTTAGTACTTCAGGAGCTGGGCTGACAGCATTACACACGAGATTACAATTTGTAAGCCAATAATGTTTTTACAAAAAAGTTGGGACACTGTGTAAAATGTAAAAAAATATAAATTAAAAACAGAATGCAATGATTTGCAAATCTCGTGGACCCATATTTCATTCACAATAGAACATAGAACACATATCAGATTGAAATTCCCCATCTACCATCATCTAGAGTAGATAATATCATAAATGATTCAGAGAATCTGGAGAAATCCCTGTGTGCAAGGGGCAAGGGCAACAGTCAATATTAGATGCTTGTGATCCTCGGGTCCTCAGGCGGAACTGGAAATCACTGCATGGGTTCAGGAACACTTCCAAAAACCATCGTCTGTGAACACAGTTTGCTGTGTATTCCACACATGTAAGTTAAAGCATTATAACGCAAAGAAGAAGCCATATGTCAACACGATCCAGAAACGCTGCCGTCTTCTCTGGGCCAAAGCTCAGTTAAAATGGATGGAGGCAAAATGGAAAACTGTTCTGTGTTCAGATGAATCAAAATTTTAAATTCTTTTTGGAAACCCGAACACCTGCGGAAGAGGAGAGGGACCAACCAGCTTGTTATTAGCGCATGAAATTAAAAATCCAGGAAAAGAAGATCTGGGGCTATTAAGGTTAGAATCCTACATCAGACAAGAATAGGACAATATTCCTCTCCAAAAAAATCAGAAATTGGTCTCCTCGCGTCCCAGATGTTTACAGACTGTTGTTAATAGAAGAAGGGGATGCTACACAATGGTTTACATGGCCCTGTTAGATGCGTTGCTGTCATCATGTTCTAAATGAGTTAATAATTGTCAACAACAGTATCTCAACCTTTTTGGAATTGGGGTTATACAAAAAAAATCTTACAAGGAAGTGTACAGAAATTAGCATTGTCGGTTTTGTTTCTCTTTTTTTTTTACATGTTTTCTATATTTATGACCCAAATTTCCCACTGGTTTTCAATAATGTGTCCTCTATATTATTAGCGTCCGGTAGACTAGACAATTTTCCCCAGGTATTGTAGCTCCATAGAAGAAGGTTTACACCACACTCACTTTACATGTTTTTAAAGAAGACCAGTCTTTGTATTGTTTGATCGTTTTTTTTTTTAATCTTGTTACAAACCAAAGAAAATAAAGCATGGCAGTAGGCAAGATGGCCTCCAAGACAAAATCAAATGTTTTTGAATGATCCTGTATTTATTTGGTTCTGCATGTTAGTCTCCAGTTTGCACTCATTACAGTAAATGATATGTTGATTAACATAACAGAATTCATCATTCAGGATTGTGGTTTATTTTGACAGTAGATGATAATTTGGGGATAATATTGTTTTCTAGTGATTTCAGTGGATTTCCCTGTCTGGTCTACTTGATATTAGAATTAGTTTTAAGCGAATTAGTTGATATTAGAATTAGCTTTTTAGTCAAAAGTGGTGAGCAAAACAGCAAAAAGCAAACGACAATCAAAGATTCTACAGATTTCTATTTGTTCCTCATTTTTATGAATATGTTTATCCAGCTTCTTTTGTTGCCTTTTGGTAAATAATGCATTTTCTAAAAACTTTAAATATTAGAAATAATTTGACATTTAAATGATACATTCTGTAAATCTTAGATGACAAATTTGGAAGAGGGGCTTCTTACCCTAGGTGAAATCCTTTGAATCAAAAGGCAAAGGTTAATAAGCACCTGAATAAACATGGTGAACAGAGATGTAGATGATTCTAACCTATGAACGCTGTATGTCCATACATATACAGACAGCTCCTCTAATCATTGTTACTTTAGGTGCTCCCATTGCTGATACAGGTGTTAAATTGTATTCACACTACTTGTATAATCTCCATAGAGAAGCACTGACAATAGGATAAACCATCTTCCATCTCCATCCTGTAAATTTGACTTGGATGGTTTGTGATTTTAAACTAACCATCCAATGTCAGTGCCTGGCCTCACTTATATTCTTAGGCTTAATGCAATCAAATACTCACAACAATCTTCCATTAGGTAAAATGTAAAAAGCCATCAGAGAAGAGTAGAACGTGTTAATTCAGTATTTGTATTTACACTCATCCTCAAAAGAACAAATAGTTGCACCCAGAAGGAATCAACCGACAGGAATGAATTTGCATGTGACATGTGACATGAGCAAGGACAGGCATTATCATTGTACCTGACTGCCCCAACGACCATGATTGCGGACATTCAGTCATCCTGTGAGTGCCAGCACCATTGGCAGACGACTGCATGATGCAGGACTACATGCACGCAGACTGTTACAATGACTGCCCTTAACACCACGTCAACGTCACCAAAAACTGCAATGGTGTCGTGGCAGACTGTCATGGAGTGACTCAGAACGGCAGCGGGTCATCTTCAGTGATGAGCCCCGCTTTTGTCTTGGTGGAGATAGCCAACGAATCCATGTGTGGAGGCGCCGTGGTCAGTGCCAAGATGAACGGTTTGGTGTCATGTGTCACACGTCCAGAAGGCCTGGTGTCACTCCACCTCCAACCCTACCACAAAATCTGCAGGAACTGTGTGAGAATATTTAAGATGCATGCAGCCCAACACCATACTGAGAGACACTACTTCTGTATATTGTCCATATCAGTCTAAACTTATCATCATTTATTGTTCCTGGTAGCCTTTAACATGCTCTCGAAAAGCATTGCAATCCAACACTTCTTTCTCGGTGCAACTATATTTTTGATGAAGAGTGTATTTGACGTATTTATTTTATAACTTCTTGCTGTTCCCAATACTTCAAACGTGCGTTTTCTCTTCTGCTTTATTTCCTTGCAGAGAGCTTCAAACGAGAATTGTGTGAATGGGCCAATTCCCAGCACAGTATACATTCACTTATGTCAGCAAGTCATAGAGGGACTTCAGAAAGGTCACACATGCTTGAGAGATCATGCTGGGTGGAAATTGCTCTCTGCTCGCACGTTGCATTGCCTGGCTGCACTAAGAGAGCGATTTGGATGCAGCCAAGCTGAGCACTTTTGTGATAAATCTCCCTTAGAATTACAGACGTCCCACAGCTAATGTTTCTGACACGTTCTGTATTTCACCCCACATTACATCTGAGCGAGGGACTCCAGTTCTCAGTGGCTGTCTCGTGAAGTGGCACACTCAGGGGATGCTCATCTGAACTGGTTTTTGGCGGTGCTTGCAACAACCTCTAAAGACCTGACTGCAGAGTTGGACGTAACCTCAGAAAGCAGTAAGAAGGCACTCATGGTCCTCTTTTCCACAGGGCCAAACAGTTCTGAGCACAAAGAGTGACCGTTCCAGTAGCATTTCCGCACAATTGCAGTTCAACACAGAACGCTTGCAAACCTTAGGCAGTTATCTACCCATGTTCAGGGTCACAGGGTCTCATTATTAAAACAATTAAATAAGTTTGGTCTGCTTACGTGGTCACTACAGAAATCTAAGCAGTGGACGATTTTCAATAGACCGTGCAATAAATGCCTGCTTAATAGGAGAGAGAGGCTGGCGCGCATTAGTTTAACTAGGATGGTACCAGTACTACTTACAGGTTTGATTCGGGAAAAGAAAAATGAAACCTGGTGATTGCATGAGCTGTGTTTTGGATGCAGGTATGCTGGTCAGCAGCAATGGAAGTTCAAATGCTAGTCCCCAGCAAAACAAGCATATGTGTGTTTTGATGCTAGTCAGATACCAGGAGTAGGCCAGGCTGGGTGACCAGCGCAACCAGCATGGAACGCTGCTTGTTTTGTTTTTTTAGGAGGGAAGTGTGCTGGGCTAAGCTAATTTTAGCTTGTTTAGCAGGCTAAACATGCAACTCACCACAGTACAGGTTTGGTTCCAGCTATTTGCTGCTCAAATAAAACCCATTTAGAGAATAAAGACTCATATATGAAAGAACAGGTGTTGAAGGCTGCTGCACTAAGCTAATTCTAGCATAGATAGCAGGCTAAAGGTGCCACCACCACAGTACAGAGCAGCAAACTGAGGCTAAAATGACACAAATAACTGTAGTTAGAGCGGCAGTGGAATCAAATGCGCTTTGTGGTGAGTGTTTATGTATTTAGCAACACATTAGGTGGAAAACAGAACGTAACTGGTCTCACGAATCCACAGCGGTGCACAGTAACTCAGTATGGCCCTTGGCACTAGAGTGGAAAAGAGGCTATGGATGCTGGTTGAAACGGTCAGGCTCCTTTTATGTGCAAAGATTTTACTCAACCCTTCAAGAATACTGCATATTAATATGGATTACAAGCATAATTCAGTTGGGCATCTGGACATGTTTTAGCATCCGAGCATTGTGCAAAGTTAGCCGTTTCCTGTTGCCTTATGCTAATCAGCCTCACTTATATAACCTTTTAATTTGACGGATTCTGTGATTTCAGGAGAAACAATGTTTGTTAGGAGGCTGAATACATTAACCAGCGGAGCGGAAATAAAGCACATGTTCTGCCTCCTCTGACGTATTTAAAAGGCATTCATTCAATTCAAAATATAATCCCACTGAGCTCTGGAGATTAAGATATTTTGCATGCTAATACCCTCCTGTGCAATTTTAAACATTAATAACTTTAAAGATTATGTGCTGACATAGTATTTGTTCTCCTCCTCTCTCTCGCTCTTTCTCCGATTCTCTGGTTTTCTCTCTCTCTCTTCACGTCCATGCACATCTCTTATTTTTCTTTCAACAGTGTGCAGAGAAGTCAGATGACTTGAGCCGCCTATGAACACTTTAGGTCGAGCATCGTGTTGACTCTATAAAACTTTGAGCACACTTTGCAATTTGTTAGCCAACCATGAACAGCAGAAAGGCACGCATCGAGCCACAGGCCAAGATAATTACTGCAAAAGTGCATAACAAACATGTGGAGGGAAATGCGATTGGGTTTTCGGATCTTTGGCCAAATCTTGGGGATAAGCAGAATCCCCATTCTAAAATGTGAAACTGAGAGGCTGATATTCTCTGATATAGGCTGATATATAGCACCTTATTAATGTCCAAATTAATGACAATATTTTATTACAATTTGCACCTAAATATTTAAGTATTAATGTAACATCAACTCTGCATAACAGATACTGTAGGTGGGCTATGTAGTCACAGACAGCAGTCCATCTGTTTCTCTGTATACTTTGTTACCCTGTTTTTTTTTACGGTCAGGACCCCCACAGGACCACCACAGAGCTTTGTATTTGGGTGGTGCTCAGTGCTGCTAGTCATTTCAATATGTCCACTTTCTGTCCACTCTATTAGTCTCACCCACCTTGTTGGCCCACCTTTTCGATGTAATGTCAGAGACAATAGCTCATCTGTTGTTGCACAGTTTGTGTTAGTCATCCTCTAGTCCTTCATCACTGGATAGTATTGGTTGGTGGACTATTCTCAGTCCAGCAGTGACGCTGAGGTTTTAAGAACTTCCGCAGCAGCACTGCTGTCTCTGATCTACTCACACCAGCCCAACACACACTAACACACCACCACCACCACCATGTTAGTGTCACTGCAGTGCTGATCCACCACCCACATAATACCTGGTCTCATACAGTGCTCCTGACAACTAAAGATGAGGAGTAAAGGTGGAATAACAAAGTATGCAGACAAACAGATGGATTAAAAGTGCATATATGGTAAGTAGAGCTGATTAAATGGTCAGTGATAGTAGATACAGTGGCTGGTTGGTGCACATGTATATACCTGTACTGTCTGTATGGCAGCAGTTTTTCTGTGTCTTATATTTCTAACCCTGATGTACCACGACCTGCATGAAATGCTGTCTCTTTCCGAGACATCTGCTTAAAAACATATGCAGCGCAACCTGCTTTGAAGCATATTTGTGCTAGCAGGATACAGGTGGTGTAGCTGGGGCCTCAGACATGGGACCTAGGAAGAACCTGGCAAGACCTCAGTTTCTGTTTCACCTGGCTGCCGGATCAGAAGCTCAGCAGAACACTGCGTGAGGGGGTTCCGGGAGCTCCAGGGCCAGATGGCATAAAGGTAACATAATTATTCAGCCCATTAGCCAGCCTAATTAAAGACTCTCCTCACAAAGCTCCATCACTATCTCTTACAACCTTAGTGCATATCATATATCATAGATATCACCTATATGGACCGTTCTACTGAATTAGTTCAAACTGCAGAGCCACAGTAAAAAAAGTTTTAAAATATGTAATATTTTAATGCAAGGCGATACTGGAGATAATAAGCTACATATAGTCACTGCACTTTATTAGGAAGGCCTTCCATGTATCTACATTTATTGTCAATTTCTTCAGCTCCACTTACTATATAGGTGCACTTTGTAGCTCTACAAATGCAGACTCTAGTCCATCTGATTATCTGTTATCCCCATTTCACCCTATTCTTCAATGATTAGGACCCCCACAGGACCACCACAGAGCAGGTATTATTTGGGTGGTGGATCATTCTCAGCACTGCAGTGACACTGACATGGTGGTGGTGTGTTAGCATGGATTGTGCTGGTCAGAGTGACTCAGACACAGCAGTGTTTCTGTTGTCACTGTGTTCATGTCAGTACTGAAGCACAAAGGGTTTTAGTCCATAGGCTGAGCATTATTTTAACCACAGCTCTGTCTCTCTGTCCCTCGTGACCACGTGGTGAGCAGTTAGATCCCATCGTTTTTAAGCAAATGTGTCTCAAAACTCTAAAAAACTCAGTGTGTAACCTTAGGTGTGTAATTGTCACTACCGATGCAAGTTTCAATAGTGTCATGATTATGTTGTTAGTGATAAACACCCACGAAGCAAAACACCCACATTCACACTCTCTAGAGGTAGTGAGCACATTTGCCCAGAGCAGTGGGCAGCCTTATCCATGGTGTCCAGGGAGCAGTTGGGGGTTAGGTGCCTTGCTGAAGGGCACTTCAGTGGTGTCCTGTTCTTTCAGGAAATCGAACTGGTGACACTCACCAGTAACAAGGCAGGTTCCCTAACCTATAGCCCACAACTGCAAAACTCAAAGACCACCATTTTTTTTACTTTACTTGCCAGTCAAAATGGTCATTAAATACTGTTTTCAGTTTTTCAAACAAATCTAGATATATTTTTTCCACACCTCTAAACTCCAGTTTTCCTTTCCCTTTGGCTTTCCCCTTGATTATGAAAATAGATTATTTTATACACTGCCTCTCAAAAAAGTAGCCATTTGGATTTCAGTCATTAATATATTTTAGGTGACACTTATTCTTTTAACCCTAACTGATTCAGTGAGAAGCTTCTCATTTCTCAAACAACCATGAGGGAAGATGCATCCTGTGGTTGAGGGTAAAATGTTACTGTGTTTCAGATAGATTATCAAATTATTAGCCTATGTCAAACACCAACTAAGTAGAAGCTTAATTAGCTGGAATTGGTTTAAGTGTGCAGTTTGAGCTGCCCGACAAATTACTAAACCCTGGAAGGATAGTGGTGAAAAATGTGGTCAGAAAAAAATCTTGAATGATCGGAGATCACTTAAACGCCATCAGAAGAATACTTGCTAGTGAACTGGTCCGAACAAAAGGCTTCAATTTGCTAGGATGCATATAGACTGGACTCTGGAGCAAAGGAAAAGGTCATGTGGTCCGATGAGTCCAGATTTACCCTTTTCCAGAGCGATGGGAGCATCAGGGTAAGAAGGAAGGCACATGAAGTGATGTACCCGTCATGCATCAATTCACACTATATAAGCCTCTGGAGGCAGTGTTATGATCTGGGGGTGTTTTAGCTGGTCAGGTCGCGTCTCAGGTCAAGTCTCAGCATTGGTATGTGCCAATAAATGAAGTCAGCTGATGACATGAATGTACTGAATGACAAGGTTATCCCACCAATGGATTTTTTTCTTCCCTGATGGCACAGACATGGATTCCAGGATGACAATGCCGAGATTCTTTGGACTCAATTTGTAAAAGAGAGGTAAATGTTGTGATGCTGCATACTGTTGTCAAAACCATGCCAGAGCAAATAGGCACTTCCCAGGCTTTGAATGTGATCTCCTCAGGAATATCATAATATAGATCTGTATATTTCCAAACACCAGCCTTGTTATTCAAGAGGTCCAGCTGTATTGAAGTTCCGCTATATAGGTATACAATTACAGACTGTAGTAATCACTATGGTTAATGGACGGCTAGTATAAATTATGCATGGCAGTATATATATATACTGCAATAGGCTCTAAATGTATACTATCAAGGTGAACCTACAAGGCACATATAGTTTCTAATAAAGTGCCCAGTGAGCCTATTTTGCTCATAAAATGTACTAGTGATATTAAAACCATGTCTGTTTTACTTTAGTTTGAATACATTTTATTCTGCATATCATTGGCTCTTACATCACATTATAATGGTCAAGTCACAGTCCTCATGTTCCTTTGGCCTCTGTAAATAGGGGAAAATGAGGACTATTTTCCGAACAACTGAAAAACATTGGACTTTGGGCTTGTTCGTGAGGCTCAAAAGCTGACTGCCAACACACAAAGCCCTCTTTGAAAGAAGCTCCCCAGGGAGTTTTATACCAACACTTTTGATCAGGTATTATTCCCCAGGTTATAGAAGTCTCCAAGTTGAAAAGTGTTTCATGTGTCAATAAAGAGAAGTTATAAGTAGCGATTTCGAAGTTCATTCCCCGTTGCCACAACTTCAAAATCATATGTTTTATGTATGAGCTCTTGAAAACAAACAAAGGGAAGGGAACACCAACCTGCAGTTGGAAGTTACCTGTTTGAACAGTGTCAAATCTGAACAGTAAAGAAAGGCGCTTTCAAGTTATCCCAGGAGACTAGTGTTCAATTACATCTTTAGGAGCAACGAACCCCTTTTTCCCTCAAAGGGTTTCGTTGCTCTTACCTTATGAAAATAATTATGCTCAGCATTGTATTCAAAAACAATTAGTGACAAAGTAGACGCCGTACGGATGTCTAAATAAGACAGAGAATTCTTTCTTTTAGAGAGAGATAGAGAGAAGAGAGAGAGAGAGAGAGAGAGCGGTCATTACATAGAAAAACTCTATATGTGAAGGGCTTCAAAATGTCTTTTGGAACTGTCACACAGTTCCTGTGCCCTCAGGCTTCGGTGGTGGTCTCTTATGAAGTTTGGCAGTGGAAAACAAACGCTTTTTTTCCACACTCCACAAGCCAACTTCAACTCAACTTCATGACTTTCTTAGGCCTGTTAGTGAATATCAGTAACTTTGCAGATTCATGTGCATAAAGATTTGCGTACATGTTTGGTACAATACAATCTTATAAGCCACCCAGGACAAAAAAATTGAGTCACTAGGGGTGTTTAAGGTGGTAGTGACTTTAGGCTTCTGCCGATGGCATTGCATGAGGATAATGGGGCTACAAAAACACCTGTGGGGTGTGAGTGATGGGATTCATAGATTGAGGAGAGGTGGTACAGTGCAGGGAATTTCATGTTCCATGTGTGGAAAATGGGTCGCAAAGCAGATGTTATTGATTTCGCAAAATGGAGTGATTGCAATCGGGCTTGCCAAAGGCCATAGTGTGCAGGAAGTAGCTGAATCTGCAAGTGTACAGTCATACGGGTCTACCAGCAGTAGCTAAAATCCCAGTCTACAGGAAACTCTCCTCAGAATTATGCCAGGGAAGACAGCCACCAAATCACCAAACTGGTCAATTCTTTGATACAAGAGTTTCTAAACATTGATGTGGCCTACATCCAGAAACAGGCCAGAAACTTGTCCAGTCCATGCCAAACATATTATTACATATTATATTACATATTACATACAGGGGTTGGACAATGAAACTGAAACACCTGTCATTTTAGTGTGGGAGGTTTCATGGCTAAATTGGACCAGCCTGGTGGCCAATCTTCATTAATTGCACATTGCACCAGTAAGAGCAGAGTGTGAAGGTTCAATTAGCAGGTAAGAGCACAGTTTTGCTCAAAATATTGCAATGCACACAACATTATGGGTGACATACCAGAGTTCAAAAGAGGACAAATTGTTGGTGCACGTCTTGCTGGCGCATCTGTGACCAAGACAGCAAGTCTTTGTGATGTATCAAGAGCCACGGTATCCAGGGTAATGTCAGCATACCACCAAGAAGGACGTTTTCCTCCACCAGCATCACGTAGTGACCTGGCCACTATCCTGCAAGAAGAATGGCTTAAAATCCCTCTGACCACTGTGCAGGACTTGTATATGTCATTCCCAAGACGAACTGACGCTGTATTGGCCGCAAAAGGAGGCTCTACACCATACTAATAAATGATTGTGGTCTAAAACCAGGTGTTTCAGTTTCATTGTCCAACCCCTGTATATTATTATTGCTTGTGGAGGTATTACACACCATTAGGTACGTTTCAGTCACAGGTGACTATTTTTTTGTCCAGTGAGCTTATATCAGAACAGAATTACAGTATTTCTTAATTCACTGCTTGTATTTCAACATCTCTGAAAGCTGTTCACTGACCTTTTAGTCTGGTAACATTTTTCAGTGCAGTTACTTCGTAACTTTAAATGGACATTCAGACCAAAAAGAAAAATGTGACTATTAGCAAACTTGTACAGATGTATAACAGTAGCCTCTAAAGCGAGATTTACAGGTTTAAATTGGTCTTTTTACCTTGTTAGCTCATGTCCTTGGTCATTGTGTCTTATTATTAAAAAGACAGACTTCTTGTTTGTCTGTGATCTTTGATCTAAGTGTAGTGATTTCTGCCATTTGAGCTATTCCAGGTTGTTTACAGTGGAAGCACGTGTTCATGTTAACAGTAGTGAGCTAGTTCAGACATCTGGCTGTATTTGTTCTGTTTTCTGCTGTGAGAGGCTGTGAGGGGGATTCGCTGATGATGGAGCGGCGTGTACACACACACACACACACACACACACAGTCCATCTCTTGCTCTAACGATAGGTAATTACACTCGTACACGGATTTAACCTTACTTCTTTTTTTCCCCTGAAGTCTTTCTCTCTTGCCTTTGCTGTGAAAGTGTAAGGAAAGTGTGAGTGGATGCTGGCAGGATAGCGTGCTAACTGGTGTTTGGCTTCATCCATGTCTTAAAAAGTGAAACAAAATCACATTAAAATCAAGCTTTCAGCAATAAATAGAGTGTATTTCAGAAACTTAAGAAAATACACATCAAATATTGTATGTATTTCAAATATTCTGTTTTTATTTTTTTCTTTCGACTTTCCTGTGAAACAGGAAACAGCTGACCCTCACAGTCTGACTCCATGTTCGTTCTGGAACATGATCGTTTTATGATCCAATCGGATCCTGAAGAGTCAAGTCAAGTCAACATTTATTTATATAGCGCTTTTTACAACAGCTGTTGTCACAAAGCTGCTTTACAAAGAATCTGGTGTCCGAGCCCCCAGTGAGCAAGCCCAGGGCGACAGAGGCAAGGAACAACTCCCTCAGATAAAGGAAGAAACCTCGAGAGGAACCAAGACTCAAAAGGGGAACCCATCCTCCTCGGGTCAACACCAGATAACAGGACAAGCAAAGGAAAGGAGTGAAGTTAGAGAAATAAAAGTCTGATTAGTCTGTAATTAAGTGGCTGGGTCATCGGATGGGTCAGCGGGACGCAGGCCAAGCTTCCAGAGTGCAGGACAGCCAGAAGCTCCGAGGTGGTTAGAGGAGCAGTGGCACCCAGTCCGAGCAGAGCACCCAGTCAGAGCAGAGCACCCAGTCAGAGCAGAGCACCCAGTCAGAGCAGAGTTAAATTATGTTTTGTCCAGGGATGCGTTTCCCGTAGAACGATGGAGGTTAGCACTGAACTAACATGGTACGATGCATCGTTAAACTAATTAACATCTGAAGTACGACCACTTCCCAAAACTGTCGTACTTTGTTGGTACCACAGTAGTTTGAACCATGTTGGTAACTATGGCAACTATGTAAGTTGCTAACGTAGTTTTTGGAAAACGCACCTCAGAGTTATTCCCCGACCCAGTTGCCTGTTTTACAAGCACCACGATAGCAAAGAAAAATGCTGACATTGAACTACAGACTACCTTTCAGATGTGTCTCAACTTGACTAGACTTTGACTTGACTTTGTTTAGTTAACAGGGACAATACACATTGATCGTCATCATTATTTCATAATGTTCATGTGCCAGATTTAGGTAACTGGCTAATTTTCATCTGCAGTCCCTGGGTAGGTTGATGTTATTAAAACGGTACAGTCCATTTAAGAAAACAAAAAAATCAAAACACACACAAACACATTACAACACACAGTTGAGTAATCTATAAAACAACACGCACAAATACTTAAAACACCCCACATATGACATGATTAAACATTATGCTGACAAATCTGTATTTCCAATAACCATGTTTTCAGTTTTTTCAGAAAATAAAGCAACAGTTGTAAGCCTTCTTACATTGGAAGAGAGTTCTAATCATGTGATGCATGGAAGGAAAAAGCAGACCTTGAAAGCGAAAGCAGATTATTTTAGCATGGGGATGGGATGTTTGAATTTTGGTTTCCAATAGCTAATTTGGCTAATCTTTCAGCTGAATGATTTCTTCAGCAATGACAACTTCAGCGCTGGAACCACATATGTATTTACTGCCCTGTAGATCAGGATCTAGCAGTCAGAATTTGCTGAGCGCCATGAAGATACTCAGTGGTTAGATGCTGTGTATATAATGTGTGCTGAGTTCACAGACAATGATGTCTGGAAGTGTTCCTGAGCCCATGCAGTGATTTCCAGTACAGAATCATGCCTGTATTTAGTGCAGTGCCACCTGAGGACCCGAAAATCGCAAGCGTCCAATATTGACCGTCGGCCTTGTCCCTTGCACACATATTATCTGAATATTTTCATGATATTTTGTACTGTAGATGGTGGGGCATCCACGGTCCTCGCAATGTTATGTTGAGGAAAATTTTTCTGAAATTCTTCTACAATTTTTAGATGCAGATTTTTGCAGATTGGTGAACCTCTGCTCATCTTTGCTTCTGAGAGATTCTGCTTCTCTAAAATACTTTTTTAATACCCAGTCATGTGACTTCTCAAGCTGCTTTTTTTTTTGTTTGTACGGCTTACTTTTCTACCCTTTTTTCCCCTGTCCCAACTTTTTTTGAGATGTGTTGCTGTCATCAAGTTCCAAATGAGATAATAATTTTCATGAAATGGTAAAATGTCTCACTTTCACCATCTGATGTGTGTTCTATGTTCTATTGTGAATAAAATATAAGTCTATGATATTTGCTAATCATTGTATTCTGATTTTATTTACATTTATTTGCATTTGTAATCCCAACTTTTTTGGAATCGGGGTTGTACATTGTTGTTTCTTTTCTTGCTTGCACAGAAGGGTAGAGCCAGGAGACTGAAGGCTGGAGATGTTGGAGTAGTTTATTTCAAGGCGATCGCAGTTGACTCACAGCTCTATCTTGTCCAGTCCATTCCAGTCTAGAGACAAAAACTTGTCACAGGGTTTTTATACACCATTTCCCCACACCCTTAATGTACAAAGAGAATGTGTCCTTGTCTGGTTTTACCAGATGGTCAGCTCTCCTTCAAATGGTGTTTGACCTATAACCTGTAGAACTCTGATGGCAACATTCTCCCATGGACTCCGCCCCGTCGTAAATGCATAAAATTCAAATTCTGTTCTGGTAATGCAGCTGTTCCCCACATGGTAAACTTATATACACTTGTATACATACACTTATACAAAAACACTGATATCCAACAACATTATTTTACAACAATATTAACAATAGTATTTTAATGCTGTAAAGTTTAAATACAAGCATGATTCTGTTAAGTAAAAAATTACTAAAAATCACAGACACAGGCTCCTGATGTATGGATTTTATGACTAACATACACCTACATAAAGCTTTATAACAGCTTATTCCAGTTGATGTCATAAAGGTTGGATTTGCCAACTTTGATGTAAAGCTAACATTACATCTGATATCTAGGCCGGTTGATCAAACGAGAGTATTATTGTGGCCCTAGGGTAGTTTTCATTTCACCATTTACGAGATTTAATGGTGCAATTTGTAAGACTCTAAGTTGAAAACATTCCAAGTTTATCTAAAATGATCAAGTTACTTCGATTACAAAACGAACATGCAGTTCTCTTACACAGGGACTAATTAAAAGCTTATGTACATTGCACTGAGTGGGTTTACTGTTTATGATAGTAACTGTTTAAACGTATCTAAAGTCCACCAGAAGTCACATAAGTGCATAATGTTCCATAAGTGCCTCTAGTGCACTGTCCCCTGACGGTCGCAAGCATAAACCAATGCATCAATCTGAATCAGAACATTAATAATAGTTTACAGCACACACTTAAGGGTCTTGCTTCGTCCGATGACAGAATCCCAGTCAGAAATTGTCAGACTAATTAGATTAGCCCATGCTCTTCCAGCTTATTCGGAATGATGTCAGAATGCCAGGGATGACCTAGGGGAGTTTGTGTTCCAGACCTTCAATGACAGATGAGTGCGTGGGTGGGTTTTGCATAATGATCAGTGTCGCATACAGATGAGCTGAGACTGAGTTGCGTGGGCTCCTAGGGAACTCCTGGAGGTTAGGTTGCAGGAAAGGATCAGAGGTTGATTATGAACTGACATGTATGCATGACTCTCTCTTCATCTTGGTTTCTTTTTTGTATGTTATTTTGCATATGGGAGGTCCAATTGCATATCAGGGGAAAAGCTAAGGTACATTTTTCACCCACTGTGAGGGTTGTGTACCTTGTCATGAACAGGGAATAAAACAGAATGCACTACTCTCTAATGTTTTGCTAACTATTCCTGCCTGACCCAGATTCAGCTAATGTTCTTGCAGTAAACTCAGAATTCCTCAATGGTTAAAAACGCAAAAAGTGCCACTGGAGTTCATCCCGCTTTACTTCACCGTATTGGCTACTCTTCAGGGAGCCGAATTTCTTTGAATTTCAAAAGCTTGGGGATGGTGGCACTGTTGTCTGCTGACGTAGTAAGGTTCAAATTTAGGAATTTGCCTCTACTTCAAAGCTCTGCCATGTGAAAAAGACCAAGATCAAAATAATTCCCAAGAAAGTTCCAGTCAAAACACTTTCAGCTGAATATCCAAGCCAGGGAAGCATCTTCAAAACAGCTAATGCAAGCTATAATATCCTAATGATTCAGTCTTGGGTAGTGTTCGCTTAAATATCTGTCTGGAGGCGAGTGAAAGAACACATAGAGGCGATTACTGTCAGCTTCTCCTTATCAGGGCTCTATTAGCTTCCCCAAATTCACGCCTCGCGTAATCCCAACAAGCTATGTTTAGCATGACACCTTAAGACATCAAACAGATATACATTTCCTTTGTGTCCATTAGCAAGGCTGGCTTAATCCTAACACAGTGGCCCCTGTTAATGCAGCATCAAGGAGCAGATGGCAAAGCACTTTGGAGAGCTCTGGATAGCACTGGATATAAAGGAGCTGGAAATGAGCAAATCCTCTATGGAGTAAGCGAAGATGTCATTTCATACAGGAATAGAATGTGACACTTGGTGTAAGGGCTGTCGTGGTGGTGGGGGGTGCTGCTCAAGGCTTTGCAGTGTGTTCCTGGCCATACTCCAGGCGTCACAGCCAAACCCTGGGAGGTAATAAGCTTAGTGCCCATGTCGCACCTCCGACCATGTAATCAGAAAATTAATTTAGCCTCCAAACAACCCGGGAGAAATGCTTTTGTTTTGCTTTGTGAGAACTTTGTTTTTCAGAGAACACTTGTTTTTAAGTGTGAGGCGCCCAAACTAGAAAGGTTAAAAGTCCACTTCTAAGTAAATAACACTGGCCTAACTATGCCACAAACATGTCATGGCTGATGCCAAATGCTGTCAGGAGTTGTCATGTCAGGTTTTGCTCAGTAAAGTAATAGTATTTGTAATTACTGGTAATTGTCAGTTTGGCTTTAGAGCTTGAACCTTAAATTGAGCTTGAATTGCTTAATGTAAAGCATCCTGCGACACCATGACTAATGATGCCATGAGTGCTTTAAACCAAGCAACAAATCTGACTTTAAAAATCTGTAATAAACAGTGATGGGCAGTAATGAAATAAATGTAACTGGTTACTGAACTTAAGTAGTGGTGTACAATAACTCAGTAAGTGTAATGTGTTTGTGTATTGTAAGTAGTGTGTTGGTGTAGTATGTCCATTCTGGGGGTCTTTTACTTTAACTCCACTACATTTCAAAGTCTAATATCTCCACTACATTATAGCCAAATATGTCCTTCCTTTTGGCTTATGTGTGCATAAAAACGTAACATGTCAAAATAAAAGAAGTGTGAAGTGAGCCTGCCAATCAGGATACAGCGGTCACTTTGTTTTGAGCTTGTTTTGACCTGTTGGACAGAGCTTAGTTCTAGCTAATGGAAACTGATGCTCTCCTTCAGTGTTTTGTGCTTATGATCATTTGAATAGACATCAGTGCCAGACTAATTAATGACCTTCTATTAAAGACTGGTGCACCAAGAGTGACACTAGAGTCTCTTCACCTATGAGTTGATTAAAAGTCTTGTTCCAGAAATGATAATAGGACATCAGAGCCATAATAAATCATGTAATTTTACTATCCATGCTAAAGTACATTTGAAGGTAAACGCCTTAGTACTTTTACTCAATTGGAGTTCTAAGGGGAGGAACTTCTACTCTTACTGGAGGAATATTTTACCCTGGGTATCTCTATTGTAACTCAAGTATATGGTTTGTGTACTTGGTCCACCACTGTAGACTTACTAGGAGGGATATTTACCTTGGATATGTCTACTGTACCTCATTGGATTACAAAATAAAAGATGGTTTATTAACAGTTTGAGAAACAGACCCCTCAAAGACCCCTAAAGTTTCTGTACGCAGCAGTGTTATCCAGTCAGCTGATTTAAAGACTGTGCCACAGTTTATTCTTAGAGCCAGCTGTTATGATCTACATCACAAGGTTCATTTTCTCCTCAATTCATGTTCCCTACATTTACACAAAGCTCATATGCTCAATGACGAAAACTACTACAAAAAGTTGAAATGTGCTCCTTGATGAACTTCCCATGCTTCTAGGACAGAACGAGTGAGACATTCAGTAAGCTATAACTACAACAGCTTATAGGTTCATTTTCAGTGGATTTGCATGTACACAACAGAAGACAACATCAAATATATAGTGAAGAACCCTAGATAAACAGAGATAGATAAAAAACAGCAATGACAGATGGAAAATGGATTTACACAATTTTATATGTGCTTGACATATAACTGAGGACAAGAAAATCTAAATATTAGCCAGCTTCAGCTTAAGGAATTGTGGCAACAGTGTTAACATTAGTGAAAGTAAGGAAAACTTAGGCACAGAGCATTAACATGACAAGTTTTCATACTAGAGGAGGTTCTGCATGATGTAGACTGCTCCTTCAGATAAGCCAGCACTAAAACTAACAGCAGAGTTGCTGGATGCTATGTTGTAGGAGGAAACATTTTGTAAACTTTCAACAGCGACTTTGTAAGACAAAGCCAAATCACAGGTCAGTGAAGCGATGTGCCCCTTCCAAAGATCCCTAGATCGCATTGATAGCCTTTAGGGGACCACAGATACAGATCCCGGAATCTGACAAATTGGTGTTCAAATTAGGCGACCTTCCCATAAAGCTCCCCGGTGGCCAGGGCAATTTAGAACTTGGTGAAAATAAAAGTGACTGACTTTCCAGGATTATTGGTTGTACCCCTCTCCAGTGACATATGACTTTTTACTGTAGTCTTCAGGAAACTAAAGATAACAACGTTCATTATCTGATATTTGATGTTAGAGATGTTAGATACAAGCCAAACTCCACAGGTTAGTAGAGCATGATGCACTTTCATCCCTGGATCACACTGCCTCAGGAACCCAGAGATAAAGACACCTTACCTGCTGTCTTCCCTGACATCCATGTTGTTGTATCATAATCACGTGATCAGGAAGTAGTTGGCATCCAGCATAAAGCACCATTGCAGAGTTTGCAGTGCACTTGAAGCATATTTTAATGTACTTGAAATGTACTTCAGTGTCAGGAAGTACACTCATCAGCCATAGAATAGTTGCACCCAGAAGGAAGTGTCAGATTGCGATGCTATTCAAAAAGAAGATAAAGGTTGCCAGGATCAATAAATGATGACAGATTTAGACTGAACTAAATTTAGACAATATTTTTTGAACTACACATACATAATTACTGTCTGTCACTATGGCAATGGACAAACCTTGTTTGCTAATGCAACATGCCAGATGTCTCGGCATGGAGTTGTAGAGGTTCCTAATGGTGTCCTGTGATAATCCATCCCATGCAGCTTGGATATTCTCACGCAGTTCCTGCAGATTTTGCGGTAGGTGTGGAGGTGGAGTGACACCAGGCCTTCTGGACATGTGACACGTGATAACAAACCATTCATCTTGGCGCTGGCCACGGTGCCTCCAAACACGGATTCGTTGGTCATCTTCACCAAGACAAAAGCGGGACTCATCACTGAAGATGCCATTCTGAGTCACTCCATGACACCTTTTCAGTCTTTAGCAATATTGACGTGGTGTTAAGGACAGCCATTGTAACAGTCTGTGTGCTGTGAGCCAATGGCGCTGGCACTAACAGGATGAATCATGAGGGGCATCACTGCTCACTGAATGTCTGCAATTGTGGTTTTTGGGTCAGTCAGGTACAGCGATAAGGCCCGTCCTTGCTTATGTCAGATTGGCTCGAGTGTAAGACTTGAATCATTCACATGTTTTACGATGTCAAACCTACCTACCAAGTTTCATTCCTGTCGGTTGATTTCTTCTGGGTGCAACTATTCTTTTGATGATCAGTGTACATATATTACAAAAGTAATAATTACAAGTACATTTTACCTCAGTACAGTTACAAGTACAGTTTACCTCACTTCAGTGTACTCAGTATAGTATACTCATTTGTACGTACATTCGTCTGTATGTACTAAAATTGTACCTTAATTTGTGCTTAATATATACTTAAGTATATTTAAGTGAATCTTAAGTACAATTAGTTATATTTAAGTATGTTTAAATAACACTCATTTTTGTAGTTAGCATACTAAGTACATAGATAGTACATCGAAAATAGCACAATTTCAGAACATGAATCATGAATGCAAGGAAGTATTCTAAACATCCTTAAATTAAGTATACATTCATTGTATTGGTTTCCTCCTGGGGTGGAACACCTTTTGCACATCTGACTAGATGCACCTTCTCCATTGCACAGAAGCACCTAATGCAGTCAGGTTTTAAACAGTAGGGTTATTTATGTCTGTTAAATAGCGAAAGACAAGAGGAACTGTTATGAAGTTGTAATACTGTTATAATTCTCTCCATACTTCCATTTTGATTATTTTCTTCATTTTCATTTTTATTTCCTATAAGCAGTGCTTAAGTTCATGCAGGGCATTTCACTTTGCGCTACATTCGCTTGCTTATTTAGAAAACCTTGGGGCTAATTGTAGTGTTTCTTGACCCTTGAAATTAGTGAGCAGAGGACAACAAAATTAGAGCTGCTACCGGTATGATGGATTACTTCGGTACATGCTGTCAGGTGTCACCATGCCACAGAACACGTGCACGAAATGTAGTACACATTTCCTCGTGTTGCTGCTTTCGCATCTCCATTTCCTGACCCTGAGAAGCTTCTCTGTATCCAGTTCCATGCTGCAAAATGCTTTAAGTAAGAACTGTTTCCTTTAAATCCTTGACGTGATCTTAAGCAGGCCTTTTTCCTCACTCCGCTGTTTCAGCTTCATGATGATGGGGTGTTTGTTGCAGTCTTTGTCATTTGATATTCCCGTCTTTGGCATTAATCTCACTTTGAAAAGAGAAGATGTTTAAGTACGTTGCTGATTAGGCAGCGAAACGTCTCTTGGTAATGGATGCAGTTTAGTAATTACCCATTCAGTTTCACCATCTCATTTGCTTATTACCTATCCAACCACTTCATTGCGGCAGCTATACAAAACGTGTTCAATTATTCAGCCATTTTGTGAGAATGCGCTCGTTTTCCCTGCACATTCTAACAGAGTCCCACTGGATAAGATGCTCTGCGCATACAGACAGTGTCCCTTAGGAAAGAGCAAATGAGTCAACCATGCAACCTTCTTGCTAATGCAAGTGTGCTCACTGAAGAGATCTGCAGCATGCTAAGTACTGCGCTACTTAATGTAACAGATGTTTTTGGACATGTCAACACTCACCTACCTTGTAGGCCCAACTTATTTGTGTATAGTTAGAGACTGCAAACTATGATGAACAGTAAGGAATGGGTCTCATTTTATAATAAATGTCTTATACCTGTGTAGTTACACATTAATGACTCATACAACAGCAATGCAACACTGCAAATCAGGTCAGCGTATTCACTGTTACACATGGATTACAGAATACAGTTTACGTAACCACACATATAATAACAACAACAACAACAACAACAACAATAATAATAATATATATATTTTTTTTTATAGCACCTTCTCTGAAAGCTCAAAGCACTTAACAAACACTGAACAGAAGAACTTCAGAACATTAATATACATAAAAAATATGAATAATTTGATCAAATGTTTATGTGCATGACCTCCAGGTGTGTGTAATTATGCAAGTGAATCTTATGCCATTGTGTATATACCTCTCTCTTTTCTCCCAGTATTTGTCGGGCATTGTGACTGTAAGACATGATGTTATTTTGTAGTGCATTGTTATCAGGTCCCTGCTTGGTATTCTCTGTGTACTTGGTTTAGTTTTCTTGTGTTTTTGTTTTATCATGGACTGTGCAGTTCTCACCATCTCTGCCTGCACCTTCACTCCTGGTAAAGTCAATACGGACTTTAATAAACAAGTTCCCTGCCTG
>CM067485.1:22604903-22607261 GCA_034552555.1 Semaprochilodus insignis
CCTGGCAAGATTAATTGAGAGTCGGCGCAAACTCCAGAGGAACTCGGCGCTCGCTGCCACAGTGGGCCGAGAATTCCCGGAGTTAACCTTTATTAGAATGGCAAAGGCCTGTCATGGACATTCTCCGAGCTCCATCGTGAAGTCTCGCCTAGCCAGGGCCAGACAGTGAGCCACGACTCTATCTGCCCAGCAGGCCCGGAGCTGCTTGAGTCGTCAGTGGGCGTGGTGCTCTCGTGAACTTTCCCTCATCTCCCCTACAGTTAAAAGAGTAGGCGGCACAGTTGGACCGCGGCTACATCACTTGACAGCAAGTCTGGAGGGAGGGGCACGGGTTGCACTCCTCAAGTCACTTTAATTATGGGACTGCAGTAGAAGCACCAAGCTTAGGGGTGGAGAACTTTGCATCAGAAGCACCACATCAATGATAGATCACAAGCGCAGGCGAGAACCTGTGAATCATCTGAAACTGGATGAGTGTGAATCAGATGGTGTCAGTTACAGTTTGTTTATGCCGGAAGAATGTAGAAAGAATAGCTAGAGCTGAAGAAAAGAACTTTTGGGAGGAGGAAAAAGAACGAGTGAAAACCAGAATAAAGGTTCCAGAAAGGTCACCAAACTTTCAGTGATATCTGTTCAGTAGTTTGTATTTAAAAAAAAAAAAAAGGGAAGCCACAATCCAACTGAATTACCCCCACAAGACAGTGATTAGATTACAGAAACCTAAATGAAATGGTGGCTTGAAGGCTATTCTAAGCAGTAAAAGCTCTGGATACAGGCCTTTTAAACAATGTTTCAGCACAAGAAAAACAAACAGGACATTCATAGTAAAAGCCTGTCACATTTGCAGTTACCAGCAGAGTGCTATTACACTAAATTCAAGGGAGTTTGTAGCGATGAGTGATTCTGCATCACAGACTTTCAGGACAAATAAATTACACAAGCAAAATTTTGTTCGAGTCCTCTACCAATACAGCTCTGGCTGTGTTGACCTCTAACAGGGTACCTTCTTATTTGCAAAATGAGGCAAAATTGCAAAATAATGATAGACATAAAAGAGCTACGCATAAAACATTTTAAAACTAAATTTAAAGTTGATAAGAAAAACGTCATAGTTAAAAATAATACAATCATTCTTAAAAGTGTTGGGAGCATGGGATAAAACTAAAAACTAGCTCAGTGCTAAAACTACCTCAGCAAACTTAAAGCAACTACAAGTTTGAATTGAGTTTAGTTGCCAAACAATAAAACCAAAGAGTCCACTAAACAATGCTGGCAGAAAAGACAGCAAAAGGATTTGTGAATGTGTCTAAAAAAGTTTAAATTTATCATCGTTTATTGTTCCTGGTAACCTTTATCTGACACGTTCATCTGGGTGCAACTATTTTTTTATGAGTATAGAAAGCTGGTTGTCCTTCACTCTCCCGGACTCAACTTCCCAGAGGGCTTCGCTCGATGACGTTGCATCCACATGTTCCCAGCCGTCCAATCAGCTTCGCTCCTGGTTGCTGGAATTCTGAACCCAGCTGTCACTCATTAGCCCCAGCATGAAAGACACACACACACTCTTCCCTGTTGCGAAGTTTTGCCGACTCTTGTCTAAGCAATTCCAAGCGTTTCTTTCCTGTGCTTGCTATCCCTGGTTCTGACCCCCTTTGTCTTTGACGACTCCTTTTTGATCTACGCTTTTGGCTACCTCGTTGCTCTGTCTGGCTCTCGACCTCTCTTTCTTTCCTCTGACCATCCTCTCGCTTACTCCTCTTAACTTGCCTGCCTCGCTGCTTGCTTCTCCTGGTTTCTGACCTCCGCCTGTCCCTGACTGTGATTTTGCTTATTCCTTTACGTTTGATCGTGTGTTGTTGCTTTGTTTGACTGCCCTATTGTGTAATAAAGCCAACCTGACTTTTAGCTCTGCTCACGTCGGGCCGGAGTCTTTGTTTCTGACACTGGTGAATAAAAGGCAGAAAAGCCATTAAAAGTTTGAACATTGAGATCTCTGTTTCTTTTGTTTAAATATAATGAAGAGTGAGTGAGGGCTTATTGATGCTATTGATGCTTCACTTGTTTCTAGCCTATGGAGCTGAATTTTCACATTCCGCTTGTCTTCTAATTTCAAATAAGGCTAACTTAAGCAGAGTAACAGACAGGGGACGATGTTGCTGTGTATCAACAAAGCTATTTTACATTACACTGCACTGTACACTTTTTATATCTATACTGTTTACAACCACATACGTAACTGATACTGCTCTTACACTTTGCACATGTCTTGTACACGTACTGTACTGTTTGCACACATTGTCTTTGTCTATTTGTCCTTGCACTACACTATTTACACTATTTATATATATTTATACACAT
>CM067485.1:22607342-22699018 GCA_034552555.1 Semaprochilodus insignis
TATATATATATATATATATATATATATATATATATATATATATATATATATATTCTTGTAACTGCACTGGAGAAAGAGCCTGACTGTGTTTCGTTATACTGTACAACAACCCTGTATTGGTATAATGAAGTTGAATTGAATTGAATTGAATTGAATTGAATTGAACTGAAGCACTTCTGACATGCCTATGTGGAGCTAGTGGAGCCAGACTCCACTCTACTTTCTTCCACATTGGGTTTTGAGACAAAATGCATGTCAGTGTTGAAGGCAAAATTTGAGTCTCAAGTTAAATTTGTGACTCAAGCCTAGGTCATAAGTCAAATTCACACGCCTCTGGTATTGTTATCTTTAGTTTTGGCGTTTTTACTGGTTCTACTGTTTTAGATGAGCTAATCAGGTTGATTACAGCTATGTTAGCCCCTTTGCTAACTGCAGCTGCATACAAGCCACCCCACTCTCATTCTAGCTACATACATTTTTGGTAAGATTCACAAGTATATAAAGTATATATATGATATGCAGTCGTCATCATCAAAAGAATAGTTGCACACAAAAGGAAGTGTCAGATTGTAGTGCTATTGGGAAGAAAGATAAAGGTTACCAGGAAAAATAAATTATGATAAATTTAGACTGATATGTTTACTGAGCTACGCATACAGAAGTAGTGTCTCAGAAGTATAGTGTCGTGCTGTCTCGACATGGAGATGTTGAAGTTCCCAATGGTGCCCTGCAATGATCCATCCCACGCAGCTTGAATATTCTCACACAGTTCCTGCAGATTTTGTTGTAGGGGTGGAGGTGGAGTGACACCAGGCCACAACAAGCCACTCATTTTGGTGCTGACCACGGTGCCTCCACACATGACTCCACCAAGTCAAAAGCGGGACTCGTCACTGAGTAGGATTCTCTGTCATTCTGAGTCACTGAGTCATTGCAGTCGTCGGTGTTAAGGGCAGTCGTCAATCAATCAATCAATCAATCAATCAATATTTATTTGTATAGCGCTTTTTACAACTAATGTTGTCTCAAAGCAGCTTCACAGAAAAGCAGCTTATGTAAAGGAAATAATTGTCTGTGTGCATGTAGTCCTGCGTTGTGCAGTCGTCTGCCAATGGTGCTGGCACTAACAGGATGACTCATGGAGAACATCACTGCTCGCTGAATCTCCACTATCGTGGCTGTTGGGTCAGTCAGGTACAGTGATAAGGCCCATCCTTGTTAACGTCACATGTGCGGCCGGGCGTGGAACTTGATTAATTTGCATGTCTCACAAAGACAAACTTACCCACCAAATTTCATTCCTGTCTCAGATTCCTTCTGGGTGCAAATATTTGTGCAACTATTCTTTTGATGATGAGTGTAGTTACAGTTTTATGGTCACTGCACTGCCCCTAAGTTTGGCTTAAGGATAGCTAAACTGTGACCTCTGATCAAAAGACTGTTACTGAAGGCCTGCCATTTCTTTAAATCCAGGCTATGGTAGATGACCCTTGAAACAGAAAGGGATCCAAATCCATGTGATCAGAATAATCCTTCAGATTACATTATTGATTACGTAACATGTTTTTCATCCGGCAATTACTCACCTAAAATCTGTGATGGAATGAATTTTGAGTGTAACCTTCCTAACCCTGAGATTATGCTAAGCGCTTCTCCATCCTGTTATTGCAGCTGATCATTTTGCTGAAATTTGCAGCTTGTCAGCCAGATGACTCATGCCTTCTGCAGCTAATAGATCTTTTATATTCAGTATATTGTGCAGCTCTTTGACATGATAGCAGATAAATCGAAAGCGGTCTGTCTTCGGGACGACCTGATCCGCACCCTGCATCTTGATTGACTGCTGATTTGTTCATAATGTGACACATTACTGGAATTTAAAAAGCCTGTCATCCTGAGTCTGCTGTGAAAAAACATAGGAACCAAAAACTGAACTGAATTAAATTGTTCTATAAGGCTTTTATATATGTCTATATTGGAAAATGAATAACGCAGAAAAGCTGAAGGACACTTGCAGTCAGGGTGTAATTCAAATGAGTGCTTTGTAATCAGAGGACTGACGCAACTGCCTTCATAGGTGCCTGAAAAAAAAGGCTCGTGGATTTGAGCAAGACGCCGCTGATGAGGAAGAAGCGATGAGCGCTGTTCTTTGACAGACCTGTTTTCATACAGTAAAAATGCAGGAACAGGTCTAAGAATAGAAAGGAGATGGTTGGCCCACACAAATGAGCCGTTCTCTCTGCTGAGACTGGCCATGGGTTGTTATGGCAACCTTTGGCGGCACTGAAGCAAGTACCTGAGATATGCCTGAGAGTAAAGGGAGCGACTGTCAAAAGTGTATACCTGCAAAACAATGCGTGACTGAATGCATAATGGCCTGTCAGTATTATATTAGCATTATATGCAATAATGAATGGAATTGTTATTTGTACACACTTTTAATAAATAACGGTGCCAAGAAGGGCTCTCTGGAGCAACCACTCAATCAATGGACGGTTCTTTAGAGAGTGAAATTTGCAAATGAGATGTAGAAGCATGAAGCTCTCAAATGCAAAGGTTATATACCAATTAGGGCTGACAGACTATTAAAATTAATCAGCAAACAGTGCAAAATTCAGCCCAGTTTTGTTCACATCACTGAATTGTTTCCACAAACCCAATTCCAGACACATTTTGGACTGGATGTGAACTAAAAGGCAGTTATTAGTAAGTTAGTAAGTATGGCTATTTCACCCTCTGCATCAACATCACATGATTCAGGGAATCTGGGAAAATCACTGTGCATAAAAAGCAAAGTCAAAATTAACACTATACTATGCACATTGCTTGCCAAATGCCAACAACTTCCAGGAACGATGCTGACTTCACTGGGCTTCAGGTCATCTGAAATGGATTGATGCACAGTGGATTGTGTACTGTGGTCTGACAGGTCAACCTTTCAGATGGAAATAATGGAATCATGTTCTCTGGCCTTAAAAAGTAAAGGACCATCCAGACTGCTACCATTTCTTGAGTCAGTATTTGCTATGGTATAGGGATGTATTAGTGCCGCTGACAGATTTTATTGAGAGTGAAAATGCGAGCTTAAAACTGTCATTCTGTTAGCATGCATGCTAGAACACATCAGAATTAGCTACCTAGCTGACAAAGACACAAACATTATTCAGCACTGACATCTAAATGTGCTACACTGAGGCCATTATATGCCTCAATAGCCATTAGGGTTCTTTTCAGGACCTTCGGATCCTTTTTACCCTTCCAGTTTCTTCATACTTTGTTTATTTAGAACTTTGATCAGCACTCCAAACCTACAGAGTCCCATGGGACATCATTCCCAAGTCTCACGCCTTGGTAGACTGTATAAGGCTTTTACAGGGCAGAGTTTTGCTTATATGTAATATTTTGGCATACAGTCAAATTAAGCCACTAGTAAATGAACTAATTTGGGAGCTGCTGCCACTACTCTCGACTGTAGTACTATATGGTCTAATATAAGTCAAACTTCAAAATATCTGGCTCTTTAGTTTATCCAGTATAAACTAATTCACAGAGCATATGCAACACCTTACAGGAGATTCAACTGAAACACATTTCTAGTTACACCTGCAATATGTGTCATTCTGCACCTGGTACATTTGTTGCATGTGCTCTGGGACCGTTCTAAAGTAGCAGATGTATGTATCTCCACAGTAAACATCTTATCCAAATTACTTGATGTCAGCATTTCGTTGTTCCCTCATTTATGTCTGTTAAATGATGACTCAACTTTTTAAACTTTCTACAATCCAACAAAAGATGTTAGTGACAGGTTTTTACTTTCAAATTTGAAGTTCTGGAGAGCTAGCTTTCGGAATATACACAGTCAAGTCACATTATTATGTTCAGAGTAACTGCCGTGTGCAGCACACACAGCAGCTAGACAGGCTGGGAGTGACTCAATAAGGTCCTGGTAGGCTGTCACAGGAATCTGAAGCCATGCTGACTGCAGTGCATCCCACAGCTGCTGGATGATGCATGGTGGAGGATCCATAGAGCGAACATGACGATCGAGGTGGTCCCACAGATGCCCAATTGGGTTGAGGTCTGGGGAATCAGGGGGCCAGGGTAGTACTTGTTAGTGTTGGTAATGCTATTCCAACCAATGTTGGACATTTCTAGCCATGTGACATATTGCATTGTCTTAGTGGAAGATCCCATCTGCCCTAGAGAATCAGCGTGTATGGGTGTACGTAATCTGCAAGGATAGATTCATACCCAAATCGTTTGAGAGTGCCATCCACATGGATGAGTGGGCCCAGAGAATGCCACAAAAATGTGACTTCTACCATGAGCTAGCGTCAAAAATAGGATATATAACAGTCATAATAATTTGACTCGACTGTGTAGTTTTTTTGGAATACCTTACAGCTAAGAAAGAACCCTTAGTAATTTGGAGAATATATCTGATTATGTAATAACTGTGAAGTCCTTGGGCTTTCTGGACATTTTGCTCTGCCACCACATATCCAGCAGATGGGTCTTCATTGTCGCATTTTGCATTTAAAGTTGTGCTACACATCCTCTGTTGTTGACAGGTCTGGACCGCAGGCATGCCAATCCAAACCTCCCACCCTCCTCTTCTGGACCCATGCCTTATAATGTGTGTAGAATGTGGTTTTGCATTGTCTTGTTGAAATATGCATGGGCACACCTGGAAAAAATGTCATCTTGAAAGTCAAATATGTTGCTCCAGATTCTCCATGTACTTTTCAGCAATAATGGTGCATCACAGAAGTTCAATTTACCTTTGCCAAAGGCACAGCAGACACAACCCCATACCATGACTGACCCTGTCATTTGGACTTCTGGTAACAATCTGGATGGTTCTTTTTCTCTCCCTGGTCTGGGGCACAAAGTGTCAATTTCTTCTAAAAAAAACCCAGAAATACTGATTTGCCAACCACAATACACATTCCACAACATGATGGTTCATCCCAGATGCCCCAGAGCTTCTGCACATGGTTAACACAATGCTTCCTTTTGACACAGTAAAGTTTTGACTGCCATTTGTAGATGTAGCTACGTATTGTAGTGCATCACAAAGGTTTTCAAAGTAACCCTGAGCCCATGTGGTTATATGGCTTGTGAACAAATTACGACTCATGGTGCAGTGCTGTTGGAGGGATAGGAGGGCACAATAATTCAGCTTAGGCTTGCGCCCTTGGTCTTTTATCCAGATTCCTTCCATCTTTTTGTGTTATGCACTGCAGAGGGTGCAGTATTCAAATATCTTACTTTCAGGAAGATTGTTTTTGGATATTTCAATTTCTGACACCTTTTTTGACAAACTTTGTGAATCTCGTTCCATCTTTGCTTCCAAATGACTAGGCCTTTGATGATTTGCTTTTGAAGCAAATCATAATTGCAGTCGGCTATTGGCATCACCTGTTTCAGATCCACATCATTATTTCGTTATTTCTCCAGTCCCGACTTTTTTGGAATGTGTTGAGGGCATGAATGACAGGAGTGGATGTATATAGTTCACAGAACAAAACGTGATGTGTATTGTGCTCATGTAGTCTGCAATGAAATACAACTCCAAGTAAACATTAGAAATGCTACCATGGCAACTATATGTCTGATTTGAGGTTATGTAAAATCACATTCCTCAGTGTTCAAAAATCTGTAGGGATTATTGTAGGGAATATTTATCCACACCTTAAACATTCTTAGGAAAATGCAATATTGTTGCATTTTCAGCTTCTCACAATTAAAGTAATCCTAAACACATCCATAACGTTCATGTTTGGACTCATATGTAGTTAGTCCATTGCTCGGAGAATACCAGCAGCTTATTATTTTAATCAGTTTGCTTCTTTCTTCTTTTTTGTGTATTTCCTTTTGTCCAGAAAAGGCTTCTTTGCAGCTACACATCCTTTCAGACTCATTGTGTAGTAAGTTGTATTCTCACAGTGTACGGACGGACTGACACACCTGTGGATGTTTTGATCTGAAGCGAGAGTGCAGCTTGATTTTCTCCTCTCTCACAAAGAGAGAGACTAAGCAGACGTTCGCAGATCTAAAAGCTGAGTCAGTTTTATTTACAGAGGTAAGCGGGAGAGTAACATACGCCAAAGTGAACTGGATCACGGCAATAACAGCAAACATAACCGACAAGGGAGTGACAAAGCCAGAACCAAAAGGACAATCCAGAGGCAAAGCCAAGAAAGACAATCCAACTAGCAAACAGACCAAGAGGAATAAACGAGAGAATGAAAACCAAAAGACAAGCCAAGATCCCATACACAGAAAAAAACTGATGAACAGGAGAGACTGCTCAGCACGCAAATATGTGGTCAATAACTCGCTAGGAACTAAGGCAAGCAGAGCTTACATATACAAATAAAAGGTGGAACAGGTGAATGATTAATATTCAGGTGAAGATGAGTGGGAAGGCAGTTCATGATAGGAGGATAGTGGAAATGTGGTAAAGACATGACAGGGTGCATTGTGGGGAATGTAGTTTGTGGAGAGAGGCTGGAGGAGAACCCGAAATCTACAAGGCCTTGTGTTTTCTCTATATCTGCTAATCCATGTTTTTCTTGGAAACTTCTTTTTTTTTTTTTGCTTTGACATTTCCTATCTATGCTAGCAAATTATTTTGAAAATGAATCATTTGTACTTAACGACTACTTTCCCTGGGAATGATGGAATGGTGGTCTCTGAGATTTGCACAGAACTGTACGTGCTACATGTTGCCGGTTGAAACACTGGAGAATGTATGATTACTCTGTTCGAAATGCATGGCACCGCTGTGACTGGTGTCAAATTGGCAATTGTATGAATCTATGGAACAGCATTCTGTGCATTGTCTGACTGAGAAGCATTTTTCCGATGTGATCTTGCCTGAGGTTTTGCCTTTGTGTAGGGAAGACAAGTCAGGCATCAGACATGACTGATCGAAGTTGTACTTCTCTCATAGAGCTTTGGTGTCAGTGTGGGAGTGACTGAGGTGTATTGAGCCTAAACTGCTGTTTCACTGCAGGAGGCCTGGGTCTCAATCTATATTGCTTAGCTCTCCCTACACTCAAAGCGATGTCGACTCATACGCACAGAATGGATGGAAAGCTGGTAGTCATGCTTATCGACACACGGCAAATGCCCTTTTACGAATGCAGTCACAGGCCTTTGTGGGCTTTGGGGTATCTAGCAGTTAACACTGTTTTCAAGCTTACATTTAAAAGTAAGTCTGTCTGTCATGGTGTTTCTGTCATTCATTCGTTCATTCTTTCATTTATTCATTCATTTATTCATTCATTCATTCATTCAAGGACAGTCAATTTGGCTATCCTTTTGATTCATTCATGCCTAATACTAGAGTATACTAAGTTTTTTGTCATGCTATGTAGTGTTCTGTAGCACATTGCATCACTCAGCCTCACTGGTTTGACAGAATTCCCTATTTTATATCCTTCTGAAGTTTTCATTCAGCGTTCCCTCACTACAATGCCGAGCACGCACTGCAAATACATCAAACAACCACTCTGAATCTCTGTGGTGTCAAACAATCCTGACTGCTAGCCTAGCCACTACTAATCTATAGACTAATATATACAACCAAGCTAGAACTGGTGCAACTCTTACCTGTGCCATTAAACCAAATGAATGCTGCAATTCTATCATTGTTAAGCCAAAATGACCACAAAGAAGTTTTTTAACCTTTCATTCCAAGAAAAGAAACCAATCTGAGGTACGCTATCTAGATAACCAGGTAGTTACCTGGCTGTCTTTAGATAAAGAACATCTCAGTCATGTCTATTGTTCAGGTTGCAGTAATGTCGACCAAAGTCGTAGGCTTTGTAGGCCCTCAGTTAATGTGTGATAAAGTGCATTACCAAACCAGGAAAGAGCATTTCTAGAACTGTTAAACCAAAACATTTGACTGCCATTGAAGCTACTAGCTAGTATCAGCACTGTTATGGAGAGCGATTTTACAGCCAGTCACTGGTGCAGAAGCCATCTGGAGACATTTTATTTTACACCCTGATGGTAACTATCTGGCTCCCTACTACGTTCACCAAGCAAACGAAACAAACAAAAAAAGCCCACCCATAAACTCACTCCAAAGCAGTTGTGCTTTTTCAACGGTTCCTTTAAGATCCAGGAGGGGAGTTTTCATCATCTTTAAATCAGAAGATCTCAGATTACTGCAGGACCACAGTAGAATGCAAGTAAGCATATATACAACGGATGCAGCTGTTGTATTGATTGCCACCAATGCATCCTTGTAATATGACAAGTGCAGCTCAAATAACCAGGCAAAAGTTTAGAAACACCTGATTGCATATGTTTTTCATAGTTTATAACACTATAAGAAATTAGTTTCAAAGAAATATAAACTGATGCTGACTGCTCTGTGTTCATTTGTATTCCTTCATTTAACAGCATTTGCAGAACTTCCCTGCATGAAACTTCCTGAGAAAATGTGTGCAAGTGTGCAAAGATGCATCAAGGCAAAGGGGGGCTACTTTGAAGATGCAAAAAGGCTCAAAGATTTTAGGGTACCTGACTGACCTGTGTAATTCAATATGTCTTATTCCATTATGACAGCTGCATGTTTATTCATATAGGAAATGCGGTTTTCCTCATTGTTACCATTGTTACTGTAGTTGTAACCAAACCTTTGAAGGGTACTAAATGTTCATCAGTGCTGAATCAGAGTATTGGCTAGGGCCAGCATTTCTGTGCACATATTTCTGCACCGAAGCTGTGATTGTCTTATTCAAGTGTTTGCAGTCTTCGTGACTCTGGTCTTTCCTTTTTATGGCTCCAGCAGATAGAACGATAATATTGCACCTTCTCCTGGCAGAGCACACTAAGTAGACTAAGTGCACTGTCTCACGTCAGTAAGGCTGAGAAAACATTTTAAACCAGCAGTAAGCCATTTGAGTTCATGCAGTTCAGACCTGCAAGAGTTGGTAGATAGTGTCCCCACTGATTTGAAAGGTGTTTTGTCATTTTTCTTATGACACTTCTGCCAGCTCAAGGTAAAAGGCCAACTCCTACGCAGCACAAAGCTCTACATCTGAAATACCCATTTGCTCCTCTTAAGTGATCAGTACTTGAGTCACTGCATTACTGCAGTAGTAACCGTGGAGACAAGAGAACCCGGCATGCTAATGCTAATTTTGCGTGCCACCTAATCCTGTGCTGCGTCTTTCTTATCTCACATTTGGCCAGGTTTCACTTAACGGCACCCGTGGCTTTGCAATGCTAATTGCAAACTCGTCAGCTGTTGCCGTTCCTCCTTACCTGTGTGACGGGTTGCACGCTATTGTTTTCAAACACAGTCCTTATGCTGAGCAAGAAAGAGGATTATGGCACTATTCCACCTCCATTCGGAGGTTAATTGAATGAGGGCACAATGCTTATTCTTGAGCTGATTATTTCAGGAGAGTTGCAGATGCACCACTCACAGGCTTCACCCCATCCAGCTCTGCATTCACAGCTCTCTTTCCACAGGGGCTCCTTTACAGAGAGAGCTTAGGCACCTGTGTGTGACTCATTTGAAAGACTTTTTAGAAGTTGTAACCATTTCTATCCAGCTCATTTAAATGTCATGTACTGGGGGACATCTGTGTGGATCATTCTTTTGAACGCTCTCTTTATTCAGTTTTATTCTTGGGTGCTCCAGTTTCCCCAAGCAGTCCAAAGACAGGCAGCCAGGTGAGCTGGAGATGCCACATTGCCCCCTAGGTTTGAGTGTGTATGTGACTGTCAGTCTGCCCTGTGGTGAACAAGTGACCTGTCCAGGGGTGCATTTCCCAAAACCATACACTTACATAGTTGGAAAAACCATGGTTGGAACCGTCGAGGTAACTACATAACTTACATAGTCTGACCCATGTGCTTCCCAAAGTGACACAGGTGCTTCCCAAAACCATAGTTGTTACACTGTTGTTAAATTGTGCAGTCAGAGCTACAGCTGTAGACCTGTGGTTATAAGCCTAGTTCCTGGTAACTATGCCATTGATGACTCAGGACGCAGTAGATAAGTATGGTTATGAGGTAATAAGTATGGCTGCATTTATCAAATCCCTATAACTCGATTTTCAAGTTTCCCATTGTGAAAGTGAGACTGAACACATTTGGAAACATGGTAGTTCCAACTATGGTGGTTCAAACCAACATGGTTTAAACTACTAACAAGCTACAACAGTTTAGGGAAATGCTCATACTTCAGATATTAGTTTAACAATGAACTGTGCCATGTTAGCTCTGTCGCACCCCAGGGTACTTCCTGTCTTCTGCCCAATGAGCGCTGAGATAGGCTCCAGCACCCCCATCACATAACCCAGGAGTATAAGCATTGTAGATGATGAGTAAGTGAGTGTTCTTATTGATTGCATACTGTATACCAGTGGTAGACAGTAACTCAGTAAATGTAGCTGGTTACTGTACTTAAGTAGTGTGTACTATGCACTTCACTACATTATGACAAAATCTGTCCGTCCTTTTGGCTTATGTGTAAATATAAACATAAAACATCAAAACGAAAGAAATGTGAAGCGAGCCCACCAATCATGTGCACAGCAGTTATTTAGTTTTGAGCTTGTTTTGACCTGTTGGACAGAGCTTGGATCTAGCTAATGGAAACTGCTGCTCTCCTTCAGTGTTCTGTGCTTATGATCATTTGAATAGACATCAGTGTCCGACTAATTAATGACCTTCTATTAAAGACTGGTGGACTGAGAGACACTAGAGTCTCTTCACCTAAACTGAGCTGATTAAGAGTCTTGTTCCAGAAATGATAATAGGACATTAGAGCCATAATAAGTCATATAGCTATAGCTATACCAGCACATTTTTGCATTTGTACTGCACTGTTAAAAAATGTTTACTTCAAATGTGAAGTCAATTTTTGGCATAGATGTTTTAAACTTTAGTCAAGAGTAAGTTCTATTCTATTATTTTGCTAACGGTGAATGTGGTTGCCTAATTTATTGTAAGATCTTTACATTAATTCCTTTAGAAAAATTGGTCTTTTTAATTCCAACCCACAGTATGATGACTCACTCCATGACTATGGAGGCCTGAGGCATAGCCAAGGATCAAAACTCATAAACTCTTGATGATGAAGCAGTGATGACCACCACTCAGGAGACACAAAGCTGCTTAAATTTATATGTCAAAGAAAAAATGACCCGCAGAGCAGTGTGAGCTGGGCTTAAATCGTTTCTCCTACTCAGACAATGAGAATGGTCAGTGCTTATATAAAGAACAGCCAACTTATCGTCATATACAAAAGTATATATGGTATAATGGTAATGTGTGGAGTGAAATAAGTTGCATGTATGCATTTTAGGGCAAAGTTTCTAGTTTTTAACATAATAGGGAAAAAAATCTAATGAAAATTGTTGCATTTAGCAAATAAACAGTAATTGGGCATCAAAATGAGCAGAAGTGTATTCTCAATATGTGTCATATCGGTTAATTTATACTCACAAAGAAAATCTACAAAATTTGTATTGTTTCTTTCAGTAATTCCTTAGTTTCAGAAAGCAAGACTATCTAAGGGCTGGACTGTCAAGACAAGAGACCAGGAGTTCAATCTTATCGATACTTCAACCACCAGGTTGGGGCTGCTGTGTGATGGGGGAGTCATAACCTGTTGGTGGGAAGTGGAAGTGACTAAATTGCAATCGATAAATTCCAACACCTTAGCAATCACCTGAGATACAATAGAATAGACTAAGCAACACCTTATCAACCACCTGGGAAAGCACAGCAACAACCTGGCAGGGTCTTACACTCAAAAATACTATACTACTTATTTTTCCACCCAAGTGCTGGCTTTGGGCAGTTTTGCTGGGTTATTTCTCTCTTTCCCTCATTCTGTTAGCCAACATTTGCATAAATGTAAATAGTAAATGTATAAAAGTTGCAATGTTTTTTTCTTTACCTATCATTTGGGCTTCTGCTCTTGGTCATCACTACTTACCTTTCTAAGCATACATAACTTTGAATTTCTAACAGCAGTGGGCTGGACAAATGGGGGATTTGGCATCACAGGTTTATGGTGAGTGCTTCTTACTAGTTCTGCTAAATTACTACATATGAACATACTGTTTGAAGTAATACCAACATTGCGTTTTGTTTAATTACAGTTATCATTTGAATTCATAAAATGATGTCCCTGCAAGCGATAAGTTAGCCAACATAAATACAATAAGTTACTTAGCTATCAGGGCAAGCGTATATGGAAAAGTAGACTTGTGTCCTCATTTCCTACTTCGGTAACACTTTACACTGAGTACTGATTAACTAACATGAAGTAATACCTTATCAATGATTACAATGCCTAACAAATGTTAAGTAAACATGTAACAAATATGTTTACATGTTAAGTAAACATGTAATGTATTACTTCATTACTCCAACGTTTGACAGACAAACCTCGATGCGAGCAGAGCTAAAAGTAAGATTGGTTTTATTTAGATAACAGGAGATCAAGCTCAGCAAACAAATCAGAGCATACATCCCAGAAGGAGTGAGAACAGAGCCAAAAACAATTAGAAGAAGCGAGATTCAAAACCAAAGAATCAAACAGAGCCAGCAAACAAGTTAAAGGGATAATCAAAAAACAAAAGCCAGAGAACAAATGGAAGTCACAACCAGAGAGACAGGATATACAAAGTGTGAGAACCACTTAGTAAGTCAACAAGTTGGCAATACCTCACAAAGAAGTAGACCAAACAGACTGGTTTATATACAGGGGATGGTAACGAGAGACAGGTGAGACAGATTAGAACTCGGGTGAGGCAGAACGGGGAAGGTGGGTTGCGGTTGGTGGACTGAGAGCACATGGGCATGACGTCAAGCAGCTGATGGGTAGTGTAGTTTGGAATGTCGGAGGTAGGGGGAGAACCCAGAAACGTGACAATTACTTTATGTTAGTTAGTGAATACTTAATGCAAAGTGTTACCCCTACTTCCTACTATATGGCCCTGTGTAGTCATTGTATATAGCTAGATTTGGAGTTCACTAGCTAACTAATGACACTGATAACAGTAATCAGAGAAGCACTCACAGCGAGGAGATAGAAAAGGGAGACACAGTTACATTTACCACATGCATTGCTGTTTTCACCACTTTGTTAATAGTTTTAAAAGTGTTTTGTTGCATTGCTTCTGTTTTGCTACATTTTTCAGAGCTTAGCGAAGGACAGAAATGGAGCCTGTGTGTCAGTGTGTGTGTATGTGTGTGAGGGAATGTTGGTGGGGGGTCACATACTGTTCTTTTGTGATTCAGTTGTCAGTGTGCAACAGTTCAGTTAAATGAATAAATAAATGATTAATAATCCTATGATGAATAATGCTTTGTCTTTTCATTTGATTTCAATGTTTAATGTACAGCAGTACTAACTGTCTGTGTTTCCTTCATTAGTGTGCGACCAGCATGGTGTTATTATTACACTCATCATCAAATGAATAGCTGCACACAGAAGGAAGTATTGGATTGCAATGCTATTTGGAAGGAAGATAAAGGTTACCAGCAACAATAAATGATGATAAATTTAGACTGATATGGACAATATTTATTAAGCTACACATATAGAAGCAGTGTTACACATATCTCAATATTCCGATACATTCCATAACAGTCTGGCACGACACCCCTGCAGTCTTTGGTGACGTTGACGTGGTGTTAAGGGCAGTCGTCGTGCATGTAGTCCTGCATTGTGCAGCCATCTGCCAATGGTGCTGGCAGGATGACTCACGCAGGGTATCATTGCTCACTGAATGTCCGCAATCGTGGTTATTGGGTCACTCTGCACATGCCAGACAATCCGTCAGTTCTTTCTCTCTCTGTGGTTCGTGAAGGTCTCAGCAGATCCTTCATGTCGCTAGTGCGTGCCTTCTTCTACCGACTTCTGCCAATAGCGTGCAATGGTAGTATCTGCACAACTGGTATGGCGCGCAATGCCTCAATAAGACCATCCCACATCCCCTGGAGCCCTATGATGCCAACCCTCTCAAACTCTTCCAACAGCTCAAATTGCTGTCAAACTCTTTTCTGAGGCATACTTTATCTGCAAAGGATGCTATCAACACATCAGCACAAGTCAGAACAAAAAGCATGCGCAACAGGACGAACTTATATAGTCAGTCAGGTACAGTGAGAAGGCCTGTCCTTGCTTACGTCACACGTACAGCCGAATCATTTGCATGTCTCATGATGTCAAACCTACACACCTTGATGATGAGTGTATTGTTATTATTATTATTACTATTATTATTATTATTACTATTACTATATACATTATCAACTGAAAAAATTAACTGAATGAGCATTGTGTAATAACTGATTCCAAAGTTACAACCCAGCAGAATTCTTAAATTACTTAAACCAAACAGTAGAGCTAAAATAACCCAGCATGTGTCCTGATCAATCTTCTCCCAGCGCTGGGTGGTCAATAACCTAGGTTAGCTATATAAACCCAATTATGTTATCAAAAGCAACTTGTCTTATACTATTTTTCACTTTTGCTGCCTCTTTGTAAAGCCAGCTTAACTCATTCACAAACAAAGAACCTTGGTTCCTTCTTTTTGCAAGAGGACATGAGAGAACAATACAATATTATGCAGTTAAAAATGACACTAGTATTCCAGTTTTAAACTATTCATCTCAACTTACATTCTCTAAACTCCTACCTGTAGGCAATGGCTCACTGTCATTAATCCACTCCCCAGTACACAAGCACCAGACCACCCATTTCTGAAGATGACGGGCGACATATATCTCCAGCATAAGAGATGGAAGACCAACCACTTTGGCTTTTTGAACTAGTGGACACACAGTATTGTCAAGAACCGAGCGCACTGCTGTGCTGTGCAGTCTGGCAGGCACCTAATTGGCTTGCGTGTCCATGGGGGAGAGTGGGACCCCGTCGTCCTTTCCTAGCATTGTGATCATTCGTTCTAGGTAACCCCAGTGATGGCCAGTGCATGGCACAGCTGGGGTTTGAATTCCCGATTAGTTTGCCACTTTGTGTTGAGAAACCCAAATCGGGCAGATAGCTGCTAGGATTAAATATTTGAACCAATAAAATATTCACAATAGCTGTATATGAAACATATAATGTGATGAAACTTGTTCTCTTCTGAAGCTAGGCAAAGGCCACATGCTGCTTCCCTTACTGCTCTGCTGAGTACCCTCCCTTTATGATTAATCCTACAGATATAAATTTATGAGGCAACCTTTGCTGAGGTGAAATATACTGTATGCGTCTGCCCAGAGTCGGTACATATTGCGATGGGGGGGAGGCAATATCACCTGTACAGTCTCCACAGAGGGAGACGAGGCAAATTGCCCCTCCCCTCCATGTCACATTATTGCTCTTTGCCAACAGTGTAAGCAGACTGTGAAAAGACAGAGGCCTGAATTCACCAGGGACTGCAGCAGAGAAAACAACCCATTCTAAATCATTCAAAGCTCGGAGAACATTGCAGAGCATTTCCGCTGGGGCCTGAAATGGACCTCCATGTCCTTTTGGATCATTTCAGAGACCAGTGAGCAAGCAAACCCAAATAAACCACTGTCGAGAGCATGTCCACAGGCACACCTAGCCGATCCAACATCAAGCTCTGGGAGAATAACACCAAAGCCTTTTCGGAACCGACACTGCTGCATATGGTAATATCATACAGATGAAAACAGGATGAGTATGTACAGCCATATGGTAATCGCTGTGTGCGAAACGATGATCTTGTATCCCTCAGTGCTGAATACTAGACATGCCAAGATGACTGTCATGTTCTAAAACCCTGGGCGTATTTCCATAGAAGGAATCTGTCACTTCTTATACAGACGGCTTCATACACAGTGTCTGTAATGTGGATAATGTTTTAATGATTCATTCTAAGCAAAAGGAGTTCTATTTACAAGCCCAGTTAGAGGCTCAGCCAAACAGAAGGGTGAGCAAGTCACCAAACAAGTGTTTAACAAATTAAACCTTATTAACTTAACTCTTTAAAGTAGTCACCCTTGATACAGGCTTTAGACACACTTCACAGCTTCATGATGAGCCACGAGTGATCCTCTTTCAATGGGCTTGAGGAAGCTTGGGCTATGTTCAGACTGCAAGTAAAAGTCTCCCAGATTCAGATTTGTTGTGTGGTGATTCACATTACCCCTTTAATCTTATCTAATTTATTTGGAACATTCTACCCAAATAAGTTCAAACTTCAACCCACAGGTCAAAATATATCCATTCAAGAGCACTGCCAGTGGTGGAAAGCAATGCCAATGTTAATGTTTGCTTTGCTTCCATTTATACACTCATCATCAAAAAAATAGTTGCACCCAGAAGGAAGTGTCAAATTCCAATGCTATTGGGAAGGAAGATAAAGGTTACCAGGAACAATAAATGATGATAAATTTAGACTGATATGGGTAATATTTATTGAACTACAGGTACAGAAGTAGTGTCTGTCAGTATGGTGTCAGGCTGCCATGTCAGCATGGAGTTGTAGAGGTTCCTAATGGTGTGCTGTGATAATCCATCCCTTGCAGCTTGAATATTCTCACACAATTCCTGCATTTGCGGTAGGGTGGAGGTAGGTAGTGGAGTGATACCAGGCCTTCTGGACATGTGACGCATGACAACAAATCGTTCATCTTGGCACTGACCACACAGATTCGTTGGTCATCTTCACCAAGACCAAAGTGGGACTCATCACTGAAGATGACCCGCTGCCATTCTGAAACACTGCATGACAGTCTGGCACGACACCACTGCAGTCTTTGGTTACATTTTGGTGACAAGAGGTTAGAATACACCGTTGGGGCAGCGCTGTATGTTGGCCTGATGGCAGACTAGACACTACAGTCACTCACTATCACTTTTTGAAGTACAAAGTACAGGTATTATGAAAAGGGACAAGCCAGGACTAGATGATTAGCATGCCAAATTCTATAGATATCTTTTAATCTGAAACCAAAAACTGAAATCACAGTATATAAATTCCTTTATATTGAAAAGGAAGCATCTGTCTAGCAAAAATAATGCCTAATAATCAGCGTTCATTTGCAAAAAACAAGACTGTTGTGAGTTATTCTTAACACGTAGCACATGCTGAACCCTAAATGCATTTTGTCACAAAAGCCATTTTTGTCCATTGTGAAGGCATTGCAAGTTTACATTTTTCAGCAGAAAACACCAAATGCCAGTCCTGTTCTTGAACACAACCTGATGAATCTGTTCAGCGAATCAGTTTGCAGTATACAGGTCAGGTGACACAGCTATGAACTCTTTTGATGCTGCTGAGATGAAATTTCTGAATGAAAACTTTCACATCTTTAAACACGGATACCTTTGATGAAACTGAAGAGTTATGTTGTCTACCTGCGGACATAAAGAGAAGAGGAAAGCAGAAAGTCATTCACAAAACAGCAAAAAAGCCCATCACAGCGGTCAAGGAGAAGTTCCCCTCATTGTCTATAATCATAACTCTGAGAAAGTCTGTCAGTTGTCTGCACTGTCCACTGAGGAGTTGACAAAGATAAACCGATTGCCTTTATTGCTAAATTGCTAAATAACTTAAAACTAAAAAATCATTTGATATCATTTCCTTTTATTTCTATATAATACTTTGGGCTTTCATTCTATCGTGAGCGCACCATCTTAATTATAGTCTTCCTGTTTTGCCTTCACACTTTTACTGTTCATTTTCAGTTGCAGCATGTCTGTGGATTGTTTTTTGAAAGATTTTTTAATTGATATAAAACTCAAAAATGTTCAAAATATTAATGTAATGTTTGTGAAAAATAAGCAGTCCACTAATTGCTCTAGCCAAGAGCTTTATGAGAGGATGAGTGTGTTAAAAAACAATATTGTTTTTTTTCCAGGCATCAAAAAAGCCCACCTCTGCAACATTGCCAAGTACTGGATGCAGGACAAGGTGAAGATGCCTGAGCACAGTGGTGCTTGCAACAGCCAAGAGACAATTAGGGAGAGACCACGTTGAAACATTTACCTGCAGAGCCGGCCATTATGCTCATCATGGCTCACCTGGCAGAAAGTATCTTTCAGCTGACTCAAACTTGCTGACTCAAAAAGATGCATTCCACCATCTTTTTATTATAGCATACTGTATATATTATAGCATATTGACACTCGTCAAAGGATGAATGCAGCACCTGTGGAAAAATTCTGAATGGGGCTGAAGAACCAGGAACTTACTGGTCATGACAAAAGCAGAGGCGAGGAGTATGTTAATTCTATGATCTGATAAAAGCTGTAGAGAAATCGTTCAGAATTTCTTTAGATGTGGTGCAACATTTCATATTGCCGAAGTCACCTGTAGCACATGCCTACAGTGGTGGACAGTAAGGAAGTCAATGGAATTGGTTGCCGTACTGTATGTAGTGTTTTGGTGTAGCTGTACTGAAGTATTTCCATTATGGGGTCTTTTTTTATCTCCACTACATTTCAAACTCTAATATCTTACTTTTTACTCCACTACATTATAGTCAAATCTGTCCTTTCCTTTGGCTTATGTGTGCATAAAAATGTAACATGTTCAAATGAAAGAAGTGTGAAATGAGCCCACCAATCAGGGTACAGCAGTAACTTTGCTTTGAGCTTGGTTTGACCAGTTGGACAGAACTTGATTCTAGCAAATGGAAACTGTTCTCCTTCAGTGTTTTGTGCTTATGATAATTTGAATAGACATCAGTGTCAGACTAATTAATGGCCTCCTATTAAAGACTGGTGTTCTGAGAGTAACACTAGAGTCTGAAACGAGCTGATTAAGAGTCTTGTTTCAGAAATGATAATAGGACATTAGAGCCATAATAAATCATGCTACTTTTACTCTCCATATTATTGTAACTCAAGTATATTTGTGTACTTGGTCCACCACTGCAGACTTACTATTTAAGACAGCTGTAAAAGTATGTTTTTGGTATTGTTCGCCTCCGTGGCCGTGGTCAGAATCAGAATTACATGCTTGGAGAATCAAAGTAAGAAAGACAGCATCGTGGTGGCCTCAGCTTTGCAGTAGTATTTAGGTACTGTTGTTCAGCGTGAACACAACACTTTGAGGCTTTTCTCAGATTCCTGCTTTGGGCAAAAGAAGACGGCTAATGTATTTTCAATGCTTTTTGCCCTGTGGAAGCAGAAATTCAAAGACTTGAGAGCAAACTACACCTTTTCTTATCTGTGGCCACAGTTTCTTGCCCCTGACTGTGTATTTGGTCGCTTGGAGCAGGGGATGAAGAAAAAGGACTACATATTGTAGCAATACTTGCAAATCATGCATAGACATGCAAACATCAATGTGTACTGGGGACACTAGCAGTGACACTTCAGCAGCAGTGAAACACTGTTCTTCCTCCGAGTCATTTAACATCATTGATGCCAGGGTCTTGGAAATCTGTGTTGACAAGTTGGGCTTCAAGCAGCTGTACAGTGGTGACTTCCGTTACCATTCTGTCTTAAAGCCTGGGAAGAAGTGGGGCGCCTACAAACCAGCTGTTGTTCCAACGATAAACTGTGTCAAGGAGGCAAAGAAGGCTGGTGTCCTGAAACTGCACGGTGTACTTGAGGTTAGTCAAACAGTTCACAGCAGAGGATGCACTGGTTGGTCTGGGGTGTAACCATGTTGGCAGACAGGACTTGGAGGGGGAAAGCAGTGTCACTGATGAGGAGGAATAACAATCTGATTCTGATAGACTGTGAAATACTAAACTGTGAAACACTGAGTTAAGCTGAATACTTAAAGGCTCTGTATTGAAGGGAGAGAGCAGTCACGCCATCTAGCCTTAAACCTCAGCCTCCAGGTACCAACCATGCATACTGACTGCAACATCAAAGAGCCAGGCATGTGCCACACTACTGGTTCACCCATCTCCCTCACACAGGGGTTGACACACACAGGTGTCCCTCACACAGGGGTTGACTTGATCTAGAGGCCCCTCAAACGACTCATACACTGGGCATGTCTATTCTGTGTGTCTTCTCTGTCTGTCTGATGGAAAATCTGGCTCTTTGGCATTGAAATCAGGATGCAGGTTAGGTAGGCCTGGGTTTGAGGCCAGGTGGTGTGACTGCTGCCTCCCTTTGCTACAAACTGAATATTGTGAATCACTGAATACTTTATTGCAATGTGTTTCGTCTGTCTTCCAGACTATTCTTTACTATACAGCCCCCTGCACATTTAATATTTTATACTATTTCTACAAGTTAAATTAACTATTTATACGGTTCAGTTAACCAACTTATGAGTGCAACAACTTACGGGGATTGGGATGGGGAGGAATACCTGTTTGTTACAAAAATTGCACTTCATTTTATAGTCTTAAATCTTATTGCATTTTTCTGGATGATCTCTGATGGTAAAGGTTACAGAATCTTTCCATGTGCAAACTTTCCATGTCTAAGTTTTAATAGCCATGAATTTAGTTTGGGTGGATTTTATTTATTTTTTTTTTTTCATTTCCTTGTCACTTGCTTTATGGCTTATGCTGATGGGCACATTTATGCATCACTGTTTTAGTAGTCAGGCTGGGTTTGGTTGTAATGCGGCTGTGACCAACCAAACGCTCATATATATTAAAAGAGAAGAGGGCTTTAATAATAATAGGGCAGGAAGGAATGTAAACTGATTCATGGCCAAGGCAAGAGCAGAGTATAAAGTCAAGCAAGGGCCAATAACAAAAGGCAGAATGACCAGGCTAACAAATCCAAAGGGCTGAAGCAAAGAGCAAACCAAAAAACATAAGCAAGTTAAAAAAAACAGAACTGCAACAGACAAGAAAATGCTAAGTAAGCAACTTACAAATGATGGCAATACTTGGCAGAGATGAATACAAACTGAAGAACTCTAGTGAAGAGCTTCTCTGAAATGGGGAGCCTGTGATGGAGGCATGTGACTGGAGGGGGTTCTAGGAAATGGAGTTCAGAGAGTCTGTGGATGCTGTAATCATGTCTGCAGGTGTGACACTGGTCTTATAAATATTGTCCATTAATGGGACTGTTTTTTGTAATTTTTACCCCTTTTTATTCAGCAATTTCTTGTCTTAACCTTAGATATTGTGCTTAAAAGAGNTTTATACGGTTCAGTTAACCAACTTATGAGTGCAACAACTTACTGGGGAGGTATCTGTTCTTTTGCAAAAAATAAACTTTAAAAAAATCTTTTACAAAATAATTTTCCAATAAAGTTTCATTTCGTAAGTTATCTGTATTTTGTTAAGTTTTTTTTACATAATCAAAACAACCCAACTGCAGTTTGATTGATTTTACCTGGACTGCATAACGAAAAACATTCTTTCTGAAAATTCATAACAATGGAGATAAAGATGCAAATGAGCTCTTCATCGCTTGCAGTCGCATCAACTCATTTATGTTTTAAGATTGTTTTGATAGGTGAAGTTGAAAGGATTTATCATATAAATATTACAGTGTAATGTCAACATAAATTCCTGCAACAGGAATGTTTCTGAGCAAGCTGAGCTTATATGTGAGGACTTGTGTGGGGGTGATGGCACATTAAACTAACCATTATTGATTATCTTATTTATTAGATTATTTTTACCCAACAGCTGGTGCACAGAGAAAACCTATAAGATGTTTTAGAGACAGCAATTTAGATTTTTAAAAAATATATTTTTCAAGCTGTGGGTCATATTGTAGGGTTGTAGGAATGTGTCGGAATGAGTCAGAAGCTGGATTAGGGCATTTCCGGGGGCAGGTAAAGTGCTTTTGAGATCCAGGAACCTCTCTGTTTCCACACTGTGTTATCAGTGTGGCATTTTATACCTGCCATGACCTGGAAAGTGTAATCAGGTGTTGTGTGGATGATAACAGAAAGAGAGCTAAATGCAATGTTTAGAGGGCTTACTTTGATGCTTGCCATGAGCTGTATTCTGCTAGAAACATGTACAAAATACTCACGTTTGTTACTGATGACTGAGTACTTGAAACTCCTGTGATCATTATGCAATGAGCAATGGTTAACTGCCAACATACTTAGCTAACATGGTTCAGAAAATCAAGCATAGAATGTCCACCTAAATATGAGTCGAATGTATTATGTGTTCACATAATACATATGTGTTGTACTTGTTGTTTGAAATAACAATAGCACTTTACAGAGCTGTAGTAAGGGGGTAATAATATGGTAATACTATGGTAACAAGTTGCAATTACCATAAAGATTACATGCCATATATTGCTTGTAAAATGTATTGCATATAATCTTTATGTAACTACAGCTTGTTACCATAACATTACCAGGTAATAATATGGTAATACTAGGGTAACAAATTGTAGTTACCATAAAGATTACATGCTATATATTTCACATGCAGTATTTTTAGCTTATTATATTTATCTGTTCACTAGTCTGTAGATGGGCCTACATGTTTAAGTAATAGAACAACCATGAGTGCATACGTTTCAGTAATTTAGTCTTGATCTCAGTGCAATGACCTGTATTATTTTGAAAAAACAACATTATTACCTGATAACATTGCGAGATTGTTAGATGTGGTAACTGAGAAGTCTGCATTTTCCAGCAGTTCTAATAACATTCCGTGTCCCTGTAATTACAGTCTGTATCTGTGACCGTACATCACACTGCAGAAGATCTGATAGTTATGAAATAAAGTAGAAACAAGAGAAATAGTATTTTACTGTATTAAAACCACAAGATTTTGGTAGAACATTTTCACTAGTTCTACTTTGGCTAAATAACCCTTATATTATAAAACTCTATAATGATTTAAAAGAATCAGAGTTATATGTTGATTGACAGGATGTTATGCTAGAAGAAGCTAGAAGTCTTTTTCTACCTATAACTGTAAATGAATTATGATATAATTGTGATGTTTGGCAAGTGTTTACAGTACTTTGATCAACAGCTGTAATTTTTTAATGTGCTCTACTACTAAATTCGACATTGACATTGACTTATTGCTAATCTGCAAAGTGCAAAGTGCATCTTTGGAACTGTTTGATGAATTTATGCTTTGTTTCACTTTTCTCATTTTTTTGGGGGGTCTCAGGACAAACCTTACCTTTATTGTGGGTCCTGAAAGTTTAAAAACTACTGTTTAAAATGATATTACGCACTGAAATTGAATGTATATGACTAGAGACACAAACAAAAGCCATATTTGAGCTGGAACAGTTTTATCTGGGGGCTGCTGTAATTTTAACGATTACAGATGAGATACTTTGATTCAGTGCAAATCTATATTGTCCATAGTCTGCTACATGATAATTCAGGGAATCACCTTTTATAACTTGTCACATGTGATAGAAGAATGAATAACGAATAAACATTGGCATCTCTGTTTTTGGCGACTGGGAGAAGAGACTAACCATGAAAATGGAGCTTGACTTGGCACAGTTCCTTTATACTCAGGCTCACAACAGGGATACTGTAATTTAAATCATTTTGGTAATTAGAAGGCTAATTAGAAGGAGAATGAAAATTATATATCTGACTGTACCTCTCACAGGGCAAAGCGGGTTCTGTCCAGTTGGGCAGCTTGTGTTAAATTGAATGAGCCCACTTCATTAGCCTAATGCTGTTCTATGTGATATTGACGTTTTTGATCAAAGCTATCTGAGGTAATTTAGGGCAGTTACACAGTCATTCTGTGGGCCAGTAGAATGCCTTACGGGTTGCATTACTGTCTTAAAATGAACCCTTATAAGTTTTCAAATTTGGAGCTGCTTCAGTAATAGTAGTCATGCCAATGTAATGGCTTTAAGTGACAAGCCTAAACATAAAAATGAAGATCCTGGCAGTTACTTTGTCCTCAAGTTTATCCTCAAAACAGGACTACTGTAATCTACTATAACAATATCTGAGGATACCTTTTATTGTCCTGTTGGATGACATTTTTTAAGTTAAATAAGCCCACTTTAGTAGCTTAATACTAATCTATCTGGTTTTAACTGGTGGTTCATTTTGCTTGTTTTTTTTTCTTGCAGCTGTTTGAATTCTAACCATAACACTGAAGGGAACATCCAAGCTATGACTTTTGGATAAAGTAAGACAGATTCTTTATCCTGTACGAATTGGCCAGTCCAATCCCTTTTGAATTACATTGCTGGACCTTCTTTGGCAAAAACATATCCAGCTCCAATACAGCATGCATCAAAATGTCTTGAGGACTATAAAACCCATTCAGTCGAGTATGTCTAATCGTTTGACAGGTACTATATAACACCCAGTCTTAAAGAATCTTCCCAGTGTCTGGCAACTGTGTTAGCAGTATGCACGATAACATTCTTCCACTCAAATCCCCATGGAATTTTCCAAAAATGGATTTCCCATTGCGGCCACTGTCAAGTCACATTGGTCTACCCCCTGAAATCATGTTAGCACTTCTTCGCACTATGGGCAGTATGAAATATTGCCCAGGCTCCTATTCACTGGGATGCAATCTCTTTTGACTACCGTTATATTGTTGCTGGCCACCACCAGATATGGTTGTCTAAAGTCTGATAGATCATATCTCGCTTACTTTTCACACAGTAGTACTGCAGGAACTTTGCAATAGTAAGACTTTGTTAGGGATACCTGTGATGATAAGCAGAGGATATAGCAATCCATTTGGCTGAAAACTGCTTCTACGGTGAAAAGACTAGCCTTAAGGTGTAAATTAGAGTGAGTCATTGTCTTTCACATCTCTTTCGCCTTCTGGTTGAGATGTGTTGTGGCCTGAGGGTTTAGGGGACAGGTTTAGGGGAGTATTTAGTTAAATGATTGCTTCATACGTGATGAAAGCTATGAAGCTATGAGAGGAAATGAGCAAGCGAGGGAGCACATAATTGTCCAGTTTTAGCATTGCACTAAAAAATGTGTGCTTTGGCATACTGTCGCTGTCCTGACTGTTTAACAATGGTAAAGAAGAATGCTAGATTTTGAAATGTAATTTAATGGAACAAATGCAATTTAATGGCTTTTGTACTATTTAAGTTTATCAGTCATTTATGAAATGTTCACACAATGTTTTGGTCAACTAATGTTAAACTAAAAAAAACAAAAATAAAAACAAAAAAATATATATGAACTTACATATGAAACAATTCAATGTTTAAGCATTTAATTAATGTTCAATGTTTAAGTTATTCAGAATGGGTCAATATGGAATACTTGAGAAACTTTGCTCACAGAGAGAATTGCTCACAGTGGCAGTGATAGGAACAAAATGTCTCTAAAAGTTCTTACATAAAATGACTAGAAATATGCCCAATTCCTGAGATATTGAGAGCATTTACATGCATTCAGTAATCTGATAATCGGATTTCAGCAATTTTTTCTGATTATTCATGTAAACAGCATACCGTGATTGTTTCGATTAGTCTGAGGCTTAATTAAATTAAGTCAGATAAAGAGAGTAATCGTCAATAATTGTGTTTCTTATGGCATGTATACCCTTACTCTGATTTCTTTCCGTTTTCTCAGCCTGCACATGTGTGAAAACAAAGCATGGTACTGGAAACAGACAAAAAATGTTTAAACACGCAACAGAGATGGCAACAAAACACTTTCAGGGGAAACTACAACCAACAACACTCATTGTCAAAAAGACTACTTGCAACCAGAAGGTTACCAGGAACAATAAATGATGATAAAATTAGACTGATATGGGCAATACTTATTGTGCTACACAAACAGAAGTAATGTCTCTCAGTATGGCATTGGGCCGCCAACAGGATGACTCAGGTACGGCATCACAGCACCTTGAATGTCCGCAGTCGTGGCTGTTTCATCACTCTGCGCATGTCTCCCTCTCTGTGGTTCATGTAGATCTCCCAGATCCTTCATGTTGCTGATGTATGCCTTCTTCTATCCACTGCCCCCAACATCATGCTATAGTAGTATCTGCACAACTCGTATGCCATGCAATATGTTGATAAGACCATCACTGTGAACCCTCTCCAACTCTTCCAACTGCTCAAATTGATTTCAATATCTTCTCCGAGGCATATTACACTTGCAAAGGAGTCTACCAACACAACAGCTGGAGTCAGAATGGGTGCAACACGATGACCTTATATAGTCAGTCGGCTACATCGATAAGACCCGTCCTTGTATACATTGCATGCACAGCCGAGGACAAAACTTGAATCATATGCATGTTTCATGATGTCAAACCTACCTACCAATTCCTTTGATTCCTTCTGGGTGCAACTATTTTACAATGAAGTTTGAGTGTTATGTCACTCTTATGTCTTCTTCTGTCAGTTTATTGGCCAGTTGCAAAGCAGAAATCTGTGCTCATGTAGATCCAGAGTTTCCCATTACCCAAGTTCATGTTAAAGCACTGATCAAATTACTTTCTTCACTTATATTTTATTAAGTTCCTGAAAACACACTCAATGGTTTATGATAGTGATAGTGATTAAAATGATTTTTGAATCCATTCATGGTGGAGAAGTCTTGCTGGTAGTGAACTGTCTGTGTTTTGTGTTATACACATCGAATTCCATGGTTCCTTTCTCCACTACTATAAAGATATCTACAGTGAGTTTATTTACAAGCTACTTCACATGAAGTCACTCTGAATAACGTCTCAACCATAGAATAGAAAGGTTTGATAAGACAGCGAGAAAGTTGGGCTCTGACTGCTGCACCCAAAAAGCAACAGTGGTGCGTAAATGAGTGTATGTGACTCTGCATGTGTGTAAAGCATACCCCATTAGAGGCTAACACCTTTTCTTTTCTTTTCTTTCTTTTTTTCTTAGACTGGCACAGACAAACTGCCACAGCAGCGCTGCATATCAGAGCACACCATGAAAATGACCCAGCCACCTGCTAAGAGCAATTCTAATTATTTAGTGCTCCTTCCATTTATCAGCATTATGACTTATGACATACTTTGGCTAGGTGTCATAGGCCCTTCAGGGACTCTCACCGGGTACACTGCATCATGATTAGAGCGTTAGAAGAAGGAAAGGAGTGAAGAAAATCTAATAGAACACCTTGTGATCCAATGGCTGGAGGCTGGCAACGTGCCAGAGATGCAGTGTTCCTAAACTGTCCTCCCTACACTCTTATTAGTTAACCACAGAGGGGGAACATGATGACTAAGCGGCTTTGCCTTGTTGCATTGCTAGGGCGGAGGGCCAAAATCGGCGACCCAGCACTGGCTCATTGCTTGGTCATTACGGGTGATGGGTACTTCTCTTCCTGTTTCCTCAGCTTAAAATCACAGCAGACAAAGGGAGAATGGATGGCTTCTTTTGTTCCCTGGGGGGGCGCATGGTCACTGGGTTCTTGGCCAAGATGGACACCAGCTGTACCCCGAGCTGAAGGTTTCCACTGGCCGCAGCTCCAACTGATAATGCGATGTGAGGAACCCTCTGAATGTACCATCACAGTGATTCTTATCTTATCTGATGGCCACTGGGGCCAATCCATTTATGGTTCTGTCTGTGTGATTCACTGTGCCTTTGTCTTGATGTCCAAGTTTCCGGCACATCAGAAGAAAGTGTATAGGGGTGGGCAAACATTTAAACTGGGTAGTGTTTTCAAACACTGTATACGTGCTGAGGTATATCCACTGCAAGTAGATCAGTTATAGGCCCATTACAGCAATGTCATCAAAAATAACTGTTACCATGGTTACGCTTCACAGATTTCGTTTTGGAGGACAAGTGAGACAAGTGTGGGAACAGTAAACTAGCACGCCATTGCCTAACGAAGGAAATCAAATAAACAGGTATTCAAGATCAGCTTTACTTCAAGGATACCTCTAGACAAATAAAGCAAAGGACTGAAAACAGATATTTGGATAGTTGCATTAATATAGGCATGTGCCAGAGTCTAAATAATGGCCAACTTTCATTCATTTCAGTTGCAGTCAAAACTGCCGATGAGTACAAGTTCATTATTGCTTCAGGAGATATTTCTGAGAAAATCAGATGCACCATAAAGAAAGGGGGCTTAAAACCGTTAGGGTTAGGGTTACTCTGCAAGACCTGGTAGACCACCAAAAGAGTCACCATCAGATAAACAGCACTTTTATATTTGAGAGAGCAGGAAGAAAACAAAGCCCCAGTCTTACTTCAGATCTCAAAACATTCCCAGGATTTCTGCCCATCCTTTCACTGTGAGAAGATAGGCCAAACCTATGGGTGTGAAAGGATGTGTAGCTGTCAATAAGCCAATCCTGAGAATATTACATACATAAGAAAGACGAAAGTTTTTCATTTCAAGGAAAGAAGTTGCTGGTGTTCTCAGAACAAAGGATTTTCTACCCCAGAGCCCAGACATCAGCATCACTGGTTGTGTTTGGGATTACCTGCATTGTAAAGGTTGAACTTTGACATGGAGAAATGATCTCTGCAGAAAACTTTTAAACACTGAAAGTAAATAACTAAACAATAGCTAATGTTGCATCCCAAAAGCTATTGCCATCAATATACACTCATCATCCAATGAATAGTTGCACTTCCTAGAAGGAAGCATCAGATTCCAATGCTACCAGGAACAATAAATGATAAAAAATGTTGACCGATATGATCAATATGTACAGTATAGAGTGGTAGAGTACAATGTACCATCATCGAGTGGTGTAGTGTAATGAACGTCTTGCTCGATATCAAGAGCCCTCTCTTCATCCCCGCCCCCCAGCCTGTATTGGATGTTTTCATATTCTCATTTAAAACTAGTGATAAGTTATCGCTCAAAAGTTGAACGGCGTTTCATTATGAGTTTCTCCAACACAAAATTAGCTTTGAATATAAAACCGTCTGACCTGACAAATGTCCATAAATCTTGCATGCACATGATAAAGCATTGACAGTTTAGTGCTATGCCATTTGTCTCACAAGAACTAGAACAGTAGAATTGCGGTATATAAAAATCAATCTTAACATTACTTTGTAAGAAGAAAGGAATAGAACAAAAGCATAAAGAACAGCAAAAAGCATACAAATAATGGTTTTGGAGACTGTACCACATTGATATATCACTTCACTACTGACCCATCAATGTCAAACCTGCTGCAAACATGATGTAACATGGTGGTAACATGAGCTCCACGTGTTATCATCAGTGAAGCCTATTTTAAGCCTATAATGTAAGTGACCTGGGAACAGTTACTGGAATGAGTTAAGGGAGTCCCTAAGGGATAAACGATGACTGCCTATATGAATTATGGCCTCCTAGCTGTGTTCTTTATGTGGCATCGGGGCTGCAATTTGTATAGTCAGAACATACATCCTATGCACACTTACTGTAAGTGGCTGATATATGAGAGGATCGTCTTGATATAATTAAAGGTAACCGGAGCACAGTCACAAATTCTCTACTGAAGCATTTTTTATTGGCCTCCATATATCATCGAAAAAGAGCAAAAGGGGACGGAAAGGATGCTGTTAAGGTGAGCTAAAGCATCCACCACGTAAGTATATTAGGGCCGTCTTTATAAACCTGAATTATTGATTTGTGAGGTGTTTTTTAAGACTATAATAAATGCAAAGTGCCACTATCAGGAAGTGGATAGATTAAAGTAAGGGTGGCCAAAGTCTATGCAAGAAAGCTGCTAGGTATGCAGCACTCTCTCTCTCTCTCTCTCTCGCTCTCACTCTCTGAAAGTAAACACACCTGAATCAGCTAATTATGGCCCACAGGAGTACTGGCCAAGTGGTCTCAGATGTCTCACTGAAGATTAGGGCTGAAGGGGCCCTGAGCTGGGTGGTAAGATAATAAATGCCAGTGAAACATCTTCACTCAAGCAAATGCTTTCCATCCAAATTTCGGGAGCACCTTGCTTCTTTTTGAAGTTTGAAGCTTTCACGCTGCTACTTTTAAGTCAAATGTTTCAAAGGTTTTGTTAACATGAAACCTCTATTTACTAAAAACTTGGGTATATTTCACAACACTCATCTTCATGTATGCCTTGGTATACAGAGGTAAAGCTTGAAATACACTTGCCATCAAAAGAATAGCTGCAGCCAGAAAGAAGTGTTGGACTGCAATGCTATTCAAAAGGAAGATAAAGGTTACCAGGAACTATGATGATAAATGATATCATCATGACAAATAAATAATGATAAATTTAGACTGATATGGGCAATATTTATTGAGCTACACATACAGAAGTAGTGTCTCTCAGTATAGCGTCAGGCTGCCATGTTTACTAATGCAATGTGCCAGACGGCTCGGTATGGAGTTTTAGCGGTCCTGCAATAATCCATCCCATACAGCTTGAATATTCTCACACAGTTCCTGCAGATTGTGTGGTAGGGGTGGAGGTGGAGTGACACCAGGCCTTCTTGACACATGACAGCAAACTGTTCATCTTGCCGCTGACCACGGAGCCTCCACACACAGATTTGTTGGTCGTCTCCACCAAGACACAAGCCATTCTGAGTCACCATTCTGCCGTTGACGTGGTGTTAAGGGCAGTCTTTGTAACAGTCTATGTATATGTAGTCCTGCATCGTGCAGCCATCTGCCCATGGTGCTGGCACTAACAGGATGACTCATGGAGGGCATCAATGCTCGCTAAATGTCCTCAGTTATGACTGTTGGGTCAGTCAGGTACAGTGATAAGGGCCGTCCTTGCCTATGCCACATGCACGGCTGAGCATGAAACTTAAATTTATTTGCATGTCTCGCAATGTCAAACCTGCCCACCGGGTTGTCAGTTCCTGTCAGTTGCTTCCTTCTGGGTGCAACTATTTGTACAACTATTCATTTGATGATGAGTGTATTTGTCTGAAGTCATCTGTACCCAAACGCTCATGTCTGATTTGGACAGGTTTGGACATAATTTCTCAAATGCTTCATGTTTGCATTCGTATAGCCCCTTTTTTATTACCTCATTCTTGTTTTTTTTGTATTTTTTCTTAGTTTAGCCAGTCCAGTTTCACCCACTAGCTGGGTCTCTCCAAATCACACAATGCTACCAGCACTACAAGGGTGAAACCTAGCATATGCTTCCTCCGAGTCATGTGAAGCCAAACACCATTTTTTTTTCGAACTGCTGCTAACGTAACATCATTGGGCAGCTTAACACATTAGCTAGCAGACACCCACACTGGCTAGCATTGGCTGAGACATGAGGGAGAGCCAACCTACCCACCCAGAGAGAGTGAGGCCAATTGTGCTTTCTTGGACTACTGGCCATGAATGTTTGTAGCTTCACCAGGGACTAATATTGCAGTCTCCTGATGATAGAGCCAATGCTTAGACCGTGACACCACTTGGGAGCCTTAAATCTTTTTTTAATCAGGCAGGCTGGAGTCGCCCACTCAACACTGATGTCTTTAGGGCTCATGCTCATGAGAATACGGCATGTAAACAGTTGCTCGGTTCAGGAAGTTATAGTTTAGAGCAAAGAAATGATTATTAATTTAATTGGCCACAAATATTTTATGTAACATGTTCAATATGGTATGCGTTCTGTTGGCAGAAATAGACGTTCAGAGTTAAACAGATGAAGTCATGGGCCTGCCCACCACTGAGGTCACTGAAGTCCAGACCTCTGTACTTGTTCTGAGGTATAGATAATAGAAGTTGTTAAATAATTGTCTGAAAATAATTCTACTCTTCATACTGCAAAGAAATTGTGCAATGCCAAGATAAACGTTTTTCATTGGATCACTTGGAACATTGCACTTGTACTGTGGGTGAAGTATATGAACTTGTTGTTACTACAAAATCTTCAGGTGGTAATTTGTTTATGTCAACAAACCAAATGGGCAGCTGAATCTGCTGAAGTGTGATACAGGTAACTATAATTTACTAGCGGTCTGCTTAGTTAAATGCCATTCATTCATAGCAACGGTAGGAATAACATGATGAAAACCCTCATATCAAAACGCTTGTTTCTCCACAATGGTTCTTCACAGGCATGGCGACATAAGAATTTTTTTTCCACTGTGTCCCTACATTGTGTCCTTGCATGCCCCCAACCCCCCCAGCAAGTTCCGTTTTTGGATCCTGACATTTTTAAAACCCTGCATACAGCCACAGCCTGAGAACAGTTCAGTATTGAAAGTTTCTCCAGAATAAAAATGTTTGAGACACTGACAAATACATTTCTTAAAGCATTTCCAAAAGAATTTAAACTGAATCTCAGACAGTTAATTTATTATGGGTCAGTTTAGAACAGAATTTTGTCGCGCTCGGGTCAGTATTGGACTCAATGATGTGTTTTGGGTCGGGTCAAAAATCAGGTGCTGTGTGTGTTCGTTTATGCATTGGGCTTGGACAGAAAGTATCTTCGATATATATAAAAAATTCTGACTTATTTAGGGGTTAAAGCATATCTGTTTTCAGGACTCATAACAATGTGGCTATTGAGGGGGTGGGATGTTGCTCTGAGGCAGGGTTTTTGTCTCTATGAATGTGTCCTCCATGCTACTGGTAGCCAGTCTTGCACTGGACATGAACTGAGTGCTCCTAAATAAACCAACGTTCTGAATGTAGTGTGGTCTCCTCTTTTCAATTGACATCAGCGGAAGAAAATACAACAGCATTATAAAGAGCAGCCTTGGCTTAAATAATGATTTGTCAGTCCATACTATTGCTAAAAGCACATACAGTAACTAGCCCAAAGAAGTTTAAAGTACAGTTTTGCTAGTTTTTCAGACTTTCTTCAGAATTCAAGTCTTTCAGAGTAGTTTGATATGAAATCCAGCATTCTAGAGATAGTAAAAAGTCAGAATTCTAAAAGGTACCATCCAGAAAAATGCTATGTACAATGGTTGTGACTGTGCTACCTACTAATTTTTCATAAAGATTTGGCATAAAAATTTGTTGTTGTCAGTGACGTCTGGTTCCCATCACCACCACTGTTAAAAAAACCAGAGTCTGTAAGTTTGTCTGCAGTGAACCATGTCATATCAAACCACTCTGAATGACATTGCCTACATCTCAATGACTGAATTATGTAACATGCATTGATATCACAACAAAGACATAAATTATGTGGGAAAATTTTAAAATACCGGTGTTCTTTAGAAGAAGTCTGTTATCTTAGTAAGTGCAGGGAAACATGTACATGGTAAATATCTGTATGCAGTAGATGTAGCTCCAGTAGAAAAATGCTGTGTATTTATTGAAACCATCCACTGAAAGGTTACTTAAGGAACCAAGGATGATTCTTCTTTGGCATTACTCCAGAGTAAAACTGACATACAGTATATGAGTTATCCCCAAGGCACTGTTATACATATTCTCACCTGACATTGTTCACCTTTGAATAAACCTTCACTGAGAAGAATTAAAAGTCGGGTTAACAAAATTTGAAGTGAACTTTCTGCATAACTTTTTTTTAGCTGTTCTGATAATTTAGTCTAAAATTGTTTTTTGAACAGACATTTTAACCCATCTAGTCTTAGTTAACAAACACTAAAGTTGCGCTTGATAAAAGTCTTGTACAATATACAATACAATGTATGTTAGGAGAAGTTGTTTCCATAACCTAGGTTTCTATAACCTAGGCCAGTTTACATGGTTTTACTATGCTATAGAAAATATTCAGGGTTAATAATTGCAAGTTATGGCAAACTGAAATAGCCAATAGTAATAGTTCTAGCTATAGGTTACAGGTTATAGCAGGAGTAAAAATCCCAGGCTTTTAAGAAATGCTACTAAATCAAGCACTTGCCAGTCACCAGAGTGCAAGAAAATTCCACCCAGTAAATTGCCATGGTGATACACGACCTGCTCATCTGAATGCAGAATGATAGGTCCTTGACATCCGTGCGCTGACTCTACGTGATAATCTACAGCATGTAAACAAACATCTACAAATCCCTCCGTCTACATTGAGCAGGCATCATGCTGAGAATTATAATAATAGCTAGACTCTACCTCCCCTCACCCCAGCCTCCCACCCACCATGGGCAATCTTACACCCTCAGGCAGGTCTCAGATCAGTGGGGCTTCCTAACTCATGACTTGGAAGAGGAGAAGAAATTCATCTCGGGTCTTCATTCTGTGCCAGTTCAGGCCAAATCAACATGTCCAATGCGTTTTCTGTCAAACTCCTTTCAGAGCCTCTGCTCAGTGCTGCCATGCTTAGGCAGACTGTTAAACAGACGCTGTTCCAGCAGAGATCACAGAAGCCACGGCAGCGGGATGCTGTTTCACAAATGGCCTAACTGCACTCAAAGTCAGAGATTATTATACATACTTAAACTCTATGATTTATAGCTCAGCATACACTATGTGGACAAAAGTATTGGGACAAATCTCCTAAGTACTGAATTCAGGTGTTGCATTCAGTCCCATTGCCACTGGTATATAAAATCAAGCACCTAGCTATGCAGTCTGCCTTCACAAGTGTGGAACTCTGATAGGATGCCATTATTGCAACAAGTCAGTTTTCTTCTCTCCTACATATTCCACTATATCAATTATGAGTGGTATTATTGAAAACTGGAAGCATTTAAGAACCACAGTAACTCACAAAGTCACAAAGTCACAGACCACATAAAGCTGAGGCCCAATATGAATAAAAGAAGTTGCCACCGCTCTGCTGGCTCAATAACCGCAGAGTCCTATACCTCTTCTGGGATTAAAATCAACTGTGCGCCAGGAGCTTTATGGCATTGGTTTCCATGGCTGAGCAGCTGCATGCAAGCCTTACATCACCAAGAACGATATCAAGTCTTGGATGGAGTGGTGTAAAGCACCACCACTGGACTCTGGAGCAGTGGAAATGTGGCAGCCCGATGGACAAGTCTGTGTTTGACAAATGTCAGGAGTACATTACCTGCCTAATTGCATTGCGCCAATTGTAAAGTTTGGTGGAGGTATGGTGTGGTGTTGTTTTTGGTGTGCTGGCCTAGAGCCCCTTAGTTCCAGTGAAGGGAAAGCTTAATGCTTTAGCATACCAAGACATTCTGGACAACTGTGTGCTTCCAAGTTTCCAGGAACAGTTTGAGGAAAGCCCTTTTCTGCTCCAGCATGACTTTACGCAGTGCACACAAAGCAAGGTCCATGGTTGGGTGAGTTTGTTGTGGAAGAACTTGACTGTCCCATATAGAATCTTGACCTCAACACCATCGAACACCTTTGGGATGAACTGTGCAATTTGTAATTTGCTAATTACTGTTTATATGTGAATGCAATAATGAGCTTTCACTGGCATGTGATTTTTCCAATAATCTCAAGCCATGATTTCAATTCCACAGCATTAGCTATTGAATTATTTACAGTAGTTACAGAATAACAGCCTAACCCTTAAGATTAATAACTAAACAATAAGCCCCTAGATTTGCATGGGGTTACTACAAAATTCATGCAGGTGATATATATATATATATGGCAGGGGATTTTTTCCCCAAAACCATGGTTTCAATTTCATGGCAAGCCTCTCTCTCTCCTACTTGCACAGAATTATAATGTAGCTCCTCTTAAGTATTCCACCCTTAATGCATCATTTGAAAGCCATAATAACTAATTTGGGCTCTGAGGTTGTCAGCGCTTGGTTTAGAACCAGAAGCACTCCGATGCTATTTGAGAACATTTTCTCCTGTTTGCCTCACTCACTCAGTAAGCCCCTAAAGGTAAATGTGTCTGCAGGTATTTTAAGATACTTTGCTTTTCAGATGGTAACAAGCATAGGGCATGGGCGCAGCTTGATAAGCCTTTCTCCGTGTGAAAGGGAATACCTCAAAGGGCTAAACCATGTGATCAGCGATGTGAACGTGATTTTCTTGCTGTGGCAGTCACCTCTGAAAGCTGCCAATGGCCTGGGTGGCTATTGGGTTTTTTTTTTTTATTCAATTATGCCGTTGCTTATCTTTCAGGCAACCACTCATAGCATATAATCAGATTACGGAGGCGATGGCAATTAAAATCCAAGAACTAACAAGATGATCTGCCCTTCATGGTTCATTTGGAAGGAGTACAGGACTATAGCTTTCAAGATGGGATTGGTTATGTAGGTCTGTTGCTAATAAACATCACCGTGTGCATCTCGGGCAATGTTGAGCTTATGATAACCAACTTTTATGCAGATAAGGACCATGTTTTGGAACAGAATTCTCATTGTGCTACACTATTGAAGCATAACTGACCAATTAGTAAAGATGGTGCAAAGATGGTCAGCCAATCTTAATCTTCTCTAAGCAATACTTTGTCATCTGAAGGAAGAACTTCTCAGAACATACTCGCAGTAAGGCCCAATCCCATTTCACCCCTTGCCCCTAACACTTAGCCCTACCCCTCTGTTTTGCGTGTTCACATCTAGGGGTAGGGTTCCGATTGTGTTGAGTGTTATGAAAAAATTCTCAGAATGCCCCAAGAATCATCGGCAAGATGGCTGCACGAGCGACCAAAAAGACCCATAAATGTAAATACTTTCTCTGTAAACAAGCCACTGTATTGTAAGATAACCATTGTAACAGCGTTTTATAGTCATTTTCTTCATAACACGCAAAAATCGCTAGTAATGGCTGCGCCATTTAAGGTGGAACGGAGAAGGTTGATCATGAAGCTGGTGATTGAAAAGCTAAGTTCAAGAATGCTTGGTGCTGATAATAAATAATTGTCATCCCGCCTCTTTGAAGGCATTTGATGCCCTAAATGTATTAGCAGTGTAGCAGTGAGGAGCTGAACTATCACTGCAGACTGGCGATGTTGCCTAGTTTTCTGTTTGATTGATGTGTAAACCTGAAGTTGAATGAAGTGAATGAATCGTGAGCGCCCATGTTTTTCATCTGTTTACATAAAAGACGCTGACAACAACTGATGACGTATCTGGTTCTTGAAGGGTTGTCCCATTTCATAGGAGAGAGATTTAAACCACTAGGAGAGAGATTTAAACCACTACCCCTTGGGGGTTACACTCGAAAACAAGGGGTAGGGGTAAAAATAAGAAATAGGATTGGGCCTAAGAACAACAGTGGCAGTAAATTAGTCAGAATTATTTGGAGTTGTGAAAGTCATTAGGTTATGAAAAGGTACAAATATGTACATTTTTCATTAGGGAAACTGATTTAAGGCGCACAGTTGAACCTACTATACCAAAATAGAAATTCAGGAATTCATACAACAATCTGACACAATGAAATTCATACAACAATCTTACACAATCTTACACAATGAAATGGAAAGTAGGAAAGTTGATGGAACAGTGATAAAGAAGGTCAACCATCTACGACTAAACTGATCACACATTGCACGCGACTACGCCTAAACTGATCACACATCATCAGCGTTGCAAACTGGGCTGCTCCTAAAGACTCTGCTAAGCCACTGGAAGAAATGAAGCATGGCAAGGGGACACTCTTGCGGCATGTCATTCCCTGCACACCCCTGTGCTCGACTATCAGTCAAGGGGAATTAAACTAGCAAAGCACCGAACACTCACGCATGATTGATAGTTGTCAACAAGAGGCTGCCCAGGGCATATGAAATCAGGCTAAAAGATCTCTTGTACATTTTAAGGCTGAGGGGGCTCATCCTGAAGGGAGCATGCCAGGCAAACTTGCACGTGACCAGGCCATCGATATCTATCTCTAGGCCTAGGCATGAATTTTGCTTAGGAAAGGTTCAAAACAGTACTCCGTGGTTGTGTTTGCACGGGTATATCCAGTGATAAATGAACTAGGATGACCTGCTCGTTCCTTTTCTTCGTCCTTTGATGCTGACATTTTTCAAGTACGTGGTGTTCTGCGTAAAAGTCTCAGATTAACCTTCATTTAATTAATTTCCAGTCAAAACAGCTATTAAGTACAAGCAATCATTTTTAGTAGGTATTTCTGAAGAGCTTGGATACATAGAAGATAATCCACTTTCATAAAGAACAGAAAAGTCGAAGGAAAACACATTAAAAGAGTCATTTTTAAAACTGTAAAACTCAAAGGTTTATTAAAAGATATAGAGAAATGAGGTGGCAGGAAACTTTGATCGTTGAGAGACTGAAGAAGATCAAGCTCCACTCTTGCTTCAGATCTGAATAAATCCACAGGTGTTTCTGAACATCCTTCCACTGTGAGAGGGCAACTCAACACTATGGGTCTGAAAGGAGTAAGAAAGTGCAGGGTAAGAAGTAAAGTGCATGAAGCAATGCACCCATCATGCATAGTTTCCACTGTACAAGCCTCTGAAGGCAATGTTATGATCTGTGGGTGCTTCAGTTGGTCAGGTCAGATCAACAACCTCATAGGGCAAAATTAATCTGCTGGCTACCTGAATGTACTGAATCACCAGGTTATGCTATCAATGGAATTTGTGCCATAATGGCATGTGCATATTCCAGGACAACAATGCCAATGTGTTTCTGCCCATCCTTCCACTGTTAGAGGGCAACCCAACACTATGTGTCTGAAAGGATGTGTAGCAGTCAAGAAGCCTTTACTGAGAAAAGACCAGTTCAGACCTCAACATCACTGAATGTTATTGGGATTACTTGGAATATGAGCACAAAATGCAACCTTCCAAGACTGAACTTGAACTTTGGAGATGCGGAAAATATCCCTGCAGATATTATGAACACATATAATACTAAAATAAATGATTGTATTTGGTTTTCTGTTGATATACACCGCCTGGCCAAAAAAGGTCCACAGTCTAATGTATAGTTAGACTGCCTTTAGTTTTGCTTACAGCTCACATTTGCTATGGCATTGTAATAGGATAAATCTGGACTCGTCAGTGAACTTTGTCATTCAGACTTTACAACAGGAGTGCATAGCTGAACGAGATTGCGTTTCTCCAAACTCCGATGTGCAAATATAAACATAGGGCAAACACACGAGACATACTAGTAACATTTTTTTTTTGACGAGACATAGGCATAAATATAGAAGAAAAAAAAAAATGTAAACAAATAGGAAATTATATTTTGCACTTACATAACTATTGCACTTTGTATAGAAAAATATTGCTGTGTTTCCAAGTGATAATATTATTGCACACTGTAACATATAATGTAAACATAACACTGTAGCTGTAAACTTAACACTGGCTAGTGGTAAAGTGCTTGATTATAAAAAACAGTGAGATTATTGCACACAAATTAGCAGCATTAAAAAATTGAGATGTGAGTTGCAATAAATAATATATATTAATAATACTGTGTATGGCTCTGATATGCATGAGTTGAGTAGTTTGTAGGTCTATGGAGGACCACATGAGTACTGAGTATTTTGACATTGTATGTGTTCATTATGTGTGTGTGTTCAAGAGTTCAACAGTCCTGATAGGTCTGCATGTCAAGCAGCGTTGAGCAGTCTAATGGCTTGTGGAAAGAAGCTTTTGCTGAGTCTGGCAGTCCTGCACTGCATGCTGCGGTAACGTTTGCCAGAGGGCAGCAGTCTGAACAGTCTATGAGCTGGGTGGGTGGGATCTCTGACCATCTTGGTGGCTCTGCTGTGGCACTGTGACAGGTACAGATCTTGTACAGGTGGAAGTGAGGTCATGATGATTCTCTCTACTGTCCTCACCACTCTCTGGAGTGATTTCTGGTCTGAGGCGGTGCAGCTGCCATACCAGACTGTGAGGGTGCTGGTCAGGATGCTCTCTATTGTACTTGGCACAGCAGTCGTGGGTCAACAGGGTGAACAACAGAGGGCTCAACACACATCCCTGGGGAAATCCAGTGTTCATGATGGTGGTTTTGGAGGTGTTTCCTCCCACTCGTACTGTCTGTGATCTGTCTGTGAGAAAGTCCAATAACCAATTACACAGTGGGGTGTCAATGCCTAATGGACCAAGTTTTCCTACCAGGTGCTGGGGGATGACTGTGTTGAAGGTGGAGCTGAAGTCAATGAAGAGCACTATTTATTACTACTATAAGGACTATTAAACATATAGCTGTCAGTTTTACTGATGATTTTTATACTTTGACTTCACTTCAAATTAATACTTAAGTGATTTCCGATCACGTTGATGGTTCACCGCTTTTAGGGTTTTGATAATGTGCTGGGCAGTTCTTAACCCAGTTCCAGTCATTTCAGCAGTCTCCTTAGTTGTTTTCTTTGCCTGATGCAGGCCAATAATTTGACCAAATTTTTTTTGCCACGATCATGGGATATCATCTTTTGGCGTAATTGCTTAAGGGATGAAAAGCTACTTAGTGCATTAGTTAGTTAGAGTTAAAAGAATTATTGCCTGGAATACTGTATATTAATCACTGCAGTAATTATCTCACCAAAATCTAAATGGCATATTTTTTGCCCCGCCCTTGTATGTTTTCTGCTTTTTCCCCAGTACTGCAAAGTAAACAACTTGCACTTAATGGCCACTTTGACTGGAAATTAACTGAATGAAGTCTGGTCCCTGATATTTGCAAAGTAGTGCATATGTGTTTCTGACTCTGGCAAGTTGATCCGTGGCATTAATAATAAAATATACTCCACTGAAGATGTTAGTAGAGTATTTCTACTGTATTTCAACAGACAGTCTTAGAATTGTAAGGTCAGATCCATTAACTAAAGCTATGGTGACACGTGGTGGTCATTTAATTACACCAGTGAATTTATTACAGCCTCCTAATGCTATTGAAGTCACGTAATCCTGCACACTGCACTTTTAACACTGGTGGTTTTATGGGGTGAGATATATGACTCCTCAGCTTCATGTGTTATAAGATCAAGTCACTCTTTACTGCAGGCTGCATACTGGTGTCAGACTGTTTGAACTCTACACAGGACAATTGTCCTGGTTTAATTGAAATCTCCAAGCATGCAATTAGGAGAATGCTATTAATTGCATGCAAAGAACATTTATGAATTTAAATATTCCACTAGAAAAACTGCAAAAAGAACAAAACAAGGACATGAACAATCGCCTTTGGGCAAGTTCTTTCATTTTAGTTGAAATTCAACAGAAGACAGTGAAGCAATGAACAATTGAAATTATTTGTTTCATGTATTGTTGAGACATTATCAATAGACCACCACCCATGTTGGTCTCATTTCATACGAATAAAAAGTTCATAAACCACAAAGAGGTGCGTCTTCAGGTGTTGTAGTGTGATGTTAACTAACCTGGAGTTGAATACATAGAAAACTGTGTAGATAGATATCAATCAACAAACAATACAGTAATATAGACATGGGCATCAGTGAGTATAGAAGAAACTAGAGATGGTTATCACTGAACATCAATTAACGCAAGTCACTATCCACAGCTCCCCTGGAAACCCATACCTGTACAATCACCGATGCAGATTTGCACAAATTCACTTGCACTGTTGTTCAGTAGAGCTTTAAATAGGACAGTAACACTACCTCAATTACCCAATAGCCCAATAAGCTCATGCAGGCACTTTCGGCGACGGCTTAAGAAATCTGGGTTGTCACGAGTGCTGCTGGACCATTTTCTGCACAGTCTTAATAGAACTGGTCATCACATCTTCCATCTCTGTCTGCTTGGGCTCTGCATCATTTCACTTCAAGCAGAAACTACAGTGAACTGTGCAAAGTAAAATCATTGGCTCTCAGCCCATACTCTCCCTCCTCCCCTACTCGCTCACCACAATAGACCTGTACTCCTCTAGAATGAGGAAGAGGGCAGAGACAAATCTAGCTGACCCCTCACACCCCATTCACTCTCTCTTCCAGCAGTTCTCTTTTCTGCCGAGGCCAAGAGTGAAAGTCCTAAGGGCTTCGACTGACGACCACTTGCACAGCTTCTTTCTCGGGGTTGTTATCTTCCTGAATAAGGACTCTTCTCACATCCTTCTGCTGTGAAGTGGTGGACCCTTGCACTCGCCTTCAACAAAATATATCAGTTACGTCTGCAGTATCAATGTACAGTATGTAACATCTTTAGCTGTATAGATTTACATATGTGGGCATCTCTGACATTTACGCATAATGTGGTAGTACAAATTATTATTTCAAAATAATGAATAACAACAACAACTGCATGCATCACTTGCATTCTGGATGAACGCACCAACTTATTAAAAATCATTTTGTTGTTAATGAAATGACCTTTGTTATTGTAATCTATTGTTAACCAACTGCATTGCTTATGCACCAGTATAAACGTTCTGAATGTGATTATAATATCCACTTGCTCTGCAAAAGTAATAATGCATCTAATCTACATTTATTTTATTTCAGTGATTCATTTGATAAGTGCTCTAATAGCATAATCATAAGCTCATGAGACAAAAAAATTAGTCACATGTGACTGAAACGTACCTAATAGCACATGATAATACCTCCACAAGCACCAATAACAGCTGCGATTCGATTTACCATGCACTGGACAGATTTCTGGATGTAGGCTCCTTCAATGTTCAGTCTCTCTTGCATCAAAGAATTGCACAGTTCAGCCAGATTTGGTAGATGCCTTCCCTGGCACAATTCAGAGGAGAATTTACTGTTGACTGGGATGTTTGCCACTGTTGGTAGACCCGTATAAGCGTACACTTCTATACACCTGCAGATTCAGCTATCTCCTTAACACTATGGCCTTTGGCACACCCAAATGCAATCACTCCTTATGCCCCATCTTCTACACATTAAACGAGACATTCACTGCACTGTACCACCTCTTCTCAGTCTATGAATCCCATCACACACCCTGCAGGTATTTATAGTCCAATCATTCTCATGCAACGCCATCTGCAGAAGTCCTAAAGTTACTACCACCCTAAATATTTTTGTCCAGGGAGCTTGAATTAAATTGCTATTTGGTTGGAAATCTGCGGGGTTTCTTGATTGGTGAAGCTCTGCCATATGGAGAGGAATTCATGCCAAACTGAAAATCAATCAGTGGAAAAATGTGAAATACAAATGTGCAATACACACAACATTGCTCTTTATGAACTCTTTACCAAAAAACAATATACAAGGATTTGCTTTTAAAAATCAATATGTTGAATTTGTGCCAAATTGATCATGATATACTATGAGATTAAGGTACATTTCTTTCCACCATGCAGTGCTCAAGCATGTAAGCAAACAAACAGTGAAGTTAAAACAGTGTTTAAAAAGGTGATGTTGTGCCAAAATGAAGAGTTAAAGATCAGTTGCACTGCAAAGTTTAAACCTCTTAACAGAAAAACAATGTAGGTTTACATTTAAAATAATGAAATGCTGAATTCATGTCAGAACTAAATACAATCAGCTTGAAAAGCAATCAGCCTGGAACTGTACTACGTTTCACTGGCAAAGCATGAACATGGCAAAAATGCAATGTAATCACTATGTATCAGTCCAAGCAACATGGAATTCAGGCCACAATAGAATGTAATCACTGTCCAATCACAGTCCTCTACCAAATTCGAGGCATGGCTGAGAAACCAGACAGATGTAATTGCTCTTATCTATAAATGAATCCAGAAAAAATGTCTTTTCACAACCGAGTAAAAGAGGTAATAAACGCTCTAATTCTTGAAGTTGAGGATAGCGCAGTTACAGATGACTACGTGTTTCTCAAAGATTTTTTCTCAAAGGCTTTTTGAGAACACGGGTCAGGTCCTCACAGTCAGCAGTGATGACCTTCCCAAGCTTAAAAAATCCATTCTGGAACATTTCAGTTCTACTGCCAGCTTGGACGCTTGAAAATACCTGTCCCAATTGGCAGTATAATTTGCTGTCTTAACTTCGGATTAACAGTATCAACCAGGCTAAGTAGCTACTTATTCACAGCTTCAGATTCGTTCGGCTCCTTATTCACAGCGTCTTATTCGCCAGCTGAAGCTGCTCCTTATTTGTGGCTTCAACAAATGATGATAAGCTACAGGGAGTGCTCACTGACTGCTTTTTTTCTCTGCCATGCCCCAAATTTAGTAGAGGACTGTGATTGGACAGTGATTACATTTCATTGTGGCATGAATTCTGCACTGCTCAGGCTAAAATACAGTGTTTGTGTTACGTTGTTTTATGCTCTAAGCATAACATAGTGAAATGTAGTACAGTTGCGAGCTGATTGCTTTTTAGGGTGATTTGTATTCAATTCTTGCACAAATTCAGAATTTTTATATTATATATTGTGTTTTGTTAAGAGGGCAAGTGACATTAAATCAATGCAACAGGTCTTTACCTTTACTGTTTGTTTCATGCATATAATATAATCACTGTAATGATTGCATTTCAATAAGGCATACATGTTTGAGCACCGTATGGTGGAAAACAATATAAATGTGCCTTGCTTTAATTACACAGTGGATTGCATTAAATTCTGACACAAATTGAGCATTTTGATTTTTATATGCAAATGATTGTGTATTGCTTTCAGTAAAATGTTTAAGCGACCTGAAAACAATTTAATAGATGTCTTGTATTTCATTTTGCCATGTTTTCAGCATGAGACTCATGCTGAATCAATATCATGTGTGCACTGCATTTCATATTCTCTTGCTTCTTCTCATTATTTGGAAATGCATCCTCAATTGGACTGAGGTCAGTTGACTAACATGGCCAATCCAGAGCATTCCACTTCTTTGTCTTAAACAAGTCCTAAGTTTATCTATCTGTACTGTGAAGAACCATCTAATACACACTATGGAGCGAGTTCCATTTACAGGCATAGATGCCTAACCAGCTCTAGACCCTTATCTGCCTAGTTAAAAGTGAAATAGTGATGGGATAACATTCATCTAGCCAGGGAACATCTGAGCAGCCAATTGTGTACTTTGCTTTAACCACCTTAAAACGGCCAGCTATGAATGAAACAATGCAAATAACCTCACATTAAAGCAGAAAGTCTGCATTTTGAGTTTGTATTCTTTCTTGAATTCATCTCCAATATGCTGTGGAATAAAGCTGACTTTGTTGATATCTAAATATTTATAGAACCAAAATACTTGCAAAAATGGCCAACAGAGGATGTTTTGCACAGAGTTTACTTTATCAATGTCACTGTGACACAAAAACATTTCTTTCCCTCAGAATAATGAGGAGTGTAAGCCATCTATACATTATCAGAGCACATACTTAAAGCAGCATTATGCAATATGTTCGTTAAAAGTGAAGAAAGTAGGATTTATTGAGTATGGAGGAGAAAAACAACACTAGAATATGGTCTGCTGATTTACCCTGTAAAGTCATAATAAATTCAGACGTACCAGGACAGATTTGGAAACAGTTTTTAAGACCATGTAATAGGTCATTATGTATTAATGTCATATGCACCGGCTCAAAAATGAGGTCTTAGATGTTTAAGTCTCAAAAGCAATAAAGATAAGCTCAAAATATTAGTCACCTGTAGCATGCAATACCTCCACAAGCAGCTGTGATTTGATTTGGCATGGACTGGACAAGTTTCTGAATGTAGGCCACATCAATATTCAGCCACTCTTGCAACAAAGAATTGCACAGTTGGGCCAGATTTGGTAGATACCTTGCCTGGCACAATTCTGAGAATTTCCTGTAGACTGGGATTTTTGCCATTGCTGGTACACCTGTATGACTGTATGCTTCCATACAGCTGCAGATTCAGCTACTTCCTTCACACTATGGCCTTTGGCGCGCCCAAATGCAATCACTCCATTTTGGCAATCTTTAAATTGGCTTCAGACCTATTTTCCACACATTGAACGAGACATTCACTGCACTGTACCACTTCTTTTCAATCTATGAATCCCATCACTCACACCCCGCAGGTATCTGTAGATCCTTCATCCTCAAGCAACACCATCTACAGAAGCCTGAAGTTACTACCAACTTACACACACAGAGTTATACTGAAAATATAGATAATTCATCTACATCCTCAGAAGACACATTGTTGAGTTTTGACAGAGTTCCCTTGAGATATAGCAACCAAAGAACTACAAACATTGCAAAATGTTCTTGTACATGTTGCATTCAGTTATATTTTCTACCAGAGAGATCTTCAGACTTCAGACAAGCATTGCTTTAAGCTGTACCGTTTAAGCTGTTTTTTGTAAGAACATTTAATTGTATTTATTCATTTATTAATTTGTCATGGCACAAACAATTAAGAGTTAATCAGAAGATGCAGAAATCTGTTGTCAAATTTGCTCTGTTGGAGAACTTTGATGGTGCAAAGTAGAACTATACGAGGTAAAAGGCACATTTTAACCTGAGCAGGAGACCTGTTTATCTTTTCTCTCGTTTTTAATTAAATATCTTCCTCGTCCCATCAGTCTTGCAAACATAAAACAAAACAATTTTCCCTCTGACTAATTCATTTGAACGCAAAACAATCTGTATAATCATTCATATCTTCTTTTCTAGCTTACAAAAAGAAGTCACACACCAAAGATTGCTTTAAGGGACCAGAGGCAATAGGCATATGCATGGAAAATTGGATCAAGCAGCGAATAGATTGTTTACCATTGTTCATTTAGATGATGTTCAGTGGGAGGGTGAATGTGGGGGAATTCACAAACACAGTTGTTTTCCCAGTTCTTAACCCCCCTCTCCAGTAAAGCGTAACATAATGTATGGTATTTGAAAGTGCGGGTGTCTTCAGATTACCTCAGCAAACCTGGTGAATGGCTTTGATCCCTTTTTTAATCAGATACAATTGGTGGTTTAGGGATGGGAAATTGTATTAGTCGGCTTTGGGTGGGAAAAAAAAAAATAAATAAATAAAATCTTGGACGCCTCCCACATATCCTGCCGTGAAGACGCAGGAAGTACGTGAGCACTTTGTAAGCCGGTTCACACAGCACATATGGGAGCTCAAGCTGCAAGCTATTGGGCCACAGATCCTGCCAATGTGACAAATCCTGTATTATTCCACTTCCATCTCTTTGTGAGGCTTGCTCAATTAAGTGGACCATCTGAATCAAAGATTGGAGAGGAATTACAAAGCTCCTCGATAGACAAAAGGGTCTTCGCTCTCCACAAAACAATGGCAAGACGAAACACAATCCACCACACGCTGCTTCCAGGAGGCTGAGGCTGACTTTCAATAGGTTCACATGCCTCTGGCTCCATTATGTGAGGATAACAGTTTTTGGACCAGACCATGTGGGAGAGATGTAAATAGATTGAGTCTCCTGTGCCATGAAGGAAGGAACCATGAGTCGGAAAGAGGATCCCCAGACTGACTTGATTCACTCATTATCATAGTCCCTCAAGTGTCCTGCTGCCCTCCTTTATTTAATAACTGTAGGTGATTCCACATACAAGGAGACAGAAGACACTTCAAATGTTTACTTGCTGCATCTTAACCTTTAGAACCCTTAGAGTTGTTGCTGCCATATTTGTGATAGCATTTTGTGTGAGTACAAACTTACATTGTTAATTACATAGTTACTAATACATAATAACTAAATAATAACACTTATTTCATAGTGGCTGGTTCAAGTTAGCTGTTCCCACTTTGGTTACACTTTATTTTGGGGATCAGATATCAGGGGCTTATTAAGATCTTGTTCTTAATTCAGTGAAGCTTAAGTAGTTAATTCACTATAGTAACACCGTATTCAGTGTAACCTGTATCGGCTGAAGGTTGGTTATGCAAAAATAGTTAGTTGTAATAATGCACATTGAACACAATGCTATCACCTTGTTACTCAACATAAATTGTTACCTACCTTCACCTCGTATAACTGTATAACTGGCAGCATTTGATTCCTACAGGTTCAAGGTAGTGCCAAGTGACTTCTGAGGTTCTTTATTTTAGAGCTAAGAGGAGTTTAATAAGATATTCTATAAGACATGCTATTCTAAAGTGGACTTTTAGTCATTGCTAATTAGACATAAAGCATGCTGATAGTAAGTCATAATACCTCAAGGGAGAGTAGATTGAAAGAATTAACTGATAATCTGCAAATCAAAAGCCAACAAAGGCGAAATAACTTTTGCTTGCAATATTTATACCTGAATTACAATTTTGTTTAAACATGCTACATTAAACATGCTGTCTCAATGACTAACTGACAAAATGGTAATTTAATTGCTTTCGCCTCATAGCGCTAACCTGTCAGATTTATGGATTTGTGTCATGCGTTTCTCATGGCAGTAATTAGGAAATCCCATTTTGGATGAGTTATTGTCTTCCTCAGTAAAGTGAAACAATGTAACTTAAATGTCCATTCCACAACAGGCAATCTAGAAGTATTTAGTTTCCATGATTTTTAACAATGAATTGCTGATATGTATGATTACATATTTACACAGTATGGATTAAGATGATAATATGTACTAAGTAATTTGCATAACAAGATTTAAACCAGTGATTAAAAAGAGGGGGCCTCTAATCATATAATAATACAGGTCATAATGAATATTCAAAGAATATTTAAATATTTTTCTATTTAAATTAATCTTGTTCTTACAGACAAACAGCAAACATGTACTAAGTACACCCTTTGAATAATGTTCCAATAAGTAACCAATTAAGGACTGTTTGCTCAGCAAACAAAAATGTAGTCACCTTGCATGTTTAAGGTGGTAGTAACTTCAGGCTCCTGCAGATGGCATTGCATGAGGATGATGGGTCTATAAATACCTGACGGGGTGATGGGAGTCATAGATTGAGAAGAGGTGGTACAGGGCAGTGAATGTCTTGTTTGATGTGTGGAAAATGGGTCCAAAGCACATGTTAATGATTTGCTAAAAGGAGTGATTGCTTTTGGGCATGCCAAAAACCATAGTGTGAAGGAAGTAGCTGAATTTGCAGGTGTATGGAAGGGTATGGTCATATGGGTCTACCAGCAGTGGCTAAAATCCCAGTCTACAGGAAATTCTCCTCGGAATTGTGCTGCAGCTGTTATTTGTGCTTGTAGAGGTATTACATGCTATTAGGTATGTTTCAGTCATAGGTGACTACTTTTTTGTCCAGTGAACTTATTTCTTTCTGCTCAGTGTAAACTGAGCCGTCCTAATCTTGGGTAACGCTCCTTTAAACATTTCCAATCATAAAGCTGACGTCTCTTGCCCCATCAACAGAAACCAATTTCAGAGTCCGAGAACTTTAGCTAAAGCTAACCCAGCAAACTCAAAGGCTAGCAAACTAGACCTCCTGTCTGTAGACATCTGTCATCCATTCATTCCTTTATCCATACATTATCTATTCATCTTTTCCTTCCTTCACATGTTGCTTCATCTGTCTATTTGTTCATCCATCTATCCGTCCGTCTATACATCTGTTTGTCCGGGACTGTTTTTGTCCAGTTAGTGTCACATAAAAGCTGGATAATGGTATTAGTTCCATATGAGGAGCAGAGCAAGCTAGGGGTGTTGGACAGAGGGTTGTCAATCAAGGTGCTCATTAGCCACGCCCACATCATTCTCAGTTTGGTTTAGCCACGCCCACATTGTTCTCAGTTTGGTTTGATCAGAGCATAAAGATATTTATGTCTTATATTTTTCATTAAAGATTGGTTAGGTGTTTAATATATTATACCCAAGTTTATCATATCATATAATTATCATATCCTCTGTGTTCCCTGGAACTTTAATAAATAGTGAATAAATCATTCCAGACTTTCTAATTTGGCCTTTACAAAAACATAGCACAACTTCTTAATTAACCAGTATGTGCAACTTAAAATGAAGAGCTGACTATAATATAAAACTGTCCTTTTAGCTTAAAGAACATGAATGCACTCTTGCCTGAAAGTTCTGCACTTTGGAAAGGCTTTGTTCAGTGTGCTATAAGCAAAAAGAATTATGAACATCGCAATACACCACAGTCTTGTTATTGCAGCTGAATGACGACTTCTAATGGTTAAATGCTTTATGAACTGAGTGCCTTCTGGGCTCTTCCGTGCATGAAACGATTGCAAAGCGGAACAAATACTGTAGAAACACAGTTGTCATGAAACGCAAAAGAACTTCAAGGCTTCTTCACAGGCCATTGCGCTTCAGAACACAAGAAAAGGCTTCACTGAAGCTCCCACCTTTGACAGGTACAAATGGACACCCTGGTCAAGCATTTAAGGATGGAGTCTGCTCTTGAGCGCAGAGTTCATAGAGCGCAGTGCCAAGGATTCCTGTAGCTCATTAAACGAGGACTTTCTATGGCCAAGAGCTACATTACTGGGTCAGGCACATGAGCAATGAGCACACTGGATGGAATGAAACAGGCTATGGATGTTCTACTTTTTAATGTGAAATATTGTAACCGAGTGTCCATATCTAGTGACTTGTGTGGCATGATGTGGAGTGCCTTTCAGAGCCGACCTTTTCTAAAGGCCTGATTCATTCGCCTTTGATGCCGTTGTTTCGTTTTCTTTGTTCTAGCAATCACAGGGAAGAAAGATGGATTCATAAGGCTAAAGAACCTTTCGATAGAGACCTGTTTGGTTTTCTCTTTCAATGCAAGTACATTTCAGCTTTTGTTCATTGTTCACTAAGATTCATGATCGATGGGGATAAATGCAGGGACGCACTGAAGTAAGACCTAAAGGAACCACCCTTCATCCTTTGTGTTGCGGAGTGAAATTTGAAGGCTAGGAAGCAAAGACAACAAATGGTGATTTCAATCGAAACGGTTATCAGCACCTTGAAATGAGTGAAATCCAGCCAACTTAGAGAGACGTGATCTCAGAGGCACACTGGGTAATTAACTATTTAATGCAATCTCCCTATTTTATGCGTTTGTCATTGCCATTTAACAGGGACCCAGATTTGTTTACTGTCAGTGCAAGGAAAATATGACATTAATCCCTTTACTGCAAGATGTGCTGATTTTTTTTCCTAATTCAATTCATTATGTGGCGTGAAATGAGGCCTATTCAGAATCACTTACGAGTAATACTGAATAATGCTTACATTTTCCCTGGCTCTTCCTGTGATATGACTGCATGGAACTAGAACACAACATCTTATAGCCTTTGTTTAGGTCACAGCACAGCTGATCTATCATAATACAATGCATTTAACTTTGGTAAATGATTTGTTTCTTAAGGAGGTTGGAATTACTTTGTCACTGTTGGCAGTTACGAATCGATAGGGTGGCTATGGCATGTGGAATACTCCAGGGATCAGTTCTCAGAGCTCTTCTGTTCAATCTCTATATGCTGTCTTAATTGGCCATAATATTCCATGAATTTTGGATGAGCCAAATTTTTCTTCAATAAGCTAAAGAAAAAGCAAAGATTATTGTGTTTGGCAACAAAGAGAATTGGTATTAGTGAAAACCTCTATTCTGAGGCACTAAAAACCAAAGACCAAGTCTAAGATCACGGCTTTCTAATACACTCATTGTCAAAAAAAATAGCTGCACCCAGAAGGAATCAACCGACAGGAATGAAACTTGGTGAGCAGGTTTGACATCGTGAGACATGTGAATGATTCAAGTTTCACACTCGGCCACGCATATGACACTGTCCCACTTTAGTCTTGGTGGAGACGACCAGCGGATCCGTGTGTGGAGGCACTGTGGACAGTGAGATGATGAACGGTTTGTCACACATCACATGTCCAGAAGGCTTGGTGTCACTCCACCTCTACCTCTACTGCAAAATCTGCAGGAACTGTGTGAGAATATTCAAGCTCCATGGGATGGATTATCACAGGACACCATTAGGAAATGTTGCGTTAACAAGCATGGTGGCCCGACGCCATACTGAGAGACACTACTTCTGTATGTGTAGCTCAATAAATATTGCCCTTATCAGTCATATATCATCAAATGTATCATCATTTATTGTTCCTGGTAACCTTTATCTTCCTTCCCAATAGCACTGCAATCCCACACTTCCTTCTTGGTGCAACTATTATTTTGACAATGAGTGTAGATCCCACTTCACTTCATGTGCCACACTACACATATCAAAGCAATCATCAAAACACCATTCTGACATTATCTATCATTAAAGGGTTGGCATCCCAAAAAGACCTATAGAAGCTTATCCATGCTTTTATATGCAGTACAGTGATGTACTATAATGGGTTCTTAGCTGGACTTCCCAAAAAGTTTATTGAGCAAATTCCTTTCTTTTAATTCTCATTTATGTATTTATTCGTATGTATCGTTTATGCATCATTCCATTAGTGCTAATTATTGCTAGCATCTCAGCGACAATAATTATATGGCCCTTCTTTTATAGAAGCATGTCAAAGGCACGTCCTTTGTCTTTGATTGTACCGGTGTCACCTCACAGCAAGAAGGGTTTGGGTTCGATTCCTGGACAGGGGGTCATCCAGGGTCCTTTCTGTGTGGAGTTTGAATGTTCTCCCCGTGTCTGGGTGGGTTTCCTCCTTGTGCTCCGGTTTCCTCCTCCAGTCCAAAGACATGCAGTTAGGTTAACTGGAGATGCTAAAATGCCCCCCCTATGTGTGTTTGTGTGAATGTGTATGCCTGTGTGTCTGCCCTGCGAGGGATTGGCGGGATGTCCAGGGTGTATCTTGCCTTCTGCCACTGGTGTGCTGGATGGTCTCCAGCACCCACCGCGACCCAGATAAAGTGGTTTAAAAGATGGGTGAGTGAATGAGTGAGTGTTTTTGGTTGTGCCACATGACATTTAATGTACTAAGAACTTCCAGAAGTTATTCAAAGCTCAGTACTTTTTAAAATTGGCTTATCTTGCAACTTGGTTTTTCAAACATAAAAAAAACTTTTTAGTAGCTTACATAACCGACACATAGTCAGAAAGAAGCTAAAATTGATTTCATATGATTGCTCTAAAAGTTGTTTCACATGCAGTAGCTACTGTTGAATAATTTGTTACATGTCATGTATTTATTAAATCATTTTTTGGGAATATAATGAACCTGGACACAAATGCATGTCATGTCAGTGACCCACATGTATGCTTGTAACATGAATTGTCTGAATAAAAGTCAGTCTCTCTTTGTGCACTCAGTGCTCCATATGAAAGGTCATTGATGGTTGTCTTTTCATTAGACTGTGGCTTTGATCAAATACGCTACTCATTCAGTCCATTAAGGCAGCGAGACTCAATATAAACTCCTGATTGCAAATTCCAGGCAGGCTACGAGTTGAACAAGGAAACTCCTGATTTAATCAGTAGAACTGTGTGGAGGGGGCCATTGGGGACTGGGGTAAAGTGCTAATGACTGAGAATGGCCCGGATGCCTTGTGTACTTTTGTGTTTGCGGGTGTCTAATTATGGAGAGCTTTAAGTTTCGCCCCATTAATGACTCTGGGATGTAGCTTGTCATTAATGAACGCTTCGAGTCAATGTTTGAGTTGGCGGAAAATAAGTTTGAAATGGTTTCTCGGCACCTAATGTATCAAATTAAATCTATTTTTTTGTCCCAAATCACCGCCAGCTCTCTAAAGGTGGCCAGTATAAGCAGTAAACTCCAAACACGCCATCCGCAGGGGGTTAATTAAGCGACCCGAAGGGTTTTACTTTGGTGCTTGCTTTAACTTTCTTGCTTACAAGTTGTGATAATTCTCAATGTTTTTGCTGGGTGATTTACTAGCGTCAGCATCCCAGCAAAAGAACAGGTATCATTAACTCACCATTAAAACGTACTGAACCGCAAAACTACAAGTCTTGTAATACGGTGTGCCTCGTCAGCACAATACGTTGCGTTTGTGACAGCTTCTTTTGCATATCAAAACCCTACACGACAAAGACTGCCCGATCGCTCATGAGCTATTTATGTTGATATCTCATGACCAATTCATGAACAGTTGAGTCCACGCTAACAAAGCAGCTTCCTGAGCACATTTCAACAGCCTCGAATTACCTCTAAGACACTCTATATGCAGTGTTAATTTCCAGGTCACGACCTTTAAACAACACATTAAGCTAGTAAAAGGGTCTGTTCCCTGGGGAAGTTAACATGCGGCTGTTAATGATATAACAAGGGATTAACTAAGAGATTTGAGCAAAGGCCAAATGGAAGACTTATGGAAAATTCAGATGTCATGTAACCATTATAAGGACAGACAGCTCAAATGTGAGTATGTTTAGGTATGAATAGATAATGAAACTGACTAGAAAGCACGTACCAACTGTATTTAACCATGGTTTAGTTTAGCCTAGCTATCTTACTAACTGTGTTAAGTGAATGCAATGAGTCATTAGTACAGGCTAATCTGTACTTGGATGGTCTGGGGGCATGGTTCTGTGGGAGAATTTTTTATGGCCCCAAAATGTCAGTTTGAGTCCTTTTTACTGGTAAATATCTGACTGGCTTTTGACAGAGTTGTCGCCTCTGCTGGTTAAGGAATTGAAGGATATAAAGATGCGTTATGAATGACTTTATATGGTCTATTTACTGGCATTAGCTTACTGTAAACAACAATATATGGCAAGTGTCATTACTTCCTTCCAAATACTGAATATAAATATGAAAACAATGATCTCTAGCCTGCTTTACTGGCTATAATTTGCCACAAATCCATATTGTAGGTGAACCTTTTCACTATGTAACTATTTACTGTTTCAGTCTGTGTATTATACATTTTATCTTAGATTAAGTTCTACTGTGTCATTTAAACAGCTATTAGCCAAAATCCTCACCTTCAGCTCCAGTGGTTCCTGGTTGCAGAGTGAGTAAAACTCTCCTCTAAGTCTGACATGACTGGCTTACAGCTTACAAGGTCTGATATGATTGGCTTTCAACTTACAAGGTCTGATATGACTGGCTTACAGCTTATGAGGTCTGACGTAAATGGCTTACAACTTACAAGGTCGGATATGATTGGCTTACAATCTATGAGGTCTGATATGATAGGCTTACAACCTGTGACGTCTGACATAATTGTCTTATAACTAACAAGGTCTGATATGACTGGCTTACAATTTATGAAGTCTGATATGACTGACTTTCAACTTACATGGTCTTATATGCCTGGCTTACAACTCACAAGGTATTATTGTCTTACAATTTATGAAGTCTGACATGATTGGCTTACAACTTATGAGGTCTGATATGCCGAGCCAGGGGTTCCACCTTTTTATGTTACACTGGAAAATGTCTGATAGCAGCATTTCAGCAGCAGTGCCTCTCCCCAGGTTGGACCCTGCTATACAGTACACTGTGAACTTGGAGCTGCGATGATGCGGTTGAATAATGAAGAATGAATGAGAATAAACTACAGAAGGTTTGAACTAGTAATGTGCATTTATTTGGGAAGAGGGTCCAAATAACAATGGCCTAGTGACTTCTATGGTCATTAACACTGTAATTAGCTTGGCAATTACCGTCAACAGTAAACACTGCATACTGTACATGCAGTCTGTAAAAAACTGCTGACATGTTGGAACTAAGAGAGGACTAAAATCACTAGAAGAAGGAGTTGGTGCTGTGACACTAAATCAACGCTTCACTTAAAATTCACATGTGGAGAAATTGGTGCCTTAATTTTTTTCTTAATAATTTGTAAATGTACTAATTACCGAATTTAATACCTAATAGGTTGCTAGGCTAAATGCTAGAATAGGTGCTGAGACAGGACTATAGTAATAATGGTTTTTATGTTTTCATTTTTTTACAGTGACATTTACAGCTCTACATGTGAGAATTCCTCATCATTTTCATTACAGTGGTAATAATTACCATACCCAATCTCCCCTTGTTAAACTACTCCCCTCTGAATAGTAGGGTTACTTGAGGGAAGAATCCTCAGCCCCCTACCCCCCACCCCTTATTTTTTCCCTTGATCAAATGATGGGCCCAAATCTAATTTTGACACATTTACTGAATGGCTGTAGTCTAATTAATTCTGAAATTTCATCTGGATCACTGCATTCCTGGGATTTACTGCCCCAGAAAAATTTTGGGGTCAGCTGATCTATTTTTTTGTCTTTGAATTGTGATGATCTACATTTGCAAGTTCTTACAAATATGTGATTATGAGGGTATTCTTTATTCTTTTGAAGTAAAGTGGTAAAGTTAGGCCTATAGAGCACCTATAGCATATTGCAAAATATACACTCATCATCAAAGGAATAGTTGCACACAGAAGGAAGTTCTGGATTGTAATGCTATTGGGAAGGAAGATTAAGGTTACCAGGAACAATAAATGTAGGAAGAATTAGACTCATATGGGCAATATTTATTGGGCTACATATAAAGAAGTAGTGTCTATCAGCATCGAGTTGTAGAGGTTCCTAATGGTGTCCTGAGATAATCCATCCCATGCAGCTTTAATATTCTCACACAGTTCCTGCAGATTTTGCGGTAGGGGTGGAGGTAAAGTTACACTAGGACATCTGGTTGTGTGAGAACTGACAACAAACCATTCATCTTGGTGCTGACCATGGTGCCTTCACATACGGTGGTCTCCACCAAGACAACAGCGGGACTCGTCACTGAAGATGACCCACTGCCATTCTGAGTCACTCCATGACAGTTTTGGTGATGCTGATGTGGTGTTAAGGGCAGTCATCGTAACAGTGCTGGCACTTACAGGATGACCCATGGAGGGCATCACTGCTCACTGAATGTCCGTAATCCTGGCTGTTGAGATAAGGCCCGTCCTTGCGTATGTCACATGTGCGGCCAAACATGAAACTGGAATCATTCGCATGTCTCACAATGTCAAACCTACCCATCAAGTTTCATTCCTGTCGGTTAATTCCTTCTGGGAGCAACTATTTGTGCAATTCTTTTGATGAAGAATAAGAGTTTGAATACCACATTTAAAATTTTTCATGTGATTAAAAAATAAAAGTAAAGCAGACCTGGCCTCACTGTCTCTGCGTGGATCGTTTGGCTGTCCTTCTCCCCCACCTTCTCAATCAGGATGATGCTAGCCACTGCAGGCGACTGTTAGCTGACAGAGCAGAACTGGCAGTTACCTTTCTCCTTCAAGCGTGTTGAGCTGTCCATTGATGTTTGTGCTGCATTAGTAGCAGATGAATAAGATCCAGGGGCTGGCTTGGGTGAAAGGAACATGCACTAGTCTTGACAGTTTCATGTGGTCAGGTAACGGGGGGCATTTACCCACTAACTAAGTATGTATGTATGTGTTGGGGTTGGGGTTTAAAGCTTTGTATGGAGCATGTATAGGTGTATTTGGCTTTTACAGTAGGGCTAAATATACCTCAAAATCCAACATAAACCACTTCAAGAAATGCAAACTGAAGTTTTGGGGATGCCCCCTCACAGTCCCCTGACTTGAACATAATTGAAAATATGTGGGTAGATCATAAAAACGTGCTCTGCATGCAAGACGGCTCAAGAATATTGCAGAACTACATGTGTTTTGCACAGTAGAGTGGGTTAAAATGTCCACAACAAGAATAGAAGGACTAATGGCTGGCTGCAAAATCCATTTGCCAAAGGAAATGTTACTATATACTGACTAATTAGAGTGTCTAAACATGTGCGCATGTTACAATGACAATTTTTTTCTTTGCTATTTTTTTATTCAATCCAATATTTTCCATTATCCATTAGCATTAGCAGAAAAACTACATCTTTTAAAATAGTTGGAGAGGCTGGAGAGGTTATGTTTACTTTCTTTCACATCAATAATTGAGAAAATATGTCATTTGTCCAGGGGTGGCCAGACTTTGGGATACAACTGCATGTAATCAGCATTCATGGGTATAGGTGAAGCTGGAACATGAGGATCTCTGTAGGACTGAACCTCCAGAAGCAGTAAGTGTCTCCACACCCAGCACCTAGGTAGTGGAAGAAGTGTAGTCTAATACCTTTGTATATATAAAATGAACTTTAATACATTAATTTCACTTCTTCCTTAAAATAACAGCTTCACATCATTTTGATGGTACACTGACTTATAATAGGGAGCATGGTATCTCTGTCAAGGCCCGGAGAGGCTGTTATAGTGCTATATAACTTTGGAGAAGTGTGCACAAGACCATTTGCAAGACCTGTGTAATGCTTTATGGCACCTCATTATACACCAACAACTTCCGCTAGCTATAAGAAGAAGCTAGCGGGGAAGTTCTAAGTATGGATATTTTGGTAGAGACCTGTAAAGAGACAGAAGGAGATGTTATCAGAGCAAGCAAGTAAGAGCAAAAGAGAGAGTGACCGAGCAAAAGACCAGACAAGAGTAAATCTCAGACAGCCTTTAGACGCTGGCGAGAGCTGAAAGAGATAAAAGCATGCAAGACAGGTTCACGGCTAACAGGTAAACAACAAAAATCTGACTGCAGAGTGTTTATCCCTGCCAGTGTTGTTTATGAAAGATTGCAGCGCATAGTTTATAAGTCTAATCCCTGTCTTTGTATTATTTCAAAGTGCCAAAAGTCATCAAACCTCAGTACCAGTTAAGACTAGCATGCAAAAAAACAAATTCATTTGGCATCCTGCGGCACATTTGCCCACAGATGTTGCAGCATGGCCTATTGATCCTGCACACTGGTAGGTTGCTGAAGCTGGTGTCCCAGCTGGTCCCATAAATGCTTCATTGGTGATAAATTTACATTTACATTTATGGCATTTAGCTGACGCTCTTATCCAGAGCGACTTACAAGGTTAATCATATTACAGGTAGGCCAATGTAGTGGTAGGAGTCTTGCCCAAGGACTCTTATTGGTGTAGCACAGCATAGTCACCCAGACCGGGATTCGAACCCCAGTCTCCCACATCTGGTGGCTCCCTGGTGGGTAGTGGTGTTACCCGCTGAGCTACACCATAAATCTGGTGACTGGGCAAGGAAGTGTTACAGTCTGGTGGACACATTCCTGGGAAACTCCTGTCATGTGTGGATGAGCATGAGAGGCAACATATGTGGCCGGAGGATGTTCTGCACATATTGCTGAGCTGTTAGTGTCCCTTGCATCACTACTAGGGGTGAATGACTGTCATATGCAATGGCTCCACCGGTCAACACTCCCTCAGTTGGGGCAGTGTGTCGCTCCACAGCAAAGACAGGATTGAAGTGCTTTTCCCAAACAGAACCTGGATTCATTGCTAAAGGCAATACAGCTCCAGTCCAGGTTTCTTATTCACAACACCACTGCAAACGAAGGCGGCATTGGCTGTCAATGGCAGGACTAATAGGAATAACAAGCACCTGGAAATGGTCCATGCAGAGACAGGGGTGTATAATAAATGTGCCACCTGTGTCCGAATGGTGGACAAGGAAACCATGGGAGCTGCTCATGCTTGTCGGTAGATCAAATAATCCAATCTATTGGTGGTTTGCCTGGGCTGTCCTGAGCCTGTTTACCAAGTGTGCATGCCTTCACGGAACCAGACCACACACCTGATTCATTAACATATCTACCTGTAGACATAACTGCATACCGAGTTTTGCAGCAACCCAACATTTCTATCTGGGTGGGTTATTTTGTCATTGAGCATATATACAACAGTGGTAGAAAAGTGAATTACACACCGCAGCTGCAGGGGGACCCCAAGAGCAAAAAATACCAATTCACCCATTAAGTTGCTTTCATTTAAAGAGCTGGTGATGCATGCAGTAATTAACCAATCTCCTGTAAATTCTTTCCAGAATCTCATTTTTTAGATTAGAGTGATATAAATAAATTACTGTCAACTTAATTCTTCCTCAGTAAAGTGTTTAGTTTGTGCAACATCCTGCCACCAAATTCAGCCCACATAATGACATTCAAAGGAATGTAACCAAAACCCAGGGCTATATGAGAATTATTAACTGAGGTTCTGTTGTTTTTTAAGTCTTGCATAATGATGAGTCATGTTTAAAGAGAAGAAGCCAGTTTTATTTTATTTTGTTCTGTCCAAAAAAACATATATTCAACTCATTAGAACTTCAGTATTTGTCAAAGCTGTGGAGTAAGTTATGCGCAGCTTAATGAAATGTCCATGATAATTATGCAGCCATCTCTCAAGCTCAAACAATGCTCAGCATGTCTGAAGGGCAGTTCCTGACCGCGCTTTGGTTTTGCACTTCCCAGCCTTCTTTGCGAACAGCAGCACATATCCTGTTTTTATAACTGTGGCTATTTTTTGCCAATATCCAACAATATTTTAGATTTTGTTTTTAGATTTTTTTTACTTTTTTCCCTTCATTCAATCCACTTAAAACTTAAAATCAAGAGTAAAAACAGGAAAAGAGGGGGAGGGAAAAAAGAAGAGCAGAAGAGTAATAAGTCTGTCCATGTGGAGAAAAATTGCAGCATACAGTTCAAGTTGGCAGTCACCTTGTGAGGTTGTGCCTGGAGTAGCAATCACTCGGCGGAGCATACGGTGTCTTCAGTATCCCGAAGATGTCGCGGCAGATGGCCCGGGATCTCATTACGGAATGCCAGCACCCTTGGCACCGGCGTTCCAAATGCCATTGTTGCCGCTCGTACAAGGGCCGCGTGGGGTCAGCGCTCCTAACCTTGTAAAAGCTGCCCATAATCCTCCACTCAATAGCTTGTCATTTCTCCCCGTTACCTGAAGGGAGAGTCATAGGGGCCATTCCGCCTGTCGCACTGACTTTTTTAAATCTCATTTTACTGTCTGGCCATACGCGGCGTGGTTCATCTAAATTTAATGGTACTTCACGTAAGAGCATGTGGGGTGAAGCACATGGAAATATAGCATGGCACGTTAGCATTAGCATATGGCTTGCCTGAAGGTGTCCTTTAAACAACTATGCCGTATATCAGTGGTGCCCAAACTTTTTGCCAAGGTACAATGTGTGTGTTGGGCCAGGGCCAAATAGATAATGTCAGGCCAATGTACAAATAAAAAAGGCAGATCATTGCACTGTATTTTGTGACTAAAATTACCGCAAAAAAAAAAAAAAGAAAGCAGGAAGTTGGATCATTCTACCAAACAAATTCAAAGTAAGAGCTGAAAACATATTTTGAACTTTTACCTGACTTGGATTTTTGACTAATATAATTTTGCTTTCAATGACCCTATGCCTCAATTTGTTAATTTGTTAATGCAACAGTTTTTCTTATTTGTCAGTTAAGCGTTAATTTTACAAACTACTGTGTTTGCTTATCATCTACTGGCACAGCTATAGACAGCAAAAACTGTCACTTTTAGCACAATCCCAATCCAAAAAAACAAGTAGTGGGTAAGTTATTTGACCCACATGACCCACAAAAAGGCTTTCTAGATAGTTTTCTGAATGGAAGGTATATAAAGCCATCGGAAGCCATAATGATTGTTTCCTTCCTTTTGCAGCCCAGATTAAATTTCTGTTCTAGCTAATTAGTAGCTATATACAATACAAGACTCTTTGTACTTTATTTGTGCACATGCTCTTACATCATATAACAATTTGGAGCCTTTACCCAAAATAATTGTACAGTATACCTACCCAGTTAACCCAGTTCATGTAGTGAATATTTGTGAATTATTGTCGAACAATTACATAACATTTTTTTTGTGACCCCAAACTTCTGATGGAAGGTTACAGCTTTTATCAGTCAATATCCATTCATACAACATATTTTTGTTTTTAATGGTCTTTCATTTTTTCAAATTTTGAGAACACTAGATAAATACTTTTATATTTTTATATTAGCATTTTCTTCCAAAAGATACAATGCAGAGCTGAGATCATTTAATATGCTTTTATTGCTTATTATTAGAGCATTTGTCATGCTTACAGAATGTTAACTAAACTACAAATATATATATATATATATATATATATATATATATATATATATATATATATATATATATATATATTTCAGTTTTATCTTAACTCTTAAGTCTTATCCACTCCTTGTATTAATCTTGATACAGACTGATACAGATACCACTCAAAAGTCTGTGGTCATTTGCCATAATAATGATTGTAATTCACTCATAACTCACTAATAACATTATAGATTGAAAGACAATAGACACCAAAACTTAAGCCAATGCTTTATTTAGAGTTCATAGTATTTTGAGAACAGCATAACAATTAGGACAAATGGAAATGGTTTGTACTACAGTACTTACACAAGTCCTGATTGTTTCTAAATGGTTATATAGTATATGCCTGGGTAGATTACATGTACATCTCTGCTGCACATGTGAACAATGCAGGAGATTGGATGCCTTGTGTCAGCTACGGTGAAAAAATGATAAGATATGGAAATTCCATAATCAAAAGCTCTGAATTTGTACTGTTAGTACCCTGTGCTGGAGAGCTGGCATTTTACCCAGCACAACAGTTTTCAGAAAACATCCCTGAACGAGAATCCCTTGATTTACTCATCATGCCACTTCACATGCTGCTACTCATTACTGCCAGCTAGCTCTCAGCATTTATTAATGAACCTGCAGCACCAGAATTCTGTGGCACACCTGATGCAAGACCTGATTCCCTTCATCTTCCCAAAGATCAAAAGATGTTCAGTCACCACAAATCCAACACTTAAAAGTCATTATAATCATTCATTATAATTGGGCTGCAGAAAGCATAGCTAGTGTATATACAAGCCGTACATATACAAACTGTATCTGTTAGACTTAGTCTCAAGCCTGCTTTTGACACTTCACTTATTGAAGTGTATGATCATAACCATGCCTAGAAATTGCCCTCTGGTTTCTCTTTTATTTCATGTTTGGTTTACTGGTGAAAGTCATAGTAGATTTAATGCGTAGAAGTCATAGTGAGAACAAAAGCACAGTATAATTTGATATGAATTATTTCTCACTCGGCTCATCAAAGCATGCCTAGAAATTCTGTCAGAAGTGCAGATTCTAAACTTTCAATCAATACTACACTGTGTTCATAAAAAGAAGAGGAAATATTTTATCATGAATTGCGTAAAGGTATTGTGCATCGTGCTGAAGGCATAATCATCCATCATATGTTTCCATATATAGTACTGTGCAGAAATCAAAGACTGTCTTTCCTTTTTATCTAATTTCCAGTGGAAACAGTCATTTAGAACAAGTGGTTAACTTTTCAGGAGATGTTTTTTTTTAAGGAGATTAGCTTTAAGATAGTTTGAATATGAAATAGAAAGGTAAATACAGAATAAGCGAGTTGGATGATATAGAGTAAATGGGACACCCCCTAAACACCCATGCAAAGCCTGAGTATGAGGTTCGGGCCAAAGTCAGACGCATGGAGATGAGGCTTAAAAAAATCAATGGCAAGAACAAAATTCAAAGACGTAACAGGACATACATAACCAAAACAGGAGATCCAGAGATGAAGCCAAAAAGAAAGCCAAAAGTCATATACCAAAAGGAACAAAAATAAGGCTTGGTACACACATCATGGACCCAACAAACCAAACAGCTTAAATATACCATACAACAGGTGTAAACAATCAGTACGCAGGTGAGGCCGATCTGGGATAGACGGCCGGCTCTGTGCAGGAGGTCACGTAATCAATGTATCCTGGGAAATGAAGTCCCTAGGGGCTACAATCTGTGCCAAACAGGAAGGAGGCGTAACACTGAAAGACCAGCAAATCCGTCACCATCAGGTACACACTAAAGCTTTCATCTTTGAGAGAAACTTCACTCTTTCCTCAGAACTCAATAAATGATCCACAGGTGTTTCTGCCCATCCTTCCACTGTGTGTACACAACTCAGCGCTATAGGTCTGATGTATAGACGTCAAGAAGTTGTAACAGAAGCATCAACAAATCAAATTAATAAGCTTCTGGTATGACCACCCCAGAGCCAAGTCCTCAACATTGTTGAATACGTTTCCAAGATTACTTGGATTGTGAGAAGGAACAATGGCAACCAACTTCTAAACCCAAGCCCTATTTCACCCTTTGCCCCTACCACTTAGCTATATCCCTCTGTTTTGCATGCAAGTTGTCCCAGTTCTTGTTAGGATAGAGGGTTAAGGAGAAGTCTTAAGGCGACATGAACTTCCAAATGGAGTTTTTTCAAGGATTTCTCTTTGTTGGTGGGATAGATGGAGTGTTTTGGCTACATGACCCTGCAAAAGGAGTTTCTGCAGAGGCACGGTCCAAACAGACCGTTCTGAAAAATCTCCCAGAATGTCTTGGGCAGCCGACCAAAGAAACCCACAAATGTAAGTATTGCATTTTCTCTGTCCCAAATAGCTATTATATTACAGTAGCTTAGTGCTTCAATGTATTATGGACTTTTTTCTGCATTTGTACCTATTTTCATGCCACATTCCCTGCACAATCCCCCCCTGTCCCTTCCCCCCTGAAGACATATAATACCTAAATTTAAAGGACCTTAGGTTTAGCTAGTTAAGAGTGAAGTTGGCTTCTTGTTCACCAGCTTCTTGTTGGAATTGTTCTTCCACATTAAGTGATGCAGTAGTTACAGTCAGTCAGGTGCCTCAGGGGCCTGTACTGTTGCTTTCCAAACCTGAAGAGAACTGAAAGATACCACCAATCACATTTGCACACACCTCTGTGAACAGTGAGAAGTGTGTCGGTAGTGGCTGTAACACTATCAAGCTCAGCACAGGGTTTCAGCTCAGAGCACCCGTGCCAGATGTGCAAAGAGGGAGGTGGTTGGTTGGACGCTGCGTAAAACATTGGCTGTCTCTGCAGGTGTGGCATAATGGGATTGTCACGCTGCGGCCCCTCGCTCGTGGGGGGTTTGATCTTATTTTTTGCTGCCCCCACAGGGAACTTGGCCTCATTTTCTGGTCACACTTAGACTCTGAGGTCATAACCCTCTTTGAGCAAGAAAAACAAAATAAATGCAGACATGCGTTTATGGGTTTATGCTCCAAGGAAGGCTAAGAAAGATCTTAGATGACTTTTATTTTAGATCTACTTTGTCTCCCTTGTTAAATGGCATTAGAAATTCTAGTTATTAATATGCACACTGTGGGAGTGGATAATTTATGAAAATGATGAAACTACTGACTAACAAATCCGCTCTCCAGCGAGTTTGATATTGTAATTCCAAAACGCAATACAGACTTATGAGAGGACACAGAGCTTTAAGAGTATTATGACTGATAGCTTTATTGTTTCTCATATTAGTGAGAATCATACCTATCAAGTAGTATCATTGTTAACCTCTTTTTCTAGACTCTCTTGTGGCCAGTGGAATGGAAATTGCCTTGGATATTTTTTAATATACACTCATCATCAAAAGAATAGCTGCACCCAGATGGAAGTGTCAGATTGCAGTGCTATTGGGAAGGAAGATAAAGGTTACCAGGAACAATACATGAGGATAAATTTAGACTGATATTGGCAATATTTATTGGGCTACACATACAGAAGTTGTGTCTCTCAGTATGGCGTCGGGCCACCATCTTTGCTAACGCAGCATGCCAGACATCTCGTCATGGCGTTGTAGAGGTTCCTGATGGTGTCCTGTGATAATCCATCCATTGCAACTTGAATATTCTCACACAGTTCCTGCAGATTTTGCGGTAGGGGTGGAGGTGGAGTGACACCAGGCCTTGTGGACATGTTAAGCATTACGACAAACCATTTATCTTGGTGCTGACCACGGTGCCTCCACACACGGATTCATTGGTCGTCTCCACCAAGACAAAAGCAGTGAGTCACTCCATGACAGTCTCGCACGACACCACTGCAGTCTTTGGCAATGTTGACGTGGTGTTAAGGGCAATCTTTATAAAGGTCTGTATGCATGTACTCCTGCGTCGTGCAGCTGTCTGCCAATGGTGCTGGCACTAACAGGATGACTCTCCTGTCTGCTCAGTGAATGTCCGCAATCGTGGCTGTTGGATCAGTCAGGTACAGAGATAAAGCCCGTCCATGTCACATGCACAGTTGAGCAAGGAACTGAATCATTCACATGTCTCACAATGTCAAACCTACCCATCAAGTTTCATTTCTGTTGGTTGATTCCTTTTGGGTGCAACTATTTGTGCAACTACTCTTATGATGATCAGTGTACATAATGAAATAAAATGTATTTCCTGATGACTTTGGTAATAAATAAATTTAATCAGATTAACTTGGACTCTTTCTATTATCCCAAGCCACATGCCAGTGAGATCAACAACATGCACATGGCAATGGACCTCAAGGGGTTCGGTTTAAACATGGGCATTTAGGCTTGTGTGACATGGAGGCTCTACATTTGTCGCATTAGCCGTGTGGGTTGTACTCATTTCTTTTTTAAGGGAGCAAATTTGCTTGTCTACGCTATCTGGACTGCAACCACAATGCAGCTCAACAAGAACATTTACAAGAACAACTTGACAAAAGCATTTTACTCACATATGATTTCTCTTTGCCATTTTGGTCAGACAAAGCCCTCTAATTTTGCAGAATTTTGGGTTTATAGACTACTGCTAGGTCTTTGGGGTCCTCACCAAAGTTCACGGTAGGGGCGCATAGAGGGTGCCAATGAGCAGACCACTGAATGGCAAAATGTCAAATTGGGCACTTTATGGCCTTGTGGTCTTCGCATACATGTGCAATTGTGGACTTCAGCAGTGTAAATGCACCATTTGGGACTGGGTTTACATAAAGAGGTTTGAGTTTTGTAAATCATACCCACTGAAATACAGTCAATAAGCATTATTGTAGAGAAAAATTAGGCTAGTTTTAATAGTCTGAATTTACATGTGTAACATGTTCCAGTTCCACAAAACCCACAAGTAGTTCAAATATATACTATTCAGCAGCTATCCAATCAAATTCCATCCATTCCCGTCCAGCACTTGTCAGTAAAAATGCTCAAAGTGATTCCTCTCTCATTCTGCCTACTAAGCTCTTGCCCAATCTGAAGTGCAAATCTTTCCCCCCCAAATGTGGTGGTTAAGTGGGCTGCCTCGAGTTTCCCTAATCAAACACTCGTGTCCCCGCGGCAGTCTCCTCATGGCTGGCTCGCCTCTCCGCAGCTGTTGGAGTCAGTGCAGAGAGACCAAGTGCTATGGCGTGCATTAGCTCGTTCTGCCGCAGTCCACACCTGGCTCTCCGGTGGGGCCTGAGTCCACGTTATTGCCATATGGCAGGGTTCCATCAAGCTCTCAGCACGAAGGCTCCCCCCTCCTTCTCTCCAGCGCAACACGGTGGCAACCAGAGGACAGAGCCTATGTGTGCCCACAAGGAGAGACTATTTCTCAGTGCCCACCCCCCCCGTCACCACAACCCCTCTCTGTTAAGCCCCATCTCCCCTGGTATAGTCAGAAGAGCTCTTAGGTGACCTGGAGTAACAGTCAATTTTCTCCAGGCTCAGCTCGTTGAGGGCCCAGCGGATGAATCTCAAATCCCCTGGCTCTAAACCCCTGGCTGGGCCTTTTCTTAAGTGAGGGGGGAATGTAATATTATCGCCCTGTTTGCAGGCAAGTTGTCGAAACTGGCAGCAGCAGGGTCAGGGAGATAGTCTTAGTCCTCTAATCTTTTTTTTTATTATTATTTTTTTCCTTTTCTTGGTGACAGAGCGATGCGAAATTAAATCAAGTCCCTCCTCTCCCTTCTTCTCCCCAAGATAACTCCAGCAGTGGTGTAAATTTGCCAGGACGGGAGATATAGAAAGATACCATATTTTGCAGCCCACCTCCACCGCCCCCCGCCTCAAGTCTGCAAATTCTAAAGGAGAATGTATTCTAGAATCTTCAAGCTAGGCAAACGAGAGCGAGAGTGTGCTCCGCCCGGGGGGCATTGTGCTCAGCTGTCTTGCTGAGAAAGCCGTGCGGGCGGCCTGTGCTGGGCAAACAAAGCCACATGTTTGTCCTTGATAGCGGCTGCTGCATGCTAAAACTGTCACGCAGCACCCACTTGATTGAACGCTGCCTCCCTGGAAAACTCCACGATCAATTAAGCAGTGACCCATGTTGCTTGCACTTTCACACCTACCTGAAGTGGAACAACCTTGGTGCGCCACGCGGGGGATTGCTTCAACGAAAAGCGCCGAGTGACGCTGTCTTGTCAAGCACCCTTTTACAACCACGGTTCATGCTCCTAATTGTTCAGCCCGCTAAGTGAATCGAGCCAAAGTGTGTGAAAAGGAGATTCTCCCAAGATTCATTACACTTGAAGGTCACCCAGACAATTGGCAGTGAGTCATGCAGCATGTTACACAACTGTTCATAGAGCTTCTTCATGTAGGACACCTTCCAGTCACTTCGCCCTGTTGCTTTGAACAGGCTGGGTGCACATGAAGGGCAAAAATACAATGGATGTAGTCTCATTAGTGAACGAAAAAGAGGAGAACTGTTATGTATCTATAATAAATGTCCTGTATACTGTCAGAAGAAAAAAATATATTTTTTCTGTCCCTTTTTATTGTCCTATTTTTTATTTCAACAAGCCAGCTGGCCTTATAGGGAAATGTTGGATTGCAATGCTATTCGGATGGAAGATAAAGGTTACCAATAAATGATGAACAATTTAGACTGATATGGGCAATATTTATTGAGCTACACATACAGAAGTAGTGTCTCTCTTTATGGCGTCAGGCCGCCATGTTTGCTAATGCTACATGCCAGACGTCCCGGCATTCGGAGTTGTAGAGGTTCCAAATGATGTCCTGTGATAATTCATCCCATGCAGCTTGAATATTCTCACACAGTTCCCTCAGATTTTGCTGTAGGGGTGGAGATGGAGTGACACCAGGCCTTCTGGACGTGTGACAAGTGACAACAAACTCGGTGCCTCCAAACATGGATTTGTTGGTCATCTCCACCAAGACAAAAGCGGGACTTAAGGGGTAGTGGTTGAATCTTCCCCCTATGAAATGGGACAACCCTTAAGAACTGGATACATCATCAGTTGTCGTCAGATGAGACAAGGCTTTCTGGCCATTTCCAATATGCCGCCTCCAGCTGTGGTGATCTCACTTGTGTGGGCTATAGGCATCTATTTGCGTTTGTCTGCCGAAAATCGCAGAAATGCAAGAAAATGAAGACATCTTAAACTATGCAATACTATAGCAATAATGGTATATCACACTGACATTTGTCATTTATCCGAAGGAGACTGAAAAGCATAGGTGCTCGCGATTCATTCACACCACAGTTTTATGCATCAATCAATCTAATGAGTCACTGAATAAAAAAGAGCAAAAACAAAAACCTACATTACTTCTTTAACAGGCTACTAGAAGTGCTCTGTAGGCGACCCTGCCAGTCTGCAGTGATAGCAGAGGAGGGTAAAGTTCAGCTCCTCACTGCTTAAATATACTTAGGGCATCATATGCCTTCAAAGAGGGGGATGACAATTATTTATTATCGCCACCAAGAATTCTTTGGTGAAATGAAGCTGAGCTTAGCTAATTTCCCCGTTCCACCTTAAATAGTGCAGTAAGCTCAGGCACCAGACTGTAACTGCTGCACCATTTAAGGTGGAACGGGACATTTCACAAGTTATGCGACTGAGACATCAGCATATTACTAGTGATTTTTTTAACGTGTGTTATGATGAAAATGACTATAAAACACTTTTACAATGGTTACCTTACAATACAGCGGCTTTTTAACAGAGAAAGTACTTAAATTTATAGGTCTCTTTGGTCACTTGTGCAGCCATCTTGCCGATGATACGCAGGGCATTCTGGGAATTTTGGGAGTGTGACTCCGTTTGAAGGACAATGCAGCCCTAACACTTCACCCTAACCCTCCATCTCAACAAACATTGGGACAACCCTACCCCTAGATGTCAAAGCGCAAAACGGAGAGGTACGACTAAGTGTTAGGGGCAAGTGGGAAATGGGTCATCTCGGGAAATGGGATTGGGCCTTTGAAAACAGAAATGAAAAAGGATCAATTTTTCTTGTCCATGAAATTCAAAGAAACTTAGGTCTCATTATTGCAAAACAATTACTTACAATGTTGAAATAAACACCTACTTTCTTGGTGAGTAATAATAAATCATTTTTCCCAAGTTGGTCACTATAACAGTAAAGATATTGAGAAAATAAGCAATAATTTCGACCTAAGGAGTCAATGTTTGAACCTGAAAGAAAGAAGCATTACAAAACTTGCTTGAAACAGGCTTGTATACAAAAAGCCCCTGAGCCAAACACATGGTTATATTGCACTCGCCATATGTTAATTACACAGTGAGCCTATGTTCATTTGCATGGAAGTGCTTAGTAGATAACCTGTAATACTGGCCACCCCGTGTAGTGCAAAGTGTCGGCACACTGTTGATAAATAGTGCCTCTTTCAGTAAACCAACCATCTGGACTCCTGGCCACGGATGGCTGTGGCATCATAAGGGATTGAACTTGCAATCTCCATAATGTAGACAGCTCTAACGTAGAGCCCATAAGCTAGGAGCCTTTTCCCCTGTAAAGGTACCATTTTGGAGATACAACGTTCTAACCCACAATGATACGGCAGTTCACTTTCAGTTATTTCACAACAGAGAGAGAAGAAATATCCTCTGGACTTCTCTGGCAGACTTCAGCTGGAGTACATTTGTGGCTTTTTCCTTCTCAAGGATGAACGAACCAGGGTAATCTGGCATATAGTAGGAAGCGAGCCATAACAGTTCACATCATACGCTATATATGAAGGTAAATGCATCACTCATAAAAGCGAAGGGCTCCTTTCCTCTCCCTTCACTCCAGCACCGATGCACTCTTGAAATGTTTGTTTTCTCCCTTGGCCTATACGGGTCCACCTGCCTCACAGAGCGAAGTAATGAATAAGCGCGTGGCCATCTTTATTTCCCCGTGGATCTATAGACTCGCCACCCATTCGGGCCACACACTGACCTGAAAAAACTGGCACAATACCTGTGACTCATCTACGATTTATCACAGGCGAACAAGCCCCTTATTGCGTCAATAGGTGTATATTTCCTTCTAGAAAGTTCTTGAAATGCGCGTCTCCAAATCGTCTAGTCGCCCATAGTGGCAGACACAAAAGCAATTGAGCACTCGAGTGCGGATCGGCAATCGATCCCCTCTGTCTTTTGACGAATCTGAAAGACTTTAAGACCTCCATTATGAGTGCTCAAATACAGCTTCGAGTCAATAACTCAGTGCAAGGAGTCAGTTATTATTGGTCACCCCTGAATCAATTCACCTTTTTGGAGACTTTATTGATGACAGACTAAGCGAGCGATGGTGGGGATTTTTTTCCACAGCTCGTGGTGTCAATCCTGACCTTCACGCATCTGAGACGGGGATATGGAACTGTGCGATGAAGATAAGACGTGCACCTCTGTTCCCCCTATTTTCTGAGCCCCCCGAGACGCACATACAGTCCTCTCTCCGAGCCTCACCATCCAGTGGAACTGCGTGGAGGCACGGGATATAAAATCAGAAAATCTTCCCTGATCCTCATCTCCCCTGGCAGGGCGGCTGCTCCCTGAACACATAATATTAATTAGGGAAAGGCTCTGGCGAGCGTATTCGTCTCTGCGGTGGCGCACACTCCGAAGCTTTAATGACTCCTACCCCAGACCCGAATCTAATTTTAATATTGTTTTATTTTAATTTGCACTTAATTGAATCGGAAATATACCGGCCAATCCCACCGGTTCCTGTCCACAATGACTGAGATACTTTTATAGACATCGCTCGGAGCTGCTTCTCACTCTATGAAGAAAAGTTACGCTGCTGGAGGACTTGTAATTTAATTCCATTAAACTTTCTATTTCGGTGCTTATTCCAGAGAGCTAGACTTCCACCTTCCCGCTACCACGGGTTACCTTTTGTTTAATGGGTACTTCAAATAAAGTTGGGATCCTGGGCCGTCTGTGGTGCTGGGATGAGGCTGGTCATAATGGTGAACGTCTAAAGATGATACAAAAGTGGCAGATTGGAAAATAATAAGGCAGTAGAGCACAAATTTATAAGACAATCTAGACCGCAGTGCTTGTTGTTACGCTAATCAAAATAATAGCTGCACCCTGAAGGAAGTGTGGGATTGCAATGCTATTGGGAAGGAAAATAAAGGTTACCAGGAACAATACACGATGATAACTTTAGACTGATATGGGCAATATTTATTGAGCTACACATACAAAAGTAGTGTCTGTCAGTTTGACATTGGGCCGCCATGTCAGCATGGACAGGATGACTTATGGAGTGCATAACTGCTTGCTGAATGTTCCCAATCATGCCTGTTGGGTCAAGCAACAACATAATCCAGAATGGAAAGCACATGCAACAGGACAACCTCATGATGTCAGTCAGGTACAGCAATAAGGCTCGTCCTTGCTTATGTCACATGTGCAGCCAAGTGTGAAACTTGAATCATTCGCATGTCTCGTGATGTCAGACCTACCCACCAAGTTTCATTCTTGTTGGTTGAGTGCAGCTATTTTTCGATGATGAGTGTACATTGATATATTTCTAATGAAATCTCATTAGCTATTTAATTTTACTACTGTTGAGTAATGTTCAGATGAATGCATAAGTTATTGTTATTTTAGATGTTCCATATGTAGTGAACATGTACCATATTGTAGTGAATGATGAACGTGTACCAACTAAAACCCATTTCACCATTTCATGAGTTTCCCACCCCAGTTTTTAGGGGTTTAACAGTAACTGACATAGCTAACATAGTGTAGGACAAACTAACATAATCATAAATCAAATTGTCATTTTTGATACTTGGCAAATCCTTTGTGGTCATTGACTGCCTGAAGAGCTATAGACATCCAGTAGACCCATAGATCTACATTTTGTTGCTTTTGCAAAAACTACTAGGGGGTGTGTCTGTGTAATAAGTAGCACTCAGCATGATTAAGTTGATTGGTGGTTATAATGCTGTCAGTGTTCTGAGGAAGGCCTGTCCCCAAACATCTGTGCTGCTGTGAGACCATTAAAGCAAGCGGCACTTTAATGTTTAATTGGCAAATATGTAGTAATTACAAGTCATTTTTTGTACGTAATTTATGTGTAACTCACACGTCTCACACTACAATATTCACCACTTACCATTTAGTATTCTGCTGTGGTGTAGTTTTGGTACCAGCCATAACGTCATGTAGGGTTGCAGCTAGCATACTACAGAGACAATGCTGAAATACTCCTGGTATTTTTCAGAGTAGCTGTACATACATATGCACTTGCAAATTGTGCACCAAGTACTACATAATTTTATTTAACTACACAACCTTCTTGTTCTATCGCTCTATTCATCAGATATTCATCATCGGAGATACGTTTTGACCCCCAGCAACTGACTATATCAATACTGCACATGTACAGTATATCACTGCTGTCAACACAAAACACCATATCTCCAAAATAATAACTAACTATAACAGAAAAATGAAGTCATTTGGAACATGAATGAAATTTGGTATTTATACACAATTTAGGACATCAGAGATACAAAACTTTGTCCCCCAGCAACTAAATATATCTATACTGCACATATACAGTAATTTTGGAACATGAATGGCATTTGGTAAGAAATGTATACACAATCTAAAGACTGTTTTATGCACTTTCAAATTGTGTCAAACAAAAAAATGAGATTCTGTTCCAAGTACAAGTATTAGATATAAGCAAGATCTGAGCTACCTCAAAGAAGTTTGGTGTGAGCTACTTCAAGACAGTAGTTATAATTCATAAGACAACCAACAAAGAACAAAGAATAGAATAGAATAAAATATGTAATAGAAAATACATGTTCACTTTTACTTTACATGACATGAATTTGCTATTGGGGAGGTACCCCTTTTGCCATCTTCAGTGCCTTGAGTTTGGGAACGTATTTGTACCATAATCCACTGTGATTGTTACACTGGCTTTACACGCCTTGTCTTGACTCCAGCATTTTCATTTCATTGATCTATTTAGGTTTTCAAAAGATACAAATATGTACCTTTTCCCTGGAAATAAAAGCTTCTTTGAGGTGCACAAATGTACCTGCACAGTGCCTTTTTTCCTGACAGTGTTCACCACAGGTTCACCTTATCTGAACCAACTCTGCTCCAGCAGGCCAAGAAACATGATGCTAACCGTGCAACAGTCATTAGAAACAATGGAGATCATCTGCTATTTGTCTTATCACTAATCATCTAAAGGATGTGAAAGCAATGGATAAATAAATCACCACTAAATACAAGCAAAATGCAATATGATCTACATTCTGGGATCTGGTTTGTATAACTCTCATTCAGTTTTAAGTCTTATATGTCGATCGTCGGCCCCTTGCCCAAACTATAGTCAGATGCAAAATCAAGCATAGCATTTGTTAAATAAAGTTTTTCAGCTTTTGGCTATATTTCCATTTTAGCTGAAAGATTAGTAAGAACGCAAAATGTTTGCATGGGACCTTATAAGGAATGGAACAGGACAGAGGAGTGTCAGTAAATGTGATATGTGCGACTAGCCACACCGTAACTAACAGTTTGGCTACCATGTGGATGATTAGGCTGATGTTTTTCCCCTCCATGTCACAGTGAGAATTTCTCGAGGAGAACCAGCCATTAACACCCCGGCGCCTCTTCAAATCTGAAAGCACCATGCATTGCTTTATCTTGTTTTCATGATAATACAGAATAAATGAATGTTTTCTTTTAGATGGGGCATCAGACATAGGCTGCAGATGGAAAGAGTCTGCGGTCCAAATTGAAAAGATAAATCTAAGCAATGTGCTGGTGGTTTCTCATTTTAACAGGCACACCTGGGCTTAGCGTACAGTAATTGGCCCTACCTTTGCCAACTCATTTTCTCCTGTAGATTCAATTCACATGTAATATGGTGCTTGAGTTGTGCCTCTAAGTGGACTGGCAGAAAGAACAGAGCTGATCAAATTTCTAATGCATTATATCTTCTGGTAAAGATATGAACTCATTGCAATATTTACTACCTGCTGAATGTCATTTCCTTTGTGCGAGTGACAAAATTATGGTGCGAAATTCATATTTTTTAAAAATTGGAAGACAAGCTGTTTTTGAAAATTACTATGGTTATACTATTACAGTTATTGATTCATATTAATGTAATATGATGTTTTAAATTTTTTTTTTTTTACTTAAAGTAAGTTATGGGAATGTAAGACACAAATCAGTTGTACTAAAAGTGCAATAGAAAGCATTTATTCTGCATTTAAACAGAACTACATATCTGCATACAGAGAATGTGGCGTTTAAAGCAAAGAGACTAAACAACAGTTGGTGAATCTGTCGTTTCTATAGCAAGTTAGATAGCTAGACTAATACCTTGTCCAACTAGTTTTAGTAAGTTTTAAAGGTTACCAGCTAAATTAGATTAAAAACTACCACAGTCACCAAACTACAGNTATATATATATATATATATATATATATATATATATGTATATGTGTGTGTGTGTATATATATAGGGATACATAGAATGTCTGTGTTAGGTTTTACCCCCTGTTAGATTGTTCCCTGCTCTTCCCAACCTATTCTAAAACTAAGCCTACTCTCTGATGCTACAGCACAAAAGAAAACTCCCTGAATGAAACTTGAGTAATTGCTCCTTCATGAGAACAGAGGTGCTTCAGTGAGCACACTTTACCCCAATTTCAAGGAGCCAAGGCATCTCATGCCTCATGCTTTGCTTACCCATAACATCAGTGCAGGAAGCACAGCCCATCACTAATTGTGGTAGTTTCCAAAACTAACTTGCACGTTTAATTAGGTAAGGTAATGCAGCTAGAAGGCAGAGCCTGGGATGCCTCACAGCTAAGGGATTCAGCGGGTTCAAACTGCTTCATACTGTGTAATTCTGTTCTTATGAACGAGCGAAAGTCAGTAAGGGGGAAGAAGAAAGAACAAAATCAATGGAGGAAAAAGGGAAGTCCAGCTGCTTTTGCCCCAGAACTCCACTTGTTAGAGCGCAGCAGTGGTTGTAAGTAAGCATTCTTTAAACTAATCTAAGGTCCAGAGTATGAACTCAATATTCTCAAAGGACTCAATATTGCACCGCAGATCCAAGCTCAGTTATTTGAACCAGAGCCGCAAAACCTTCGCTCCGTTACCGTCGCCTTCAGGGCCCATCAATCCAGGGCCGTTCTGCAAATGTGCCAACAAAAGTATCAGAAGGCTTCTATCGCTGCGAAACAAAGAAGAGATAGGTTCCAATGAAACATGACTGATGTCTAGCCACAAGCGTCTGTGCCTCTGAAGGACTCACCCCACCACACGTTTCAGAAAGAGGCTCAAGAGGGGAGCACCTGTGGCCCGCCGCATCGACTATCAGCCACAGACTGAAGCCCTTTTGATATGTATCATTGCCACCTGCCCCACATTTGGACTGATGTGCGGAATTCATTAGCGAAGTCAGGGCGCGTTGATGTGAAGAGGCCTCCCCCGCCCCTCTCGGCAGGAGCGCCCGTCCTCATTCCGCATGCACTCCATGCTTGCCTCCAGCCAGCACGGCAGTACGAAAGGCCCTAATCAGCTCCCTGCACCCAGCCGAGCCAGCCAGAGGAAGTGGATACTTCGCCCCCTGCTTCACGAATTGTCAGCAAGCAGATCTGAGGGGAAATGTGCGAGGTATGGAAATGGACCGCGGGTGATGCCACGTGTGCCACATAGTATAGAGTCGAGGATATAGACCCATCACTCTCTCTCTCTCTCTTGCACATACATCAGCTTTGCTGCTGTCATTACAAAACCTTGCATCTCAGAATTAATAGCTATTTAGGAGAAGAATTATAGTAATAAGATCGTATTACATTCTAGGTTACATTTTTAATAACTGTACTGAATCCAACATTTCATCCCATCATCCTACTAATTACATGAAAGCTATGGCTAGCATATTGAATAAAACGTATACATTTATCTGATTTTATTTTGTAGTTTTGAATTAGTATTAGTATTAAATGTAAACTTTTGAACAGTGATCCCAAATTATGAATAGTAGTGTTTTACTAAAGCTCTAATATGACACAGCCACCAAAACTGCTTTGGTGTAACGTATCTCAATAGACCTATATTTTTTAGCTCTACTCTGGGGGTGTTGCCCTAGGCCTTGCACTGGAGGAGGCCTTCAGATGTCTAGTACACATCAAACATTCTAGAAGGTTTTGATATAACAACAGTGGAGTAAATGACAGATTAGATTTGTCCAAGACAGAACATGTAGGAAGAACGTGAACAGGATTAAACAGGAATAAAACCGTTACACGCAAATCAAGAAAGAACTCAATTTAACTCAGCCTTGTTTCTCTTAAGCCAGTCATAGACTTTATGATACACTTTTTGATTTTAGCCCGATTTTAGGCCCAATTTGGTCGACTGAATTTCATGACTGAGCCGAATTTCAGGTTCCTTGGGCGTCATTTGCCGTGCAGTGTGAGAGGGGAAGCGATGTCCGATTAACTGCCCGAGCAAGCCCCGATTGAGCTGTCGGCTGATCGAATTAATTTCTGACATGTCAGACGTTTTGATCGCTTGTCTCACAGTTTGAGCAGATCTCTCGAACTGGTTTCTCAAAGTTGTACCCAAAACCACATACAAACAGTCACAACTACTGCTCCTACCCAGCTGCGCACCCATAAATGGAGGCTAAAGAGTCGAAAGAAAGAGAGAAAGAAAGTAAGGGAAAGAAAGAGAGAGAGAAAGTAAGAGTGAGTTTGATGTATGAGAAAATTTGAGTCAATAAAGTGAAATACGTAAGAGGACGGATATGGAAGACTCAGATTAAGAGGAAAGAGAAACAAACCGAGAGCAGGATGGCAGACAATATGCTTGTACTTCAGTGAACGAGACAAGTTCTGTTTGCTGTTTTCATACAAATGTTGGCTTGCGTTTCATGTGCCTTGAGCGGCAGTGTTTTCTGTGCAGCTCATTCAGTAAAAAGAGGAAAACTCGGAGCGGTTTAGTAGCTGACACGGCAGTGCACTTTGCATGTTTAGCCTCTAGAAAAACCACAAAATGATCCTCCACTGATCTATTATAGTGTTGCCTATTGTCTGCATATGTAATTTGGTTGGTTAGAAATCGGTTGAATTATTTTATTAGAAACTACTATTCAAGCTCATCATGGCATTCCTGTCTAAATAAGCTTTTGTTCATTAAGAATAGCCCCCCAACACGCACACAGACACAGAGACACACACACACACACACAAAATAGGTCATGCAACCTATGCACAAAACACCTTATTGGCTATGAGAGGATGGTAGGGCCCATTACATTAGTTTGCACCCCCTTCCTTCTAGTAAAAAGCAAAGCTCAACTACTGAAGGTGATAGATGAGTGGTTATTAGATTGTTAGTCCTGGATAGGGTTGGGCATCGTCCATCACGTATATTAGGAATCAGGAGAAAGTATTTGTGTTCTACTAGATTCGAAATTTGTTACACATTTGATTCTGCATTTTAACCTTGGGATACGTTCAGTTTTAAATGACACTTTTTTTGGAAGTGAAAAAAATAAACACTTTTCTGAGGCCTAGAAAGATTTTGTGAAATACACAGTTACAGTATATGCACAAGTTTGTATACCCCAAGAGTCCCCAAAGCTTTGCTTTCAGCTGTATCCCAGCCCATGGTGAAATGTTGCGGTTTACATCTCATGGACAGAACAGGGAGGTGATGACAGAACTGCAAGATCATTTTTATATCAAAATCTTTATTAGGGTGAAATTTTCAAATAAAATAGAATTCAAATTGCAACAATTGCAACAAATTTAACTGTGGCCTATTTCATTAACAGTACTGTCTTAGCAAGTTTCTAACAACAATGAAATTGCCTGTAGATGAGTCAGACCTATCAGAAGCAACCAAAAAACATTACCACACTGTGCACTGGCAGTCTGGCACATTATTTTCAGCATTCATCCCCTAAAGCCAATAAAAAAGTGGGAAAAAATGGTCTTGAAAACAATCTCAATTTATAATCATTATCAGTAAATTTCCATTAGGTATTTCCCCCAAAGCAGAGGAGGATGAGGGCGGTTTGGAGAACACTACACAAACAAAATACAGACGGCAAGTGTCTTTAGCAGAGTTTGATGAAAATAAGTTATGTTTTAAAGTAGCAAAAATTTAAGAACAAGCTACCTGTCAGGTTCATACTCAAAACAAATATGGGGTTAAACTTATCACCAGAAAGTTGTCCACAATGGTTATGGTGGACCCTAGACCCAAGATGGACAAGCCCTTCTCCTCAATGTTAGAATTAACAGCTGTTTATTTACCAGCCTAGAAGAAACATTGCAAGTTCAACACCAAACTTCATCCCTTTACTTGCCAAGAGCTTCTCCAGCAGTGGAAAGCTGCACCAATGTTAACTTGTTGTATATCTGTTTTTTCTTTGCTGACAAATATGGTTTCTTGCAGAGAGTGGGCAGCAGTGGTTGCTTGCTAAGAGCTTAGTCATTGTTGCATTTCTCTTCCATTCATCGTTTACCTGTCCTTAAATGACCTAACCAGGCGCAGCACATTCAATATGGCTTACAACAGGTCAGAATACGTCTTCGGTGCAGCAGCGCTGCTTCTTAAGGTACATAGTGATGTTATGAGACAGGACAGGACCCAGTGACCCATAGCTGTTGTAATGTCTTAAGGTGTAACTGCCTTCAACAAGTGCAAAGGTGCTGCAAAGTCTTCAGGCATTACCACCGTCAGTAGGGTAGGTATGCAAAGCTAAAACTCATGTCCTGAAAGTGCTGTCCTAAAATCGCTGTCCCAGAACTGTGGAGATTTTAGAAGGATATTACAGAGCTCATGAGCTTATTTGCTCTCAGTGGAGCCTCTTCGCTCGCACTGAGGCTGTCCCAGTCACTCTTACTTTAAAGGCACAGCTGGAAGACTGGGTAAATAAGAGATGCCTTCATATTACTAATTCATGTGCTGGATTTGCCAATTCACTTTGGTTTCAATAGTTAAATGGCTGCAGGAGCGCAAAGTCGTATGGTGCATTAGACTTCTTTTTCCCGTTTGCTTGTAAATGTGTTTAAACCACTAAATTAATTAGTTTCTGATCTATAAGTGGATCAAATGGTTAAATGTGCTGTTCTAAGGCCTTCATTTTGCTTGGCCAAATCATATTTAGCCACGCCTACCTCTTAAACAGTTCGCCAAGCCTTGATTTTGGTTTCTCCCTGTCCAACTTACCTGAAAAATATTCATCATGGTGTGGTGTGCAGAGACGATGATGAAGATGATGAGGTTAGAGGTGAAAGTCAAATGAGCCCAGCAGACAACATAGTCCCCTAATTAACCCCAAACAATTGGAAATGACATTGCTCAGATGAGTTTCATACATGCTACAAAGAACAAATCATCTTCACAATTGGACAGCTTCAATGTAATAGAGGACCAGATACACTCTATTATGTCCTGAATTGAAGTGGAGCTACAGATACAGGAAAAAATTACATTTTCTTGGGAGTAGCCATGTTCTGACCAGTGAAAAGACCTAAACATTATGACGTAAACATAAAACTTCACTTCCAAAAAAATTGGTTTAGAATCTGAAATGCTAATAAAAACTGAAAACAGTGATTAGAAAATTCTATCGGTATCCAACTCAAAACAATTGTTTTTGTGAATATATGCTTATTTCAATTTCATTTGATGCCTGCAACACTTGCCAAAAAAAGTTGGGTTAGAAGCATGTTTAGCACTGTGTTACATCATCCTTAATAACGCTTTGCTGTGGTATTTTGTAATATGTGATTTCGTTGGGAGACAGTTCTGGACTGCAGGCAGGCTAGTCCATCACCTGCAGTCTCTGCATATGGATTTTGATTACACAGACATTATTTCCATAAGTAATTGAAAAGGTGGACTCATCATTCCACAATAGATGTTTTCACTGAGCATCATTCCATTTCAGATGAGATGAGTCCAGAGAATTAGGTGGTGGTTCTGGACATTGTTGAAAAGTGGCTTCTGCTGGAATAGTACAGCCATAACTTGCATTTGGGGAGTTTTGTGTTACAGAAACATGCCAGTTTTTAAATGAAGTGCCCTCTGAGAGGTCAAAGGTCACAGACATTCCTTTGCGGTTTTAGGTCTTATCCTTTATGCAGATATTTTTTCTAGATTTCCTGAATGTTTTGATGATAACACTGTAGAGGGTAAAGTACCTATAAGCCTTGCTGATGCGTGAAGGACTCAGCCATACCTGGACCGCCACTTTTAATATCCAAGCATGACTGCATCCCTTTGTTTAAGCTGTGTTTTGAACATTTCACAATGTTCCTAGTTTTAAATTGCTCCTGTCCCAAACTTTTTGGAATGTGTTGCAGGCTTCACATTCAGAATGAGCGTAAACTTACAAAAATACAATAAAGTTGGTATGATAAAACATTACACATCTTGTTAATCCATGCTTTTTGCTTAGGGGTGGCAGGGTAGCGCAGTGGGACTGGTGGCCTGTCCAGGGTGTTTGTGGCTTTCCGCCCAGTGAACGCTGGGATTGGCTCCAGCACTACATGTGACCCAGAAAGACAAGCAGCTTATAAGATGAATGAATGAATGGAATGAATTAATGCTTTCTGTTTTCATTTGCATTTACCCTATGAGCCAACTGGGCTTGTAAAATGCCTATTTTTGATATAGAATTACACAAATATTAGAAAATAAAACTTGCAATAAAACATACACAAGCTTGTATATGGAGATGCTTTCTCCAAGGAAATATTTTCTGGAAGGTCTTTAGAAGAAAATATCTTTAGCACAGACACAGCAGCAGTTATCACTGACAATTAATTAGCAGTTATAAGAGGCACGTCCAAAGGGTTTGTAGATACCTGTTTCTTCTAAAAATAATGCATATTAATAAGTAGACAACCTCTACTCATCTAAATGACCTTTACACTATATGAGGACTTGACTGCATTCAATCTTAAGAACAGCACACGACTGCATTCTACTTCATCCAAAAGGTATTTGCTCCATCCATGCAGTTCCACTCTCCACAGCTCTGTGCAGGGAGCCTTTATACCCCCGGCTAATGCTTGCCATTAGGTATGGTGACCTTAGGCTCATGTGTGAGTGCTCCAGAATGTCATATTCTATCAACATCAGCAGTAGCTGCACTGTAAAGTACCTGAATACACTAATAAGAAAAGAAATCAGGATAATTCCAGATGCAAACTGTATGCATTAGTGTCATACTGACAACGTTAGGTATAGTAATAAGAGTAAGATTAAGTCCTTGTACAATAATAATAATGCCTAGAATATAATTCCAGCACTTCCACGAATGATAAGCTTCTTGTCTGCACTTACCCATAGAACCGACTGCATTTTGACAGCTTTCTGCCTTAACCTTAAAAACGGACACCTTACTTATTGTGCACTCAGTAGTTAGTAGCACTTGGAGCTCTGAACACTTTTCAAATTATCCTTTTTCGAAATTACTTGGCCAAAATAATGTTAAATCCAAGTATTTCTGCTTTCCTGGCAAGGCTGGAAGCACACATTTTTTCCTCATAACATTGGCAGAATGGTTTCACTTTGTGGCATCCTTGATCAGACTGTGTCCACAAAAAGAGCCTTTGCACAGATGCACCTTGGAGACCTTGTGCCATGTCATTTTGGAGCAGAGCATTCATGTTTTGAACAGACAAACCACGCCGTCCTTGAGACCTTGTCATGAATAGTCAAGGCCCGCTTTTTGTTCACCCACTTTTATTTAGTCCAGTGAATAAATAGATGAAAGAATCGGCCAAGTTCACCTTGCAGAATCTGAATTTACGCACAAGCTCGGTGAAGGCTTTGACCTGATCTAACATAGGCACATATAGCTTTATTGAACTGTCACAAGGCAACCGTGACTTAAGTGGAAGATTCAAGCTGTCTTCGAAGTGTCAAAACAGGCCTTGACAACCCGTGCATTGCCCCTCAGTAGAAATTACTTCAAGGCAAACAAAGGAACTGTGAATACAGTGCCAATTCTTACATAAGATATAAGCAACAATAGAACGCAGTGAGGAAAATGAACTTGTTACGGGGAAAACTGTCCTATTATATCATTCCTTGCCTTCCAAATATACCCACTGATCCTTCCACCCACCTACACGTATATATACGGAAACAAAGCAGCTTCTTTTTGCCCTTTGCTTTAATGAAAACCTCTTTCTCAAACGATATCATTATATCTGTCTGAAATGTTGGGGTGGTTTATTTAGCAGAGGCTAAAGTGCATCTAGCTAACACGGTTCTTGATTCAAAGTCATTGAAAGGAGCTTAAGTCCCCCGTGCCATTAAAGCCCTTTGAAACAAGGGGATAAATAGACAGATAACAAGAGCATCCATTACTTCTCGACACCTTCAGAAAAGCTGCTCTCACTTTCATTCGAGACCCTTTTATTTCGGCAACAAGTCATGCATCTTGTTATTAGTCCTCCACAGAAAGTAGGAATCAAAAGAGACATGCCCGGGAGTTTGACAGGGATGTCTCTGTGTACCCCTGCTGCTGTGGAGAATAATGCTCTTGGAAAGTCTGCCTGAGCGCCTCATCATCCCTGACGCCCTGCTTGTTTGTCAGGTGCTTCTGAGAAGACTCGCTGTTGCCGCCGCATCTCCAGCCTGCCTCTCTCGGTTGGTTAACCTTGGGACGCCGTGCACTCGCGCCGCAACACCCTTAAGGACAGATTCCATGGGGGCACTGCGGAGAATCGAGCGAGCGACCCACAAAATAAAAGACAGACCTCATTTCTTATCAGCTCCCTGCTCAATCACAGCTCCGAATTTTGAGCGCTCGGCTTTGACCGCTCCCTCCGGTCAAGAGCAGGAGCTTTTGTGTCCTCCATCGCCTGGTAAACAGACTCTGTATTTGTCAGGAGGCGGCTGGTGGCCTTGGAGGAAATCTTCATGGAAAATCAGAACCATGTCAAAGTATGCTGGGTTTGAGTTGGTTTATGCTGCAGCCCTGTGATACCGGCATTTCTGGATTCTGGACGGACTAGAGAAGTTTTACAAAAATGAAAATACAGCAGTGCTCTTTTCTTCTTCTCATTTTAGTGATCGGTTTGTGAACCAGCAGTAAAATCATTACTTATGAGCTATTGCAGCTTGTTTATGTTGAAAACTTGTGCTTATGTACACTAGTTCGAATATATGGTAGTATATCTTTGAATGCAATATCTTTGAAAATGTGGTTATTTTAATGTATTTATTTTTATTTTATTTTGCTAAACATATGGACCCTGCTGACCACCTGTGAGTCTAAGTGTTTGTTCTGGAATGGCTGCTTTTCAGAATCCAATTAAATCCTGAAAATCAAATTATGCCCACAATTACTTCCCACCCTTTCACTCAGAAATATGTCAAATTGCAAAAAGTAAAATGCATTATGGCTGCATAATTAATCATGCATGCTTTTCCTGTATACATTTATACATTTTAATATGCACTTTCAGCTACAAATAAATGGATAAATACTAATGAAATAATTTCAGGCCTGCCCAAAAAAAATTTAAATAAATAATAATAAACTATAAAAATTCACACAAAAATGATTAAAACCGGTTTAAGAGTCAAATTCCACAAGACATTACTACACAGTTCACAGTCTTTGCACACTAAAACTTTGATCTTAGTTATACGCTTCCTAGAAACCTCATCTCTGACAGCAGTAGAAACAAATGACTGAGTGTGTGTATAAGGCAGAGAACAAGACAGAACGAGAGGCAGTCTATCATCCCCCCCAAAAAAAGCATTTAATTCAACATTTGTTGATATCTGGCCAACTGATTTAACTCAAATTATGCTCTTAGCTTAGAGAGCATGTGCACTTGCTTAGGGACTGATTTAATTGAAAGGCTCATGTGACCTTGCTGCCTGACTAATTGGGTAGTTATAAAAGTCTGTGATTGATTAGCATTTCCTTCAAACACTGAGGGAATATAGTGCAGTGGAGATCAGGAGCTTTATGCAGATTAACCCTTTAAAAATCCCGTGTTTAGATGTACTGTGTACTAACTACAAGGACTACAATGCAAACTGGTTGTGCTATTCTTGGCCTATAGAAGTGTGTAGTAATGCTTTAGGCCCATCAGTGGGCCTTAGGGGGTTTACACTGCAGTCCAGCGGCTAGCACACCTGTAAGAAGAGCATTAGATTTAAGCATTCGACGTTTAATGTTGTCTTTGTAACAACAAACAAACAAACAAACAAATAAACAAATGAGACGTGTTCAACAATAGCAGATCTTTGTGAATGTGTCATATATATATATATATATACATACATACATACATTCACAAAGACAGAGAGACATGCATATCTCATTGCTGGACTGAGAATAGTCCCCCCTCCCAAAACTATCCAGCCAACAGTGTCCATGGGCAGCGTCCTGTGGGTAGTGTCCTGTGACCAATGTCCTGTGACCACTGATGAAGGACTAGAGGATGACCTACACAAACGGTGCAGCTGCAGATGAGTTATTTTCTCTGACTGTACATCTACAAGGTGGACCAGCAAGGTAGGAGTGTCTAATAGAGTGGACAGTGAGTGGACACAGTGTTTTGTGCTGGTGAGTGGACACAGTGTGTTGTGCTGGTGTGAGTGGATCAGACACACTGCTGTGTCTGATCCACTCAGACCAGCACAACACACACTAACACACCACCACGATGGCAGTGTCACTGCAGTCCTGAGAATGATCAACCACCCACATAGTACCTGCTCTGTGGTGGTCCTGTGGGGGTCCTGACCATTGAAGAACAAGGTGAGAAAGGAAAACTTCATAAATATAAATGTAAATGTAAAACTACAAAGTGCACTTAAATGGTAACTAGAGCTGATAGAATAGACAGTGAGTGTAGATACAAGGGGAGGTGTACTTAATGGATTGGCTGGTGGGTGTACATATATAGCATTGTAATTCTGGTGGCTGTCTTTTACTAGTCACTGCTATTTTCATGAAATGTATTTGACCAGTAAAAATCAGAAAGTTAATGGACATGTATGAGTCAGCAGCCCTCCAAAAGGTTCCATTTGCACCACTGCTGGGCCTTTCATGTTCATGCTCAAAATCTCTGGCTTTTATTTCCACCTTTTATGAGAAGGCAGTCATCCTCCCTTGAATAAATAAATTGCTCTCAGACTACATCTTTCACACAGGGCAATGAGGTTTCAGCTCGTTAGCTAAAACTAGGGAAGGAGCTGAATCTGTGTTCTGGCTGATCCTCATCTGTAAGCATTTGGATGGATTGGGAGCTCACTCTGTGTGACAAGGACTATGGAACCAAGCCTAAGCACTCATTAGCTTGAGATGATTAGGCCAGACTTGGCCAAAAATAGCACTCTCAGCTAAATTCTCAGCCATTTTCAAACTACAATATTTAGAGATGCACTGATAACACTTTTTCTCCTCAGCTACCGATACCTGATCTTTAAGTATAGGCTGATACTGAGTACCAATACCAGTATTAAATCTAATATAACCTATGAATACTGATTTTCACACCATTACAAAAAAGTAGTTGCACCCAGAAGGAAGTGTCGGATTCCAATGCTATTGGGAAGGAAGTTTAAGGTTACCAGGAACAATAAATGATGATAAATTTATACTGATATGCAATATTTATTGACCTACACATACAGAAGTAGTGTCTCGCAGTATGGCGTCAGGGTGCCACGTCTCAGCATGGAGTTGCATCCCATGCTGCTTAAATATTCTCACACAGTTCCTGCAGATTTTGCTATAGGGGTGAAGGTGGAGTGACACCAGGCTTTCTGAACATGTGGTGTGTGACAACAAACTGTTCATCTTGCTGCTGACCACAGTGCCTCCACACACGTATTCACCAGTCATCTCCACCATGACAAAATCAGGACTCGTCACTGAAGATGACCCACTGCCGTTTTGAGTCACTCAGTGACAGTCTGGCACGACACCATTGCAGTCTTTGGTGATGTTGATGTGGTGTTAAGGACAGTTGTCATAACAGTCTGCGTGCATTTAGTCCTGCGTCATGCAGACGTCTGCCAGTGGTGGTGGCACTAACAGAACGACTCATGGAGGGCATCACTGCTTGCTAAATGTCTAAAATCATGGCTGTTGTGTCAGTGAGGTAAAGAGTGCATATATTAGATGTTTAAGAAAAAATATTTTTGCTAATTAATTATATGTAGTTAGTATTAAATACTGTATAATTAAGATCCATGTTTAACGACTAACATAAATGCGAAATATCTTCATTGTGCAAAATAGTCCAAAACAGACCTGAACGATATATAGATAAACTTGTGGTGTGTGCATGTAAGTACCCAGCAGTTTCTCTGACTTGGCAAAAACAGTGCTAAAATGTTCTTTCATACACATATTTCTCAAGTTATTTATCTCATACGTGCATCTTATGCAGTCTCTGAGTGTCAGACTCTGCCAGAGTTTAGTAAATATCACTGTTGCTCATGGTGCCAGTATCAGCAAATAACCTAGCCACAAATATCCAATGATGGACAGCTTCGCCTATGTGGGTAAAACATAGACAGAGCCATTTTGGCACCTTATAGTGATCCTAGCAAATGAACTGATTCATACATAACTGATCTTCACAAGGTCTTAGCTGAGGAGTTGACTCTGGTTCAATTTAGACATTTTACGAGGAAGTGATAGAACAAGTCTTCAGCAAAACCAAGACCTTGGGTTAATATCAGTGGGTTTCTGGGGATATGGCACTATAGCTATTTTTTAGGTTCATTTAGCATTAGGTGTCTTGACCAAGGATTTTTACTGGTGTAGAGCAGCATCAAGGCTTTCTCAGTGGTAGTAAAGGCAACAGTTATGTAAAGAACCATGAACAGCCAAAGAACCTTTTGAATGGTTAAACGGTTCTTCTCTTCTCTTCTTACAATGGAAAGCATGTTAGGGTTTACTGTTCTAATAAGCCTATTTAAACTGGGTCTATATTGCACCCAAAAGAGTTCTGTTGTTGCTGCAAGTTTTCTTGGTAGTTCCAAACTTCCTTGGCACTGTGTATAGAGCCATTTTTGCCAGGAATGTCTTGGTCATATTGGGACTCTAAAACTGGTATGCTGCACAGAAGGCAGTGGAATTACACGCTCCACTTTACTAACCTACTACTGTGAAGAAATTGCTTTGAATTGTTCAGTAACTACCATTAATTGCTATAAAATTAGGCCATTAACATTGTAATAAAAAGTTGAAGGAGTTAACTCAAACCTACTTTCTCTGCTTTTGCCATTATGACAGGAAATTCGAGCTGACAAAAGTGAACAGGTCCTGCTCAGCAAGGAAAAGATTATTAGGTCTGGCCTAATAAAAAAAAAGTTACATTCTGTCGGCCTCCACTGATTTCTGTCTGCTCTGTACTTCTAGTGTAATGGAGCATATATCTCAGAGGCAAGGTTAATCCTCTGGACCCTAGGCTTATTATTCAGTTATGAATCCTCAAATTTAGAATTAGAGCAGTAAACCATGAGAACATTACAGTGACTATAGTTACTACATTTAAAGGGATATGTTTAAATAAATATAATGCAATTAAAAAACTGAAGTTTAATATTTAAACATTGATGCTTAATCAATTGATAGTAACAATCACAAGGAACAATGTAACAATCTAAACTTGTTAACAATGGATATCCAGAACCATAACAGTCAAAGATCATAACATTTATAACACAATGGCCCAAGGTAGCACACTCTAAGTGTGAGTGTGAAACTTGAGTGCAGTTGTGGTCCAAAGCTTACATATACTCATCATGAACATAAATGCCATGGCAATATTTCAGCGATTTCAGCCTTTTTCTGGGGCAGAAAGACTCTTGTCATTGTGCCCAAAAAACTCAATCTTCCATTTTGAACATAGTACTTTCTTCTAGAAGGTTCTACTTGGTCCATGTGGCCAGTTGCAAATGTTAGTTAAGCTATATATGGCAATATAAAATTCGCTTGACTGATATGCACAGATATGCTTATGTTTCCACAGCTTCCAGTTCATGGTTCATGGCAGGCCAGTGCCTTGGTGGTTCTTGGGCTGTTCCTGACCATTCGACCCAGTTGAGATGACAGTTTCCAGATCTTGACAAAAAGGGTTAAACCTGCCAATAACTTATACTTGTTGAACCTACAAATGATTGTACTAATGGTATTGAAATCTGCAGTTGTTCATAAATGGCTCCAAGAGAAATTCTTGACCTGTGTAATTCTTTGATCATCTTTCTGAGATCCGCACTGAGCTCATTGGACTTTGCCATTATACTGTGTGCTGGTCAGTCTGATGAGCACTCTCTAACAACCCCTTTTTTTGTGTTCACAGAGAACCTTCTAGCTGTAATCAATCATGATCCCTAACAGAAAGTTAAGAGGCCTTGGTTTTTGGCAAGCTACAAGACATTTTGAAACTTTCAGCACCACTGAATTAATAATCTAAGCGGGTGTATGTATAATTCTCACCCGTTGTTGATTTCAGATAAAAATTAAATAAAAAAATAAACCAAACTTCAATTAATGATGTACACTCATCTCTGAGAAAAAGAACAAGAATTCAATATCACCTTGACATTTTTGGTGAGTATATGTAAACTTACCACAACAACTGCATAAAAAGGCACTCAAATCTCTTAAATACTCTTCAATTAACTTTTTATCATTTATCATTTGTGGAGATACGTGTATTTTCTAGTTTTACACTGGCTGTAAATTAGGGTTTTAGTGCCTGAGTTATCCATTTTCTAACATTCAGTAACTACACTCATCATCAAATGAATAGTTGCACCCAGAAGGAATCAACCAACAGGAATGAAACTTGGTGGGTAGGTTTGACAAGTTTCACTCTTGGCCATGCATGTGCCTTTACCAAGGATGGGCCTTGTTGCTGTACCTGACTGACCCAACAGCTACTATTGCGGACATTCAGCGAGCAGTGATGCCCCCCATGAGTCATCCTGTTAGGGCCAGCATCATTGGCAGACGGCTGCACCACGCAGGACTATATGCACACAGACTGTTACGACAATCGCCAAAGACTGCAGTGGTGTCGTGGGAGTGGAGTGAGTCAGAACGGCAGCAGATCACCTTCATTGATGAGTCCCGCTTTTGTCTTGGTGGAGATGACCAATGAATCCATGGGTGGAGGCACCGTGGTCAGCACCAAGAAGTTTGTTGTCATGCGCCACATGTCCAGAAGGCCTGGTGTCACTCCTCCTACATCCCTACTGCAAACTTTGCAGGAACTGTGTGAAAATATTCAAAGTGCATGAGATGGATTATTGCAGGACACCATTAGGAACCTCTACAACTCCGTCCTCCGAGACGTCTGGCATGTTGCATTAGCAAACATGGCGGCCCAATGCCATACTGAGAGACACTACTTGTGTATGTGTATCATTTATTTTTCCTGGTAAACTTTATCCTCATTACGAATAGCATTGCAATCCCACACTTCCTTCTGGGTCCAACTATTCTTTTGATAATGGGTGTATTATGAATATATCAGTATCTGCTACCTATAAGAGTGAACTGCAGAATGGGCCTACTTACAGGCTCCAAGAATTTAAGGAGTTAAAATCCATCTCTCCCTGCCAGTGATACACATGAGGTTCATGGTTTTTACCTCCAAGTAACAATAAGTTAAACTGACAGCACTTTAGCAAATTATGGAAGACAGAACATGCTTAACTCGGAACTCCTGGATGCTTGGAAGATAAGCGGCAGATCTGAAAGTTCTCAGACGCAGCCTGACTTTTGACGCCGATTCGATCAAACCTTGAAGTGAAAGTTTTTTGAAGCTGTACTCATCCTCACATGAAAATACTGCTTAGTGTGCTAGGTGTGAGAGAGTGACTCACAGCAAGGAGAGGGAAGAAATAGACAATCGCCCTGAATAGAATAAATGACAAGCTATCAGACACGTTCTGGGAATATATATTCTCCTACTTTCTCCAAGTCGTGACCATGACTCTGGTGGCGTGGATGGCATTTCATCATCCTAAATGAATTAAAGGAACAGGCTGCAACATTTTTATTTGTGCAAGCCATTATGAAAGGCCTTGACATGCTGAATGGAATCATTACGTTTAAGTCTCAGACATTGATCGCTGTAGTGCTTGGTGTCGCGCCATTATCTCGTCAAGTTAATAGTGCTGCAAAAATAGATTGAGAAAATAGTAAGACTGGCAGTATAACACCACCGATCTGCCATTTGGACAAACCCTTGCACCTTTATTTCTGCCTGGAGTTTCTCTCCACATTATCTAATACTATATATGGTAAAATAGAGGACATGGCCAATCATTCTCCGGGTAGAGAGTTTAGGGCCGTTTTGTGCCATTTGTGTTTGCTCACAGAGGAATTAGGCTTTCGCGTTTAACCCATCCGTGAAGTAAAACACCCACGTACACACACACACTATGGGGCAGTGAGCACACTTGCCTTGAGCGGTGGGCAGCCCTATCCACGGCACCCGGGGAACAGTTCGGGGTTAGGTGCCTTGCTCAAGGGCACTTCAGTCGTATCCTGTCAGTTCATGGAATCAAACCGGCAACCCTACAGTCACAAGGCTGGATCCCTAATCTCCAGCCCATGACTGAGACAATAGCATTATTAAATAGGAGTACTGAGCAAAAGTCAGGGACCACACTTAAATCACTTTATTTGGGTGATAAAAATAAGTCATTTCCCAGTGTCAAGAAAAAAGCAGAAAACACATATTTAATAGAAAATACAATATGTCAATATTTATGGTGTCCACCATTTGCTTGTATTACAGCTTACATTTAGAAAGACCTGCTTTCACTTTTACTTAAATCTGCAGGGATACTTTTCCACACCTCCAAACCTGTTTGCATGTTCAGTGATGCTGTGGTCTTTACTCTGGGGTGGACGGTCAATTGTTCTGAGACCACTAGCAGCAGCTTTGTTGGATTTGGGGAAAAAAAAAAGTCTTCTCTAATAAATTTCCCAGTAACACATCCTTTCAGACCCATGCCATTTAGTTGTCTTCTCACAGTGGAAGGATGGAAAGAAGCACCTGTGGCTTTTTTCAGACCTGAAGCAAGAGTGGAGATTGATTTTAAGTGCTGTTTATCTGATGGTGACATTTTGATGCCGGACTAGGTCTTGCAAAGCTATTAGGAATCCCATTTTCTCTATATCTTTAAAAGGGGACCTGTCGCGTGGGGACAAGACGAGGAGGCAGGATGCAAATGCAAGTCTTAAATAGGCTCAAACTAAAACAAAACCAAAGAAACCAAAGACACTAGTACACTAAGAAATGACAGG
>CM067485.1:22699218-22855388 GCA_034552555.1 Semaprochilodus insignis
TATATATATGTGTGTGTGTGTGTGTGTGTGTGTGTGTGTGTATTATTATTATTATTATTATTATTACTATCCTCCCCCCCTTTACTGATGTCAACTGTCTGTAAAGCACTTTGAGCTGCCAATGGTATGAAAGGCACTCTATAAATGTACTTCATCAAAAATGGCCCCAGGTTTTATACAGCGTGTGCATCAACATTTCAACATGTAGTAGCTTTTTATTAGGCAACTTTTAAGGGAAATAGATGGTACAGGCTGCTGGTTCCCTTCATTCATTCATTCATTCATTCATTCGTTCATTCGTTCATTCAACCACTTCTGGATCACGGTTGGTGCTGGAGCCTGGACAGGCCGACAGCCCATCACAGGGCAGACCCACACACACAATCACACACTCACACCCAGGGGCAATTTAGTAACTCCAGTTCATCTGACAGCATATCTTTAGACTGTGGGAGGAAACCTGAGCAATCGGCCCCACGCAGACACAGGGAGAACATACAAACTCCACACAGAAAGGACGTTGGACCCCCCCTCTCTGACCGGCAATCAATCCCAGTCCCTTCTTGCTGTAAGGCGACAGCACTACCCACTGCACCACTGTGCTGCTGCTGTTTTTTCTACAATCTACAATAAAGACTTTAACACCATCTTCACTCTAAATGACTGTTTAAATCATGCAGAAATCTTTATGCATATGATTTCAGAACTCCCCTTTGGTTCCCCTTTATTAGGTTAGATGTGCAAGATGCAATGTATAAGGACATAATACATCCAGACATGTAGTTACATGGTGTGTTATGAGAAGAAATTTGTCTTCCTTTAATGAGAAAAGAAACTAGCAGCAGGTAATGACCACTACCTGAGAATATTAACCCAACATGCACGGTTTGATGAATCCTGCACTGTCAGAAATAAAGCTCCCACTGTGTGTTTATGGTCGTCTGTGGAGAAGACGGCAGGAGAACCGAGTGCATTGCTTATGTAAACATCTTTGCTGGAATACAGGCAGGCACACCACAGGTAACATCAACCGCCTCCCACCACCAGCATCTCTAGCATATTTGTTCGCAGCTGAAATCTATTAGAGAGGAAATTAAAGTGGGATATTGTGATATAAAGTTTACCTGCTTCCCACTTTAAAAAGAAATTTTGGTCAATAATATACAAAATGAGTTTTACCCCCCACTTGGCCTCTTGATCGACTAGTTTGCTGGACTGTGTGAACTGGCTTTTTAGAGCTTAGGCATGAAGCCTTGCATTACCTCTCCTGTGACTATGCTGTTGAACATGCATTTCGACTGTTTAAAGGGACTGTAACTGATCTGCCTTGTTTAATGTGGTTAATGCTAACAGAATGAAAGGAGATTAAAACAAATTAAATATCTAGTTTAGGATCAAAGCTCATATTCATTTTCTGCACACTAAAGACCAGTTACAGGGGACTCAATGTCTGCATAATACTACTATTAGAATGTAAATAAAGCCATTCAGAATAGTGTGATGTGAAATGGTTAGTTGTAGCGATTGCAAAATGATTAATTGACTATCTTCTTTATAGTGGTTGTGATGGAAACCAGGGCTCTACGGCACAAAGCCCATTGAACCTACATGTCTTCAGAGTTCTAGAGAATCAGTTATTAACCATCTGATGAACATCCTGGACAGGGGACAAGAGAAATCAAGCTCCTCTCTGCTGTCCATCTTTCTGCTGTGAGATGACAACTCAACACCAGTGGTCTGAAAGGATGTGTAGTGGTCAAGAGTCCCTTACTGAGAAAAGAAAATAGACAAAACAGAAGCAAAATGCAAACAAGGAAATGCAACCACCTTCCAACTCCACGTTTACACTAGTGACAAGCAATCAGTCATTTCCTATGGGAGTACATAATTTGTAGCTACGGTTTAGCAACAAATGGCTATCGACACTGCAACACGTGACAAATTGAGTTGAGATTTTCTCAGCTTTAAGAAATGAATTATGACATGGTGAAGAGGCGTTGTGAACGATTGGCTTCCACAAATTGTCTGGACCAATTGTAGACACAGAGGTCCGAGGTCCTCAGCTTGTACTCTCTGAGCTTTTAGTTCCTACCAGCATTTCGTTCCTATTCTCAGCAGTGTGGATCTAAACATGGAAGCAAAGCTCATAACCGCTGTTTCTTCTTTTCCCAGTTTATGAGATGCATCTTCGCACATATACCTTTGAAGAAAAAAGAAGCGTGGTAGAAAGTAGCAGATATTCTTGGTGTCTCTAGAGAGTTAGGTCACTTGATAGCTAGCTAGGTTAACCAGTATGCCAACCTGCCAATAAAGCTAGCCACAAATGAAAGCAGTTAGGTTTCCATACAAATTCCATACAAATATGTGCTTTCAAAACTAGCTAGCTTTCCTGGACCTTGTACACACCCACATGTGACAATGGGAACAGTCTCAGACTGAGTACATCTTAATGACGTAATTATTCAGATATACTAAAATGAGAAGGCAAAAGCCAGCCCCCAGTTTAAGGTGCTGCTCAGGACTAGAGGTGACCTTCCAACGGTAATTCGATTAATCAAGATATGTAATATGTAATTCTTCATAGTTTAATAATTTTTATTTTCCTGTTTGACAGATTAATGTCTACAGTATGTTTTGTGAAGGCCTGTGCTCATGGCTGATTCTCAACCATGCAAATCAAATTAGGCTTGATTACTGTGTTCTTCAAGGTTGATTATTTATGACAGAATGAGTTCCATATAACATAGCTGATGAGGCAAAGGAGCCAAAATGAGGTGTTTCCTACAAAGAGCTGGTTCACTCCTTCCATTTCACTTTATCCTGTTGGTTGAAAAAGAGCTGAGAATGAACATAGGGACGTGCAGTTCATCTTAACATTTTCACAAATGGATGCACATCTTTTTTCTCCATTTGTCAACCTTGGCCAATTAAAATGAGGCTGCCATATACAAAGACAGAGGAAAGGGCTTGAACACACAGTGCAGTTGTATGTACATGTTTGGTCACCTTTGGCCAAATGTAACATACTGCTGATTTTTGTAGTGCCAGTGTTAACCCACAGTTACTTTATTCACTTAATTGACTCATTTGGACTGGTTAGAAATTCTAATAATTGTCAGCTGATGATAGCTGATTCCAGATCTTTATTCATGCGTTCATAAACAAAATCTAACTCAAAGTAAATTTATCTGGCTCTGACCCTTGAACTGGGATCTTTCTTCAGATATCCACAGTTCTCTTTCTAAAGTCCTCTCTTATCTCTTAATGCTAGAAAGGGGCCAGTTCTAATATGTCCCTGCTCCTCCACTGATTTGCCATGGCTGTGCCCAAATCAGTGGAGGAGGAGCAGCTTGTATGTGTGTGGGGTCAGGTTGGGGTCATGCTGCCTTTACATTGCCACATGTGACTTAGGAAGGAGATATATCTGTGACAATGAAAAGTCTAGCACATCAGAGTACTTTGGATTTTTCCCCAGTTTGTTACATCAATTGTTTCTGTATTGGACATATGACCAATGACCAATAGGAGGACAGAGTGCTCTCAGGCACACATATGTAAACATGTTGCAGCTGCCAGGTGCAACATTAAGCCACGGATCACATATATCACAGTAATATCCACTCAGAATTTAAACAGTGCTACAACACAAAGCATCGTTCCAAACACAGTATCAAAATGCTAATAGCTAAGGGCTAATCACAGAAGCTACAAAATAACAACTCACTATGACTACATGTTAAACGGCTTCTGTAAATGTGAAGCTATTCTTGGCATGTTAATGTTTGGTACCTCAAGTTCTCTTTAATCTTTCAATCTTTCTTTCTTTCTTTCTTTCTTTCCTTCTTTCTTTATCATTTCTTATTTTTTAGAATACAAAGCCTCTTACACATAGTGTTTCTGTAGCAATGACTGACAATTTGTTGACCCTCCTGTCTGACAACTTCTAAACTTGCGCAAGAACCTGAACTACAATTGGTCAGCATCAAACTCATGGTGTTGCCAGTCTCTTAGCCCAAGCATGTATGACCTATTATTGCCTAATAGAGAACATTGTGAAAAACAAAACATTGTGTCATTTGATCCAAGCAGTTGGCTGAGGGTCTGCAAAAGAAGCTAACGGGTCCATAAAAAGCAGTGGAAAACTATAAAAATGTATCAAAGCAATTCCAGCTCCTGATTTCCACTGTCCAAAATGTCATTAAGAAATGGCAGTTAATGTGGAATTCAAGGCAAGATCTGGAAGACGAGGAAACTCTCAGATAGAACTGCTTGTATGCTGACCAGGAAGGCAAAGTCAACTCCCATATGACACCAAAGGCCTGGCAGGAAGGTTTCGCTGCCACAATCCTGGTGATGCACTGTTCTACTGTGCATAAACATGATCAATTATCAGATAGAGACCTTACAAAAGCCGACATTTAAAGTCTGCAAAACAGATAAGCCACTAAAACTAGATAAGCCAGGGGCAATTTGGAAGCAAATTTGGAAGCAATTTGGACTGCTCCAGTAAAAATAGAAACTCGTTGGCCACATTTGTCAAAGTCATGTTTGGAGAAAAAAGGAGCAGTATTTGATGAAAAAACACCTTGCCAACTAGTAAGCATGGGAATGGATCTGTTTCGCTTTGTGGTTGTATGGCAGTCCCTGGTGCAGGAAACAGTGCAAGGGTAAATGGAAGAGCTGATTCCACTAAATATTAGCAAATTATTGAATCAAACGTGATTCAAGTCAGTGAAACAATTGAAGCTGAACACAACACTTTAAACACCACCAGGAACTATTTCAAGACAAGCAAGCTGAAGTTTTTACAGTGTCATGACTTGAAGATCTTTGAAAGGCTATGGATAAGGCTTAAACATGCCAAGACAGCCCAAGAAAAAACACAGTACTAAAAGTCACCCAGCAGAGTGGGTGAAAATGACTTCTATCTGGCTACAGCAAGTGGTTGCACGGTGTGACATTTGCAAAAAGGGTGTAAAGTGTGGACATAGTCAGGTGTCCAAACTATTACACATTGCATAAATACACTCATCATCAAAAGAATAGTTGCACAAATAGTTGCACCCAGAAGGAATCAACTGACAGGAATGAAACTTAGAGGGTAGGTTTGACATTGTGAGACATGCGAATGATTCAAGTTTCTCGCTCAGTGACGCTTAAGTGACGTTAAAAAAAGGACGAGCCTTATCGCTGCACCTGACTGCCACAATTGCGGACATTCAGCGTGCAGTGATGCCTTCCATAAGTCATCCTGTTAGTGCCAGCACCATTGGCAGACAGCTGCACAACGCAGGACTACATGCACACATACTGTTACAACGACTGTCCTTAACACCATGTCAACTTCGCCAAAGACTGCAATGGTGTGATGCCAGACTGTCATGGAGTGACTCGGGATGGCAGCGGGTCATCTTCAGTGACGAGTCCACTTTTGTCTTGGTGGAGATGACCAAGGAATCTGTGTGTGTGGAGGCACCGTGGTCAGCGCTGGTCACAATCTGTTTGTCCACCAACACAAACACTTCCCTCTGGGTGCAACTATTTTTTGATGATGAGTGTATGTTTCAAGTAAGTTTCAAGTTTTTTGATGATAAGTGTATGTTTCAAAAATGTGCATTCAGTTTTACATATAGATTTTTTAAAAATAATTTGTGTATATATTTTTTTCACCTCAAAAATCCACAAAATGTGTAATTTGGCCAGAATAGGATTCTGCAAGATGAAATCTCATTTTGTTAGCCTACTGAAAGTGTGGGATAAAACTAGGCCTACTTCAGCGAGACCACTGCAGATGGCTGTCCAAAGTTTTCAGAGAACCTGTTGCTACTTTGTTATACCCTTTACTTTGACTGACTTTCTTAATAGTCATAGTGCTTGTCAAGTGTACGCAGTGAAAAGCTGTTTCATGTGGTTCAATAGCACAGACAGCCTTGTTTACGTTCAAAGACCTTGTCTTAAAAGCCAAAAATCAGAGCAGTTTACTCAGGTCAACAAAGAAGCGAGCTTTAGTATCCTCCTCAGAATTTCCAACAGAAATTATTTACCTCGGATTGTTTACCTCACTGCAGCCCTCCAGGGAAGGCTAATGCTCGAGTTCTACACAGCTTCCAGATGAGCTTTGACAGCAAGGGAGATTTATGGCCCAGCACAAAGAGATGCAGAGAGGACCCCCAAATCCTCTTTATCTTCTCTCCTCAGTCTAAGCCGCCTCATAGATGCTTGCTGGTTTTAGGAGATGACGGAATCCACAGATTTTTGTCATTGATAAGTTCTGTCATGTGGTGGACAGATATACACAGGCTGACCATATGGTTCCGTTATATCGCACTGTCAGCTATGACAGGCTAAATGCCTAAATGGAAATAATGGTGTTCCTGCTTTTGGACACTTTTTTTTTTCAAAAGACACAGAATGATTGGGGAAATATGCCTTCAAACTAGACACCAGCTAAAAATAGCGATCTTGGCTTATTTAGCTTCAGGCAAATCTTAACAGCATAAAGTTTGTTAAATTATCATTAATAGCTTCCATTAAGATGAGAAACCCTGGATATGTGCTATTGTCTTGGTATGACAGAGCTGGACAATCTTTATTTGTTTTGCATGTTCGTTTGTTTAGTTAGTTATTTAGTTCATAATTAATTATTATCTGAACCTGCTGCAATGGAAGGCAGGAAACACCTTGGACAGGCCACCAGTCCATCACAGTAATCTTTACAAAAACTTGGAATGGAATTCCTATATCCAAATGGTGAATTCATCTATATAGTATCTTTGCTTTGATCTGTACAGTTGTGTAGATAGTACAGTGATGTGCAATGAGAATGTAAGTACTGTAAAATTTGTGGATTAATTGGACTATTGACAATGGAAGAAGAACAATTAATCAAGCACTCATCTTTCTGAAAAGCAGTGCTATGTATTCAGAGATCTTAATGTTTCTATACCCTATTATACCATAGTTTATTTGATTGAATGATTGACTGACTGATTCATTGGTTAGTTCGCTGGTTGGTGTGATGATGGACAAACAGATTGTGATGAGCACTGAGCTAAAATCAAGGCGAGGTTTATTTAACAGATTTGTAATCGAACACAGCAGCAACAAGAGCAAGGTGGACATAACAGAAGGGCAAGGCAGAGTCAGAGTGAAGAAACAGACAGGCGACGAAACCAGGCAAACAATCACACCAGCAAAAGCACCAAAAAGACAAAGACAAAAAAGGCAAAGACAAAAGAGTAAATCAGCGAATCAGAATAAAGTCAAAACCAGAGTAGCAAACAAGAGTAATCACAGACAGACCCGCTCAGTAAGCACAGAGTGGCAATACTTCGCAATGAGCAGTGTGAGAGAGGCGTATTTGTACAAACAGACTAGATTAACAACAGGTGTGTGATCAATACTCGGGAGACTCGGATCTAGAAAACGGAATGGGATTGCGCGATGGCGGACATGTGACAGTGACGTCATCAGGTGGTGGGTTATGGGAAATGGAGTCCGGGAGATCGGAGGTGAGAAGAGAGCCAGCAGGCATGACGGTTGGTTGGTTGGCTGGGTGGGTGGTTGGTTGTTTGGGTGGTTGGTTGGTTGGTTTGTTGGCTGGGTGGGTGGTTGGTTGTTTGGGTGGTTGGTTGATTGGTTTGTTGGCTGGGTGGGTGGTTGGTTGATTGGTTTGTTGGCTGGGTGGGTGGTTGGTTGGTTGGTAAAGTGGCTAGTTGGTTAGTTGATTGAGTGACTAGACCCTGTTTTGCCCTAAAAAGTCATTGGGTTACCCGTCACTGAAAAGACCGGTCACTGAAAAGCTATTTGAAGCCTAATAGGACAAACTGTACTTCAGTGGTTCAGCAGTTGGCATGTTCAGCTCATTTTTGGAGAAATCTTTTTTTTTTTTAATGTATGGAACTATTTCTTAGTAGTGTACTCATTTATATGCACATACATATTTCTAATTTCAGAAATGCACACATGTTAGAATTCCCAGAAGGTTTCACTTGAGAGGTGGAAGTGTGTGGCCATTGGAGCAGAGAGAGCGTTAATTAGCTGATTCGTCCCTCCGGTGTGTTGCTAAGTGCATGTTCTCCAAAGCTGAGCATAACTCCAGGTCAACCACTGCTCCACTTAACAGCTGGGAAGAACTACATTTTTGACACCATTTCCACTTCTGTCGCTAACTGAAGCATGGGGAATATTCACATGCTCCATTTTGATTTTTTTTTCATCATTTCCATCCCAATATTTTAAATGGGGTAATTTCATTTTCATTGTCTTTATTTTATTGCATCTGTCAATGAATTGGAAAAGTTTACTGAATTACAATGCAAAAGTTTCTGATTAATAAACCAAAATTCTCAAGTGGAAACTTTTTTAGTATTTTTCCAAATGTTCAGCATTTATTTTTGCTTTTGTATTATTACATCCTTTATTACAGCTTCAATTTGTTTTTAGGAAATTCATCAAAGAAATCTCCTGGGAGATTTGTCCACAATTCCAAAGTTCAGTCTTAGAAGCTGGTTGAGTTTTCTGATTCTCACAATCAAAGTAATCCCAACCACATTCAATAATGTTGACGACTTGGGTGGTCAGAACGTTGTTCTGAGAACTCCAGCAGCATCTTCATTCATCTTGATCCTATCAGCAGTGTGTTTGGGGATATCCTCTTGCTGAATAATTCATTTCTTCCAGGATTTTTTTGGAAATTTGTACATAATATAAAAGGCAATAGTCATTTTCCAATTATGTAAAAATTATTATTACTATTGTGACTATTGTGAATTACCTTATGTTGAATATCCCAGAAATATCTTCTAAAAATGAGACTTCTACTTAATGACTGTTTTGACAGGAATTCAATTCAATCATGGATGGTCTTAGACAGTTGCAAAGTACAGTATGGCATGTTCAATTCACTGCCAGCCAACAGAACCAACTAATAACCAATCGGCCAGGTTTACATGCTGTGCAAATGTGTTAGTAGACCCAAAAAATAATACATCTCTCAGGTTACATCCTGAGCAGCAACGGCACACAAAGGACACCTTAGGTTTCAATTTGTTTGTAGCATCATTGATAAAGACTCTTTCATGGCATGAGGACAAGAAGCAGGGAGATGGCTTGAACAAAAGGCTTGTTTGTTTAAATAATAGAGTGGAAGCTACTGCCTTGTCAATTCACATTGTCAGGCTGTCAGGCCCAAACCCACCCCTAACTGACAGGCCCTGACATTAGGCCAGCTGAGATCAATTGTATGTGCTGCAAGGGACAAAGGAAATATAACCAGTGTAATTGCAGTCATTAGCCATACTGCCTTATCGCTGAGAGATGGTGGCAACTTCATGCCACCCATCCGCCAGCATCTGGCCCTGTGATGAAGAAGCAAATGGCAGGGATCATAACTTGATGCCATAGGACGTGCACAGAATTTGTGGCACAGCTGCCCATTTCCAAAATGACTCGCGGAGAAATGTCATTAGTGGGTCACAGCGTGGTGGCAGGGAGGCTTTCAGTGTTATGGACAATGTCCAACCAAACTTAAGCTTCTCCTCTGACCGTAGCCTGATTTACTTATCATGATCAAATGGGGGCCAAAGGAGATTTGGCATGACAGTAATGCTCTTACAGTCTGTGTTGGATAACCCAATGCTGGGGGCCGGATGCCCGTCGTCTTCAGGGAAAGCTGGTAGAAAGCTGATTGGTGTCGATGGAAGTGCTGAGGTCATACATTGGCCAGGCATTTTATAAGACACATTTTTCAAAAATGATTTATGGAAATGCACAACGACTGGTGAGTCACCTTTGCCTGCCCTAGACCCTGATGGCTAGAATGATTGATTTCTTCCAGATCAGTGGATTAGTGCCCTATTTAATAGGTGAGCCACTGATCAATAATTGTGCGGCTACCTTAGTATAGGAGTTAACATTGAACTCAGTGATTGATCAACTGAGCGTCCTCTGGAGATTGGGTAGTCACTTAGAGAAGAAAACATACAGCTGAACTCTCAGCCTTCCAGACCGTATAAGGTGAATATCAATGGAACTGATTTTCCTTATTGATTTGCTACCCCATTAAAGACTTATCAGCTGTTGAATAAAATTCTCTAGCATGTCAATGTCATCGGAACGACTTCAGGAATCCTCAAACGTCACAGTGTGGTAGGACATGTAAACGTTAATGGATTTCTACAGTAGTAACGTGTTTTGTGATGTATCCTAATGGATTATGAATGACTAGTCTGTCAAAACCAGGGAGACTCACGCTGTCGGCCCTTTTTCCCCTCCTTGTTTTCAGATGAAAAGCCCAGGCAGTCTCATCTCGTGGTATCTGTCGGGGACATCTTAAGCACAGGCAAATGAAAACTTTCAAATGAGGCCTTCCTCGTCATTTCTGATGAGGTGCTAGGGCGATCGTTCAAAAGGAGCAGCTCCCTTGCATGCTAAGCGCATGGATTCTTATCGCACCCATGGTGAAATTCCAATCCACATCAAAATATATGCTAAAGAGCTAAACTACTTCCTCGCTGTGGTGAGCTGTACTACTACAGCCCTGCTCCGGCATTGTTCGCTGGGCTCTTATGGCAGACTCAATTACACAGAAAGCAGGAATCAGCGGGGTGCCTCAGCAAATTAGAAGGCAAACTCCTAATCAGCTGAGAGAGACAAATGGTCCTCTCCAGCACAAATGGGTAAAGAGTCGGACAGCGCTGCTTTGATTTAACACGCCTGCTTTTAATTCGCTCGGATAACATTGATATTTCTACCTTTAGCGCGTCCTCTTTGAACACTTCGGGCTTTGTGAGGGCCTGTTTTTTATCATAGACATGGCGGAGAGTATTTTGGTCCACACGGCAGCTGGAGAGAGTTTCTGATTTAACACTAAGAGTAATAGTGCCATTACTTGCTGAAGTGTAGGATGACAGGCGGAACATAGTCTCAAAGCTGACTTGGGTCTGGAGATGAATGGCAGAGGATCTTTAAGTATTTTCATCTATCAGTGCTTCTACTGGCTATGGGATTATGCTGACCTTTGGAAGTAAAGAAAGCATGGGCTGGATAAGAAGTGAATTTCTTTCATCCTCTGTGGTGATCCTGTATGTTTCCACGGGGACACTAAGAGATCCTACAGTATATGGTGATGTATATACATCCTAATTTGTGGCATACAGAAGGAATATACACCCAACATGTCTATCAATTATCAAGCTTCTTATGGTAGTTACAAACAGGTGATGATGTTTTCCTCAATCCTCTGAGAACCTGGGTTAGACTTCTGCTTTGACCTAGAAGGTCAGACTCCCTTTAAACTAAACAGAGATTCCTTGTAACAATAAACAGACGTTAGTAATGTTACATTTTTAGTATGTTAGGTTGAAAGGAGGAGGGGGCTTCAGGTGTGATCCTCCTCCCAAACTTCATATAAAGTCTGCATAAGTCAGAGACCTGTATTCAGCAGTTAATATATTTTAATATATAGTATAACTCCCAGTCAAAACACCCATTAAGTACAGGTAAATATTTCATGAGATATTTCTGAGGATCAGACATAAAATAATCCACATGTATACAGAAAGACAAAGGAAAAAAATGTAGCTCAGAAAGTTATTAAAAGACACTATAGATTTCCTAACAACAGTTAGGAACAGTACTGAAACTTTCATCTTTGAGATCAAATCAAGCTTTTTCTTTAGATCTGAAGGTCCATCCTTTCACTGTGAGAAGACAACTCAGTGCTTGGGGTCTGAAAGGACGTGTAGCTGTGAAGAAGCCATTGAGAAAAGGAAATAGACAAAACATCTGCAAGTTAAACAAAGAAGCTGCTGGAGATCTCAGAACAGTTCACTGCCCCCATCATCACCATTGGAAGTGTTTAGAACTCTGTGGATCGTGAGAAGAAGAAGGTGTAGAAAAACTGAAAGCAAGTCTCCTGAAAAGACTGAAAGCTGATATGAAGGCAAAGATGGACACTGTAATAGTCTCTGTCATTTTGTGTTATTTTCACACATTTTCATATATTTTTTAATATTTTCCACGCATTTAAAAAATGCCTGTTGCCCTTTACTTTATGTGCAAATTTCAAAACTCATGGACCAAAAGAAATGGTCCAAAAGTCCAAAAGTACTTGGAAAAATTTCTGGTTCCATTGACTTTATTTAATTTAATGTAAGTAAATAGGACTAGACTATTTTCTAAGTGATTTTTGGGCCTTTTCTGTTGGTCCATTCATCATGAAATTTTCACACAATGTAAACAGCAGCTGCTGAGATACATATAAACATGTTGTTTAAGACATTAACTAACATCTGTGTTGTATAATACACATTTTTTAAACAAAACTTTGGATATTTATTGGATTATATGGTTGTAAAACCACTATACATCATTAGGACTGATGCACACATACTGTAAATATAAATACAGTAAAAAAGCAAGACCTTCTTGTTCGCAAATATTAGTTTACTCAGGTGCCTGACACTGTATTAAACTGTATTACACTATTAAACACTATATAATTTTACTTCATGGGCCTTTCTTGGGGTGAAATCTGAAGCTACAATTTGTTTTCCATCTAGCTCACAAGTTGTTAATACTGCATGTCTACTGTATTTAGGTTTATTTGCATCTCTTCTAATTACACCTTCTAATTGCAAGCAAAAGCACACTTACTAGGATACATGCTTTAAAGACTGTGTTTAGGCTTTTGTACAGTACCTCACATATACCTTTAACACACATGCACACACATACAGACACAAACACACACTCTTTAAATCAGTTGCTAGGAGTCAAATTTTCTTTCCCTGTAATTGGGCAGAAAGCACATGCATTTCAGAGGTACAGCTCTAATTAGCACCCAGCTATTGTACTATTTGCTGAGTTGCTAACTGTCCAGTGACGTCCTTAAGGAGAGCTAATCAGGTATTTCTCAGCTCTCTCTAATGAGCTCTCTCAGTGTTGCTGGAAGAATTTGCACTCTGACACTCATTTGAAAGCAGCGGCCTCTATTGCGTCAGTTAGGAATACGATTTTGGTCACTGATCTGAGATTAGCTGAACCTCACCTGGAGCAACAAAAGATTCACACAAAAGTTAAACCTCAGAGATCTAAATCACTTCCCTTAAATGCACTGCAAAGTAGTGAGAGGTAGATGGGAAAAAGGTGAGGTAATTGCAAGGCCTATCTTTGATACGCAGGGGAAAGATTGTCAAAGTACTATGGAAATTTAATATCCGGTTGATAAATCATTTCTGGTCTCTGGTGCTCAATCATGGCGGATGTGAAAGACACAGGCAAGATGGTTTCATTTCAGCGTACTGCTAATTTAGTAAAGAGGTAATGAATTTTCATCCCGTCGCGAGTGCCAGAAATATTCCTCACTTATTTCGAGCAAACGGCTTATGCAAGATGTAGTTATTTATCATAACACAAGAGCCGCATTACCACAGAAGGCCTTTTCAGCGCCCCGGTGCAGATAAAAAAAAAGCCTTCCGGTATTAAAAGAGCACACAAACGAAGCATGCGTGCATTCAAATGGGTAAATAATTTCTACTTGAATTGTTATATTCAGGCTCTTGTTAGAGACGGAAAAACTGCATTAGCATAACAGTGGGCTTAGTCACATAAGTAATCCTATTTGATGTGAAAGAGAACAGGTAGTTCTTGGAGGACAAACTTTCAGAGAGAAGCATCGCAGGTTTATAGCTGGATGTTTTTACATGAGGTTGTAGGTTGGAAGATGTACATTTTCCTAATCAGAATATAAAGCATAAAGTTCTCTAATAAAAATTATACTACTAATATACTCATCGCCGAAAAAATAGTTGCACCCAGAAGGAATCAGCTGACTGCAATGGAACTTGGTGGGTAGGTTTGACATTGTGAGATATGCACATGATTCAAGTTTCACGCTCAGCCGCGCATGTGACATAAGCAAGGACTGGCGTTTTCACTGTACCTGACTGACTATATACACTCGTCCGGTTGCATGTGCTCTCCATTCTGACTTGTGCTGTTGTGTTGGTAGCATCCTTGGAGAAGAGTTCAAAAGCAATTCAAGCAGATGGAAAAGTTGGGGAGGGGTCACATCGTAGAGCTTCAGGCAGCAGGATGGTCTTATCGATGTATTATGCGCCATTGTCCAACATGTACTGAGTGACTCAACAGTCCACGTTTGCGGACATCCAGGCAAGCAGTGATGCCCTCCATGAGTCATCCTGTTAGTGCCAGCACCATTGGCAGACGGCTGAACGGCACAGGAATACATGCACGCAGACCGTTACAATGACTACCCTGAACACCAGGTCAACATCTCCAAAGACTGCAACGGTGTCATGCCAGACTGTCATGGAGTAACTCAGAATGGCAGTGCGTCATCTTCGGTGATGAGTCCCGCTTTTGTCTTGGTGGAGACGACCAACGAATGTGTGGAGGCACTGTGGTCAGCGCCAAGGTGAACACTTTGTTGTCAAGCGTCACCCGTCCAGAAGGCCTGGTGTTGCGTCACCTCCACCCCTACCGCAAAATCTGCAGGAACTGTGTGAGAATATTCAAGCTGCATGGGATGGATTATCACATGACACCATTAGGAACCTCTACAACTCCATGCCGAGACTTCTGGCATGCAGGTTTATATCTAGAACCTAAGACACTGTTCCACCAAAATCACATTATGCACATTATAATGTGCAGTACAGCACATAGAATGCATTAAGTTTATTTTACACTCTGCGTATAGAGGTTGAACTAGTTTGGTTCATTAAGTCATTAATGCCGCCAAATTTTGGTGATGTGTATACCTTCATTACAAACCATAGTTTGGAACAGTGGTTCATGACCTGCTCTTCAGGGCCCCTGAGCCAGCTTCACATTTTCCCTTCGTCCCTATGCATTGCCAGTTGAGTTGGACCAAAAATGTGGACCATCTAGGGGGCCCTGAGGACCAGGCAAGGAACCACTGGTTTAGAAAAGTAAGTTCGGCGGTCTTAAGACTGCATAGTATTACCATTTCTATTAATCCCATTGCGGAATTCTGAACAGTACAGTGTGAAATGGTGCACTTAATTATACATCCTTATCACAGGAAATAGAGGTGCTTCACACTTCTAAATGAGCCTTTTCAGCCATCTTCCCTTGTGTGGTGACTTCCTCTCAATGAGTCTTAAGCGCTTGACACTTAGACCCCAGCAGTTTTCTACACTGGCTCTACAGGCAGCAGTGGTGGCACTGGAGCCAATATCCGTCCCAATCAGCCAGTAATAGCGGTGATTATGAGCTCTCCCAGTGTTGCATTATTAATGGAGAGTGCAGGGCAGTCCCAGGGCTAGCTTGTGCACTCGCTCCACCTTCGTTCCGGCCAAAGGGACAGCTGCCCGACACTGACATTTTCCTAAATGGCACATGTTTGTCAGCCCTGCTGCACATGGGGGAACAGCCCCTGAGCCCTTGGCGCCAAAATAGGCGCAATTACACGCCACGTTTTTTTTTTTTTCGGTAGCCGAAAATAGGCAGTGACTAAGGCATCCGTCACGTCGTAGGTTGGGGCAATTATGTTAATAAAATTATCATTTATTAATGCTGTTTATTTATTTATTTGGTTGCTTGCTTTTTATCAAGCGATTGCCTTCCTTTGAGCTCATGGCAAGCAACAGCATACATAACAATTCCATAGAGTAGCACGGCAACAATGGGGGTTAAGCAGGAGTTTAAGGATGCAAAAACTTTTAGAGAATGACTCTGCATATTTAGCTCGCGTTTGAACGCCTCTGTGCTTTTCCCTTTTTTTTCACTACTAATTCGCTTCGCTGAACGACTTGAGAGGTTATGAGGCGGATTGTTTTAATTGATTGACTCATAGCGGCCTCTGCTTGGAAGGGGGTTTGTGAGGGATGAGAGTGGTTGGTGGGGGTAGAGGGGGGACTGGAGCCCAAAATCACACACTGGAGCAAAACTGATAGAGGCTTATGCTTACGCCCAGGATGAATCCTCTCACCCTCTGCCTCCCATGAGCTGCCAAAACAGCAAGATAAGAGAGTAGAGAAGGAGGCAGATTTGGAGGCAGTGCACAAAAGCAGAAAAAGAAAACTTCCAAGCCTTTTTGAAGAGGAACACAGATTTTTTTTTTTATTTCATATATTTATTTATTTTTTTGTGGAAAGTGCCATTCACCGAATAAGCACTGCGCTTGGAGAGCACTAAGCACTCACAAGCAGTGGCATAAATGTTTGTAGGTTTGTGCTCCAGAGGCTCTTTCCTCTGCATCCTCAACACGTATCAGAGCCCCCGACACAAACAACTGAGCAAAACGGCAGCAAGGCCGATGCTTCCCTGCTCGGGCTGGGCGTAGAGGAGCTGCCTGGAGCAGGATCAGAGGCAGACATGCTTACCGCAGCTCATTTTGTCACTTAAAACAGTCATAAGATTGTTGACTTGCCAAGCAACATTGCCCACAGTAACTCTTACGCTGATTTCCTAACCTTGCAGAAAAGGGAGCTGTTTGCCTGCAACCGTTACTGTGCTTTCCATCCCAGCAGCCAAAACTTGCAGTCATTATTTATGGTGAGTCATGCACAAACACCTGAGTCGACCAAATTTAGACTGCACCAAATTCTGCGGTCCAAAAACAAGATATATATATATATATATATATATATATATATATATATATATATACAAGAACAAGTTCAAACAGGACTACCTGTACTATTGCTATACTATACAGTTCACAGTCTTTGTTGATTGTTGATAGGTTTGTGCAGCTGACATTCAAATAACAGATTATGATATAAAAAGAACATAACTGGCACGTTATAGTACTTTACAAGTGAGAGACCACTCTTTCACATTAAGCAATTTCCAGTCAAAATGGGCTTTAAGTTGAAGATATTCAGAATAGATATCAGTTTTTCAAAGAACAAACTGAATGCAATATTTTTCCACACACTCAAAGGTCACATTTTTTGCTTATCAAAAAAAGCAGGGCAGACACACACAGACATACACAGTCACACACACACACACACACACACGCACACACACACACACACATACACACACACACTCACATCTAGGGGGCAATTTAGCATCTCCAGTTCACCTGACCACATGCCTTTGGACTGTGGGACAAAACCCATGCAGACACATAGGGAACATGAAAACTCCACAAAGAAAGAACCCTGGACGTCCCAGCTGGGAATTGAACCCAGGCCCTTCTTGCTGTGAGGTGACACCCACTGCACCACTGTGCCCCCCAAAACCTTTTTCACAATACCCCATTTGCATCACCATGGACATCAGCTTGGGGCAAATGCAAGGGGGCCAAAACAATTTTTAATTTATGTCCTTATTGGTGAATTATGTCCTAATTCACCTCTGGATAAAAACATGTAAATGATTAACAATTTAATTAGTTTTAATATCTGATACTTTGAGGATTTTAAACTGCGTGTGATTTTTTAGATCTACTACACTTCTATCTTTTTACTACACTAATTTTAATTTCAGTATCAGTTTTAATTTAATGTTTTTATATTTTAATATGGATTATCTATGTAATCTCACCAGACAAAAGATTAGTCATCTGTGACTGAAACATACCGAATAGCATGTAATACCTCCATGAGCACCAATAACAGCTGTGATTGAATTTAGCATGTAGGCATGTAGGCCACGTCAGCGTTCACCCACTGTTATATCAAAGAATTGCGCAGTTGGGCCAGATTTGGTGGATGCCTTCCCTGGCACAATTCTGAGGAGAATTTCCTGTAGACTGGGATTTAGCCACTGCTGGTAGACCCGTATGACCGTATGCTTCCATGCACCAGCAAATTCAACCATCTTCTTCCAGTGTCAAATCCAAAGGTTTTGGCCTGTACTGTGGTGATACCGAAACTGAAGGACCCCTAGATAAAACCATCAAATTTCACAATGTAAATGTAAACTATTAATGCTTTAACTGAATTATTCTATATTAATACTAAAAGTAAAAACACTAACCCAGTTACAGGACAGTGGCAATATTTAACATGCTCCTGTAATATGTGTTTGTGATTTGTTTAGCTTGTTATTTTAAATGTATTGAGTATTTTGCATGAATTTAGTGCTTCATCATTGTGTTCTTGAAAGTGTCAACTGAATTAAGTGCTCCTGCCTTGAAATATATGTAGTTCTGAAAGTTAATAATGTGTCCAGTCAACAATGTTACCTGCGTCAACAGAGTGACTTTCATTGTGCAACTGTTACACCTCAATGTTTACAAGTGTAAAAAAGCTAAAATGGTGCTTCTGATGTCTTTTACAGTTTACTGCACATCTACACAGTTTAAGGTTTTGCACGCTGCCTCTTAAAACTATCAAAAAGCCTGTATGGTAGTTTTATAATAAAAAATATTCATGCCCTTTCTGACAATGCTGAACACATCACATATTGAAATCTAAAGTAATATTTGGCAGCCTAGACTCAAGAACTCTGAAAATTGCATTTTACTTGCATTGCGTTACATACAGTACAATTTATATTATACTGGAGAGGAAAGCTTTTACTTTCCATCTATGTGTTTCCTTGCATTACAGTTTCCTTTATTTCCTTCTTCACAGTGAGAAGTACACAGCTGGACATTATGGGTCAGCCATACCTACACTTTAGCATCTCACACATCAGTACTATGACAAGTGGAGTGGGGTAGTGACTCATTCCCACTACTACCATAGTTGGTACTTACATGATTTGGTTTGTGCTGTAGTTGGCTTTCAGTTGCAATACAAAAGTTATTGGTATGGAGATCGGTGGTGAATTTACATAGGCTTGCTTATTTATGTTACATAATAGTTACAGTTGGTGTGTACATACACTCATGCACATGAATGCCATGGCAATACTGGGCTATCCGTGTTTTCTTTCAGCAATTCTGTTTCTGGGGCACAATGATTGTGCAATAAACTTCTTTAATAGAGTTTTCATCATGGGGGATGTCAGTACAGAGTCAAAACGATACATACAGGTTAAAAAATATACATGCAGCTCACCTAAAATGTAACTTAGCAAGGTGAACCAGATGCTTTGGTAGCCATCGATAAGATTCTGACAGAATGGTTGGATATTTGCCCACTCTTCTTGGCAGAATTAGTGGAGTTCAATTAAATTTGTCATTTCCTGGCATGGACCCAATTTTTAAGCATATCATTTTGAGAGGGTTGCAGTGGGGACTTTGGGAAGGCATTCCAAAAATTTAATGTTAGTCTGCTTTGTCCATTCCACTATTAGCTTTGAAGTGTGTTTGGGGATCCTGTTGGAACACTCAGTATTTTCCAGGTTTTATTCCATCACCTTTGCACAATGTACCAGTTCCAATGGCAACAAAGCAGCTCCAAGGCATGATGCTACCACCGCCATGCTTTACTGTTGTTAGGTCATTCATGGAATTGAAGGAATTTTCACTTTTACTCCAAACACACTTCCAAATAATTCATTCTCATCTGACCATAAAACTCTTTTCCTTGTTGATGTGGTCAGCGGTAAACTTTGTACTATCTAGGAAACATTCTCTGATGGAACACTAAGCACGCTTCTAAGTCGCCGATGTAAGGCGCCGATTTTGAGGCTTCTTTCTTGGATAACAGTCTCTCAGTCCCTGGTGTTCCCTTGTGACACTGGTGTTTTAGCAACTTCCAGTTCATGGAAGGCCTGTGTCCTGGTGGTTCTTGAGTTGTTTCTGACTACCCAAACCAAATTTCTTTCCAGTTGTACTGTGTGTTAGTGAATCCAGTGCTGTCAAACAAAGTCTTTTTATTTGAGCACACATAGGCTACCAGCTGTAACAGGAAGTTGAGAGACCTTGGCAAGTTAAAAGACATTTTGGAACTTTCAGCACCAGTGAATTAATAATCTAAGCAGGTGTATTTATATTAATGACCCTGTGTTTATATTGTGCCTGTGTTGATTTCAGAAAACTCTGAAAATTAAAACTATCCCAGAAAAAGAACAGTACAAAGAAATAACTGATAACTGCCCAATATAATAACTGCCCAATATTGGCATGATGAGTGTACGTAAACTTCCAATCACAACTGTAAGTGGGCATTGAGCAATACCTGCATGTATTCCTGCATCTGCTGGTTTGTTTACTTGTACTGATGGTAGCAGTGTAGGCAATGAACTTGGCTATAAACCCAGACACAGTGGATTTGATCCCCTCATAATATTTCAAGTGGATTGGATTTTTCACCTATTAAGTTTCCAATTTGTTGTAAGGTTACTGATGGTTGGTTCTCAAAATGTGCTGTAAAATGTGATGTTTAGTGCTTCAGTTCACAATAACAACCTAATACATTATGTTGATACCCACACAAATAACAGTTTTATCAAATTACGGTGCATTTTTCATGCATTTCATGCATTACTAAAAAGACCAATTTCCTGTGCAACTCAGCAAAATTCTTCAGCAGCATATAAAAATTATAAAAGCATTACAGCCAAACTGTAAATGTGCTCAACTTATTGCCCCAGTGCCTTATTAAATGACCTCCTTTTGCTTCATGTTACGGACAGTCAGGGCTAGCTGACCTGATGTGCCCCGATATAAGAAGGAATACTGACCTTTGCTCAGTGCTGCTGATGCAGCCTTTTACCTTGGTTTGACTACATTACCTTGCTTAATTCTTCCAGAAAAGTAGGCGGGTCTTATAACTACCATTAAATTAACCAAAAACAGCCAATTCTCAGCAAAACTGCAGAGAGTGACTTCGTGTTAATGGCTCTTCAAAATACAGGAGTTACAGAAAATAACAAAATAACTCTGTTCTTTTGTGACACAGGCACGGCCATGGTCAGCTGCTGAGAAAACCAATTTACTGGCCAGCTTTCTGTAGGTTCCCTCTACTACAATCTGTGGTTTCAACAAAAACAGTAAGATTACACAGGAAACAATACAGAGAAATGGAAGAGACAAACATAAAAACAAAACAAAAAGCAATCTGCAACATGAATCCGAACATGGCAAGAGCAGTTTGAAGTGAATTTGTCGAAAGGTTTGTTGGCAAGATTTTGAACTCAGGGACACTAGGGGTCAGTTTAGCAGTACCAAACTAAGCACATGGTCTCACCTATATGGGGCTTTTATTGGCAAACCACAACTGGTATTGAAGTTTAGCCCCAGGCTAGGCTTAGTCCTTGTTCATGAAACTAGCCCTTATCTATATCTGTTTAGTGCTCCAGATGTCTGTATCTGTATTGATTCACAAGTGGGTGTGGCCTAAACAGTTTAGCACAGTTTATTCAGTTTTGTTTTTGTGCATATCTGACAGTGGTGGACAGTAACTAAGTAAACGTAATTGGTTACTGTACTTAAGTAGTTTATTGTGTGTTTACTGAAGCATTTCCATTTTGGGTTTTCCAGTTTGGCTTTTGTACTTTAACTCCACCACATTTCAAAGTCCAGTATCTTGCTGTTTACTCCACTACATTATGGGCAAATCTGTCCTTCCTTTTGGCTAAGGTGTACACAAAAGAAGAGTGGAGTGAGCCCACCAATCAAGGTACAGCGGTCACTTTGTTTTGAGCTTGTTTTGACCTGTTGGACAGAGCTTGGTTCTAGCTAATGGAAACTGTTCTCCTCCAGTGTTTTGTGCTTATGATCATTAGAATAGACATCAGTGTCCGACTAATTAATGACCTTCTATTAAAGACTGGTGGACTGAGAGACACTAGAGTCTCTTCACCTAAAATGAGTTGATTAAGAGTCTTGTTCCAGAAATGATAATAAGACATTAGAGCCATAATACATCATGCTACTGTTACTCTCCATACTTAAGTACATTTGAAGGTAAATACTACTTTTACTCAAGTGGAGGTCTAAAGGGGGGTATTTTACCTTGGGTATCTCTAAGTACATGGCTTATGTACTTTGTCCACCACTATATCTGAATGTATAGTTGACAGTAATAACCGCTTAATGATATTTTAATCAGATTCACTTTTTGTTTCTGGGTTTGTTACATTCTGAAAGTTATTATGGATTTCCTGTAAGATTTTCGTTAAGTAATGATGAAGAAAGAGGACAAATGTGCAGTTATTGTACAAGCTAATATAATATTTAACCTGTTAATGACATACTAGGGCTTATTATCCAGTAACTACATGGAGTACAATATAAACTGGAGTTATTCTTAGTTTATAGATGTGAGCAGTTAAATGTGGACCATCCGTTGGGTCCTAGTCATTTAAAGGGTTGATTAATTAGTTAATTACTTTTGGGAGACGTCAGCAGAGATATGCTGCTCTGTTTAAAGTGTGTGTTTTGTATGGGCTATATGGAGAAATGAGGAACTGACATGTTTCAGTCAATAAATGCATGTAAAATTTTGTGAATATTGGGCCAGTTTGTTCAGTATTTTTTTTTTTTCTCAGTAAGATAATGATTAGCTCAGGCTGATGGAACACACCACTGACGATAGACAGGCTACCTCTGCATATTCGATGTCAAGGAGACTTCTTTTGCTATTTATGTTGTGTAATTTTGCCTGATCATGTAGATCCATAAGGCTGTCAGCTTAACAGAATCAGATTCATACATGCCATGAACTACAGATCAGGCAACATTGAGGAGTCAATATAAAAAGGAATGTTCTTTCAACTTTCGGATGGAGCCACAGATGCACACAAGCAAGTGGAGCTCATGGTGAATCTTGTGCTCCTATATTGGTTGTGTGGATCAACATAAAGAAAACACAAATAACACATTTTCATTTGTATTCGAATTCATACCTGAGAGAGACACAACAGAGGTGAAAGCAGTTTTAACTCTTGATACTCAAGTCTCGTTTGAATTCCCAAGTCTTAAAGGAGTCAGTACACATTCTTCTGCAAAATGCAAGCCATTTTAACAGTGAACACCAAAAATAATGGTAGTGGTAATATACCCTTTTAATGACACCATGTTTGTAGTGTATGGAGGTACAGTTTTCTTTCTTTTTACTCATTAAAATTCTGAATTACAAAATTCATGGTACACATATAGCTATGTCAAATGTAATGGTATAGACAACTTAATATCAAAAGACTTTGTAGCTGAACATCTTGGCAGCATTTTGTCAGCATTGGAAGCACAAAATAAGCATAAATCTAGCTCAACACTAAACCTCACTCTGCAAACCAAACACAACAGCTAGCTTCAATTCTTCACAGCTTTAGTGCAAGTTCTGTCAGGAAGACTCTAATGCTAGATCATTCATTCATTCATTTACTCCTGACCAATCACTGTCCAACACCTTTCAGGTGCCAGCAATTTGATGTTTCCCTCCTCCCTCCTTAGCACCATCACCAGTTTGGTCCCTGTCCATTTATCCGGGGGGTTAGCTCCTCCCCTGCTGTCTCTATTCTCTGCTGTCTCAATCCAATGCAAGAGTCATGACCTGGGCCGTGGACGGAGCCTACACAACAGACTCTTCAAGTTTGAATTAATTGTTTGTAGAGGATAAAAAAACGCTTTCCTCAGTATTTTAAATCTGAATCAAAGTTTTAAAAATAGACAGCAAAATTATGGTAAATGTACAAAGCTGAAGTTGGCTTATTATTCAAATTTTACATTCCACCCTAAAGGGTTATGCAGTTATTCACAAGAATGTAACTTCTGAATCATTTAAGGAGGAACACAACATTTCAATGTGAAGCTGGCAAGTAAAGAGTCTAATTCAGCTTCCTGGTAAATGACATTTTAACTGCAGAAGCCATTACAAACTTTCAAACAGAGAAAGCCCTGTAACTACCATAAGGAAAAAAGTAGGTTCATCAGCAATGTTAAGTGCTTATTAAGGGCTAATTGATTGCTAGTGATGCTTCATTTGTTTTTGGCTTATGGAGGCCAACTTGAAATCTCACACTTCACTTTTTTTCTTCTGAAATAACATAGAAAATAAAACCAGAGAGACAGACATTTGTCTCCATATTTTGGCACTGTCCAAAGAAAAACATGTATGTCCAATTTGGATAGATTTTTTACTTTTTATGCATCATTTGAACATTGTTTCCCTCCTGTAAAGTTGCTATTTTGGAGATATTTGTTTTTCTTTGGACAACAATGATTTGTTCCACTTTGGATTTTGAGCTTTTCCATGTCATAAGGCTCAAGACCAAGTCGACTTCCAGTTCATTCAGGTTCAAGTCAAAGTCCAGACATCTGTTTTGTTTGACTTTGTTGAGACAGGTCTTAAGTCATTAAATTCCTGACTCGAGTCTACTTGAGTCCAAGTCATGTGACTTGAGTCAACCTCTCTGATAAATACAAATAGGTCTAACTGAAATACAAAACCAAATAAACTTCAATCAAAGAATAAAACCCCAACACATGAACAGATAATGAAAATTAGATGATAATTGATCACAGTTATGAAGAAAATAGAAATTAGAAACCACAGACCAGAGCCGGAGGCTGAAAGAAAGGGAAGGCTATACTGACAGGCAGGAGAGAGTATAGGTACAGTCCGATAAGCCTCTAGTAGATAGTAAGGCACAGACGTACAGAAGACTGAGTGCTTGAGATAAATGATTCACACTAAAAATAGCAACAGTATGACTCCAGTGCTCTGAGGGATGGAAGGAAGGAAGGGTCAGCTTACATCTGCACTCAGTTCATCGTGACTTAAATGTCTTAGTGGCTGATGTGCTTGGTGGGAAGTGTATAAGAAGGTAAGTACAGAGTGCTAAGAATGGGGAGCCACATTGTTGTTGTCTGCTGTTGGACTCGCAGTGAGATCAAACAGTTACCAGTCAGGACGCATTGATCAGAATATCTCAAACTAGGGCAAGATTTCTCCAACTCGAGGAGTGAGTTCTCTTCTTCACACTTCCCTCAGTTCAGACAAGTTTCTGCCAGCTTTAGATGGTAGCCAGAAGTTGGAAAACAGACTATTGTTGCACTTTTTGGTACTCTTTCTAGGAACATGACGAAATCTAAACAAAGGATGCAATAGATACAAGAATTCGATTCAGCAGCCAGGGCCGGCTCATCCTCTGAAATTTTCCATTCTGTGCAGAGAATGGCAGTCCTATAGAGAGAGGAGTATATTTATGCAACATTTTTGAGATCATACTTTCATTGTAGTACATGTGTGGCGGTCTGCAGTCTGCAGGATGGTGTTTCTAGGACTTCTAGTTTGCAGAGAAGTGAATATGTTTTAAGACATAGAAGAGGTAAAACCCTGTTTAGCAGGCTCACCTTTGATATCCACACTGCCACCACTTCACTGACTCTTATGATGGTCAGTTTAAACAGGCGTGAATACTCCACCAATACTAAGGTACTAGTCTGCCAGATATTGTGGGTCTTGGTCCAGTTCCAAGTGAATCCTCTTCCAGGAAGACTCCAATGCTAGGCCACTCATTCATTCATTACTCTGGCCAATCGCAGTGTGCTACCTGGCTTTAAAAGGATTGAACTTATGCTCCTGTTCTGCTGCTTTCACCACCAGTTTGGTCCCGGCCCTGTTATCCAGGAAATAGGCTCCGTCCCTGCTGTCCATATCCAACAGGATCTGCGAGGGTCTGGGCCCAGCACGGGGTCTGATGGGAAGATGACCCGTTGCCATTTTGACTGGCACGACACCATTTCATTCTTTGGCGACATTGATGTGGTGTTAAGGGCAGTCATCGTAACGGTCTGCGTGCATGTAGCCTTGCATCATGCGGTTGTCTGCCAAAGGTGCTGGCACTAACAGGATGACTCAGGAGGGCATCAATGTTCACAGTGTCCGCAATCGTGTCTGTTGGGTTAGTCAGGTACAGCGATAAGGCCTGTTTTTGCTTGCGTCACATGCTCGGTCAAGTGTGAAACTTGAATCATTTGCATGTGTCACGCTTACGGGTATTCCCGGCTCCTTTGCTCTCCCGGACTCAGCTTCCCAGAGGGCTTCGCTTGATGACGTCACACCCACATGTCCCCAGCCGTCCAACGAGATCTGCTCTAGGTCACCTGAGTTCTAGCCCCAGCTGTCCCTAGTTTACCCATTTAACTCCAGCATATAAACCCCTCACTGTCACTTCCTCATCGCGAAGTTTTGCCAAAACCTTGTTTTGCATTTCTGAGCGTTCGTTCCCTGTATCTACTCTTTGGTTCCGATCTATTTCATCCTCGACTACCTCTTTCGCTTTCTCCCTTTCTGGCTTTGTAAGTATGGCTAATGGCTAGTCGTCTCGCTATCTTCGTTTCCGTTCCTCTGACCTACCTCTTGCCTAGCCCTTCTAAACTTGTCTGCATCTCTGACTGTGTTTCCAGTTTCTGACCTCTGCCTGCCCCTGACTCTGTTTATTGCCTGTTCCTTTCATGTTGTGTTATGTGTTGCTGCTTGATTCGACTGTCCCATTGTTTAATAAAACCAACTTGCCATTTAGCTCTGCTCACGTCAGTCCGAGTTCTTTGTTTCTGATAGCATGTCTCATAATGTCAAACCTACCCACCAAGTTTCATTGCTGTCTGTTAATTCCTTCTGGGTGCAATAATATTTTTGACCATATTTTTTTGAGGATAGTACATGACAGGTTGTTTATATCATGATGAGTTTATGGGTATAGCCACTTGGAGATGCTAAATTGCCCCAGGGTGTGTGTGAAAGTGTGTGTGTCTGCCCTGTGATGGACTAGAGGCCTGCCCAGGGTGTTCCCAGTGAGAGCTGGGATAAGCTCCTGCATCCAACCATGACCAAGAAGGTTTTAAGTGGTTTAGAAGGTGAGTGAGTCAGTAAGTGTTGACAGTGTTCATACATACAGATTTATTTTAATCTTCAGTTTAGCCCATTTGCCTCCTGACTAAACAGAACCTTGACTGATTCCAGCTTAATCTTTATATGTGATTTTGTCCGTTTTGAATATCCAGAGGTGGTAGATGTTAATGTCAGAATGTCATAACTTGGTTTTCTAATTGGAATCTTGAAAATTCCTTAAGTGACATGCTTGTAGAAGTCCTAAACAGTAGGAATTTTCATGGAGTCAAGGGCTTCTGCAGGCCGCCACACCAAGTAAATGGTTTCATGTATGTCAATGATGAGAGCAAGGCCATGCTCTGTAATATCAGTTCTTGATCTTCCATCAGTGAACTTCCTGTTCTGTTTGCGAGCTCTTCACACTTACTCTGCTCAGGCCAGATAGTTATTAGACAGGGCTGAACCACAGAGCCAGCAGGGGCCTTTAAATATTGATGAATCCAACATGTGAGTCTGGAAACGACCTTTCATATAGGGTCCTCGGGAAGCTCAAAGGAAGTAAAGGCTAAAACATTGAGATTCAAAAGGATGCCACTGGAACATTTCTTGGGGCAAGCCCAAAGACATGATCACGTCTCCTGCGTCGTTTCAATGGAGCCGCATCCATATTTCAGTGGAATTCTGCTCATAACCTTTACTGCTGCCGTGTGTGCTGTTTTCCATATCTCTTTACGGATAAGTAAATTAGACCTGTTGTACCCACTGAATGAGTGCCTAAGGCTAGACAGAGACAAAAGCCGTGCAGCTGCTAATGTCTACACTGCTGAGTTTCCACCATGCAAGTCCTTATTGGAAAAGCCTCTCTCGCTGCTTGGACCTGGGCCACACTGGCACTCAGAGTCCACTTCCAGGTCTCTGCTTTCAACACTTCTAATCTGTGGGGCAGACTGGCTTTGAAAAAGAGATTTTACTGAGGCCAGAGTTGGCTCCCTAAACAAGAAGGTGGCCAAGTTTTTTATTTTTTTTCCCCCCTCATTGATCTGTATTAATAGCTGACCAAGCAGTACGTAACCCGCCCTTAATTTACTCATCTAGCTTCTTAATAATATCCCCATCCGACATAATAGAGTGCATTTAATCTGTATTTATGTGTCCAAGAGTGAAAATTGCAGCCGGTCAAAAAGTAGTACTTGACATAATGTAGTGAGTGAGCCATGAAATGAACGTTCTGCTACAGCAAAGCCAACAAGGCCATTTTCTGTGTACGTCAATCATGAACGCTTTATTCCTCTTAAGTACTCGATAATGGAGTTTGTAAGATGCAGGAAAACTGTTACGATTTGTATATTCATTTTAAGTCTTGACAGACAGCTCCAAATGGAAGACACAGCATGTTTTAGTTACCTTCATTTCATGTTTAGAACGGTGGCCTGTACACTAGCCGATGTCCAAAAGCAATGATGTGGGCACTCCAGACTGGAGAGCCACAAGGGTAATGTGGCATAAAATGACACTAGACAAACAGAAGTGACCGTGTTGCACATTGAATCACACACTGAGATTGAGTGCTGACACTTTTTTACAAGGACATACTGCTTTTTTTAGGTGCTCTATGGCATCCCCCGCTGTTTTCGCCATGTCATCATTCACTATCAGAGCAGCAGAGTGGTGGCCAAAGATTGAGAACTGGCAGCTAGTCTTCGGCACTCGCTGTCTGCAATAAAAGCCGACTTCATTTAAGGTGAATTAGCAGATAATGGTGCTGGTTGGGTGCCTGTCATAGACCTTTTAGGAGATGTTTATAAAATCTGTCAAATCTTGATGGATGGTGCAGGTGGAACATTCTGGCGAATTAGAGGGGCGAGCTGGGCCATAGGCAGCATAATACAAATGAGCCAGTGAGACAGACTGAAAGACTGAGAGAGAGAGAAAGAGAGAGAGAGAGAGGGAGAGTGAGAAAGAGGCTGATGGAAGTGACCCAGAGTATGGCTTTTTTACAGGCTGCCTCCCAGGCACCTCTCTGCAGGCATGGTTTTAATAGCCATTCTTTGCCGCATGAAAAGCAAGGCTTCTGCTGGGTACCTAAATTGATGAGTGGGGAACCTGGGGTGCGCGGTCAAGGTGCATTTATTCTTCTGTTCCAGGTGCTGTTGCCAAACACTACACAATGTGAACGCTTTCCTGTGCTTTCATGGGGTCCTTAAAGATTTTGAGGAGATGCAAATCACACCCACAAAGTCTCGTTCTATAGTTTGAGGCTTCTTTACCTTGCCCCTGACTTTTATCCGAACCCCAGTGAAAGAAAGGAAACCGGCATTACCCTGACAAGCAGCGCAAATTGCACATTATGACTCCTTAAATGCTGGGGACCTTCCAAACAGCGGAGAAGAACACAGAAATAAAAGAGGTCGCGAGTGAGCTACTTGCAGCAGCACAGAGGAAAGTGGTTTATGAGAGTGCTGACAGGATGGTACGTCAAAATAACTTTGATTTGCTTACCTCGTGCTGCCTCAGAGGAAGGCAATGAGGAAGAGCCATGTCAAGCACGAAAGAGAGAAATAGGGAAAATCCATGGAACAGCTTGCAGATCCGAGGTACATGCTTGCAAATTAAAAGCTTGCGGCGGACTGCAATCAATCACCAACCATGCGCTTAAATAGAGGCCAAAATGGAAGGCAGGAGCATCAGGGTGCGAGTTACATTTATGTGCCACTCATAAAGCCGCATTTAATAAACTAATAAAAAGCCTCAGCAGGCTCAACGCGAATAAGGACCCTGGCCCATGCTGGCATCCTTCCCCAGCTCCAGGGGATGCTGGAGTGAGTAAATCAGTCATCATTGCATTGTGCAGTGCGCCAGAGCTTTAAGACCTCTACGAGCTGTGATTAATGCGGTGGCATGGGACTGCGGCTGAAAACATGCGCTGTAAAACGCAATGAAACATGACCTTTGTTTGGGGAAAATGCTTGGGCAGCTTTATCACAGGGCTTCTTTTGGAGCTGTCGGTTCATAGGCGAACGCTGATCTGAGAGCCAGGTTGCTTCACGTGGAAATATCGCGATAGCGGCACCGCCGTCTGATCCAGGGTTATCGCGGGCAGCGGCACCCTCCAGGCATCGACCCTGATTATCGCATTTCTATCTCCTCGCATGCGCCGACTCCTGCATCATATATATCTTGTGTGGAGTGACCTGTGATGTGAACTTAGAAAAGCGAGCCGTCTGTCAGCAACCATGTGAGAAGAAACAGCGCGGTGACATGCCCTGCTGCCAGGTTAAATGAGGTTACTGCTGTATCATATTAACCTGTTGAGACCTTTCGCAACACTGGCTGCACAGCAAGAAACAAACGGCGGGAACCTGTTTAAGAAGAAAGGTTGCAGTCTCCCGAATCAGGTAAAGAGGAGCAGGCCTTTTCCACATGGTTACTTCAGTCGTCTCTCCGACAGAGCTCGCGGAGCCATGTCTGGGTTTGCACTTGGGAGAGCTTTGTGCCTATCCTCTGATAACTTTGCTAATGGCAAAGTTCCGAAATCAAACAGCCGAAGTCCTGCGGAAAACCGAGCAAAGTCAAAAGCGTGAGGGATGGCGCGGTAAACTCCAGTCAAGCAGTAGGAGTCAGAAGGGTGTGAAGAGATTGACAGGCCGAATCTGTGCAATAAAGGGGGAGAAACAGCGGACAAACAGTTTTTCCTGCCCCTCTTCCCGTTCCTCTGCCGTCTCCCCCACCCCAAGATACACAGGCTTCACTCTCAAAGCTATAAGAAGAGTTCAGTGGAAGCTTAGCCATTCATTTCCATAGTAATGGGAGAATAAAGGACGCTCACCCGTTGGAAGGGCCCCCTCCCCTCCTCATTCGCCTCCTCATCTCTCCATAGAACAAAAGCGTTTAAGAATGTCTTAGAGGGCACCTCTAAACAAAGCTGTAAATATGTTGTGAATTTCAACTGGAGATATGGAAGAAGGCTGGGGAGGAGCGCCACATGGGGAATTTGAAGGGTTTCGCCCTAGCTGTGTGTTACTTAGGTAAAAAGTTTGGACGTGTTACTCAGTAAAGTTTGTCCCACAGTGCTTTGTCTGCCTCCACAAGGTGACAGAAAAGTCTCTCAAAGTTGCAAAACGAAGAAGACCAGGTATAGATTGACCTGCCTGGCAGACAGAGCTTCAGCACACTCCGACCATTAAATTTTCTGTGGGAGTGTTCAATCACTGGTCAAAGGATGAGTGGAGAGAGAGAGAGCATGCCACAGCACAGGGCATCATCGCCCAGTCAAGACACCCAGTCATTCCACCTATTGTGTTATATGAACAGCACAGTGTGGCAAAGCCAAACTAACACTGACAGACAAGAAGCCAATCTATAGTATTCATAACTCATTATGTTGTGCCAAAGGAATTTGTAGAGTGAATTATGACCAACAAACCTGCCTAGTCATAAATACACACAGAATATATATAATTACTATTATGGGTATAGATTGTTATTGATAGACTGTTATTGCTTGTTATTGTTACTATTATAACATAAGGGTTTGTATTTGTCAGCTCTAAATAAAGGCTCCTGGCTGCCATTAAAATATTTCGGATTAAGTCCCAAAAGACCAGCCATAACAACGTCTGTGAGAAATTATTGGAAGTGTATTTAAAAAAGTCATATAAATATATACAATAACTAAATATATCTTTATCCATAATAACAAATACTTTACATTAGCATTTACATACAGATTTTTCTGATTTCTTTACCTGGTTATTTTCCTGCTTATATGATGTTACAGAGAAATGTGCTTTTATGTGGACTCTGAATACTGAATGTAAATTTCAATATTAGAAATTTTAGAACATCCATTTTCGCCTTAATAACTAGCTCTTGACAAGCTATCTATACATGTGTTTTTACTCAAGGCTAACCTAGTTAATACATTTTCATATACTGTTTAACACAATTTCATACATCACTATTACCCAATGACAAAAAAGATAGATTAGATCAACCAGTATTTTTCCTGCCCAAAGAATCCCAGGAATGCAGCGAGTAAAAATAATTTCAGAATTATTTAGACCATAGGAATTTACTAAATGTGACCAGATTAGACTTGACCCCTTATATTTGAGCAGGAGTGAAAGTAAGGGGGTAGGGGAGAGGGTCTTACACTGGGGGCTTCTTTCTCCAAGTTACTCTATAGAGTTTACTGTACATAAGATTCTGTTGTTGTTGTTGTTGATGATGATGATTTAATAATTTGATGTTTTAAATGCAATAGCTCTACAACTCATAAATCTATAAATCATAAATTGATACATCAGTTAGAGTGAGCTGTAAACTGGCATATCTAGGATTAAAGAAGATCTGCATAAAGAGGCTATTCATTTAAAGACATGGAAAAAAGGAAATGTCTCAACAAGATAAGAAATTATTTCTGTACCAATCCACTTGTGAGGTGCAGCACATTGTATCTGCTTTATTGGTCGGTTTTAAGGTTGCCTCTCCTAACACTAGGCTATTGCCCTCTATTAGCCATCCCATTAGTTAATCCTAAGAAGCCAAGTAGAAGTCAACTGTTACTTTTTGGTGGCAGTATATCTACAGAGTACAAAACGTGTCAGTGCAGGCAATAGAGGAAGGGGAGCAAGTCTGAAAGACAAAATTTTCCCTCATGCTTCAGTTATGTAGACTGACAGTCCTGATGACTTACTGTTAACACACTGATTAGCTCTCACCTCCTCTGTGTCTGGCAGTAGGTATGATATTTGCATGTTGTGACGTGAGCCTACATATATATCCTTTCCTTTCAGCTAATCAAATATTAGTGTGCCGGAGTACATCGAAATGCTCTAATGTGACTTCACTCCAAAGATAATGCAAATGAGTCTGATCAAATATTGGCAGGGACATTGCTCTCCTCACAAAATATTGCTAGGGACATGTCCATACCATCCAAAAGCAAAGCTACATTGATGATATGGTGGAAGACTGAGAGAGAGAGGAGAAGAACTCTGAGAACTTGGGCTGGAGTTCTGGGTGACTTCTGCCTGGAGCTAGAAAACCAGACCCCCACCCCCTTTTAGTACTGTGGCAGAACTGTGCTAGGTCTGAGGAACAGGGAGGAGATGGGGGTTGTGAGAACTTTGCTATGAGAAACATAAGGGTTTCAGGCCTGCACCTCCCTCCAAACTTCAGTTATTTCACAATTCCATTTTGTAAGTTCAGGTTGTGCATTCACTGTGGTGGCAGTATAAGGGAAGACTGATTGAGGGAGGGGGAGTACTCTGAGAACTGGGTGACCGTAGCTAGGAGGTCGGACCCTGAAAAGAACTCCTGGATGAATTCATAAACTGTTCAGGTCTAGAACTGAGTGAGTGTATTAAGAGCAAGCTGTAGAGACCTATTGAGACCACATTAGCCAGGGCAGCAGGTACAATGAAAATGGATTTCAGATGGCCAAGGGGAATTCAGGAGAGAAGACTGTGAGGTCTGTGGCTCGTAGATGAACTGGTATCTCACAGCTGATTGTGAGATCTCAGTCACAGGAAACAAAAGGTAAGGATGTCAGTATACGTATAGGGATCACTAGATTGCAAGGAGGAGGTGTTTTGGCATATCCATCCCCTCAGACTCAGTTATTCCATAACTTCATTAATGAAACATTCCTAGCACACAAAATTAACAAATGATGTACAACAGCAAACAAACCTGCAATAAATACAAGATTGACCATGAGAAGGTAACCAGAGTACAAGCTTTTACTGCTTATGTAGTATGTGTATGAGCAGAGCAGTATGCTTCTCCACTAATCATTGATACCCTGGACACAAGTTCTTTAACAAGAAGCCTCATTTATTCACTAATACACACATGAATCATCCACAGAGGCAGCAGTACCTAAGAACAGGGGGTGGATGTAAACATCGCCTAATGATTTCCACAGCAGGGTGGCAGTGAGTGCTATCAGCAGCCTGAACAGGACCATTTTTAATTAAGTGGAATGGCGCTCTGAGATGACAGCCACATGCCACTTGATTTTTTGTTGGTTTCTTTGTTTGTTTGTTTTCAGACAAACACCAGCAGTATTGCTCGCAGCCCAATCTGAAGTCCAAGTTGAAACTAACTCTCCAGTTTTGAGCCTCGTTGGATCCTTCTCAACTGGAGAAACGTGCTTCGTGCCCTATACTGTAGCAACATGGAGCCCTCCCTCACAGATGTGTGGCTCAACACAATGGGACACATGTTGGTAGTGAAGACGGAGATCTGCTTCAGCGGCAGAACGGGGGTCCCCTGTGAGAAAATGTGTTTGATTTAGTTGGACCGTTAAGCCTATTGTCCAGGACTTTACGAGGAACAGGTTTGATGGACAGTGTCCAATATGGCTGCTGGGGCGCCGGGCCATTGCTGGCACTTGTGAGTTGAAGAGAACTGCTGTGCCGAGCCTCAAATCACATGTGGGGTTTTGTCTTAATCATGCGCTCTTTTTTTCTGCAAATGCTGTCAGCCTCATAAAATCCACTGCCACTGAAGAGGCGCACTTTACTGATGTCTGCCAATATGTAATATGGCCTCACTGATGTTTCCTTTTCTTCTACCCTCTCAACCAATTTTCTCAGCTACTGTAATAGGATTTTGCAAAATGCGTTTCATATCAAACACCATCGAATGTGTGGGATGAGGGTTTGTATTCAAGCTGTTTCCCCTTTCTCTGGACTTCATGCTTTTAAGTCCCCCAGCAAGGAGTGCAGTCTTTAACATGCAAAAAGCATCAGAGTAAATCTCTACCTTGGTGTTTCAAAACTGCGAATAATGTGGTGTTCTCATTTTCAGTAGTAGCGAGCGCTTGATTCAAGGCCAGTTGTTGGCTTTATTCCTCTTATTCATCACAGGTGGAGCTGATGGAATAACTTATGAATGTAACTGGGGCCTGGCTGGCTAATTAAATTGCAAATTTATACAGCGCCGATAGGTAACCATGTGTTGCCTGCCCTAAAAAAAATTCATCAAAGCAGAGAGAGGTGTGGGAGGAACCATCAGAAACTGTCAGGATCACGATCCATGTTCCTGTGCCTTATTCGTACCATAATAGATGTTCAGATATGCCAGAAAACAGGTTTCAAATGGGTTCCTCAGAAATCTGAATCATAATACAGGCAGGCTTGCACTGAGGTTTTATGCAACTGTCCTTGGTCCTAGTTTTCTTTTGGGTCCCCCCCTATTTGTGATAACTTGCTCTTCTCATCCTCCAAACTAAAAAAAACAGATTCTTTAGTGTTGTGTAAAAGTACCTCAGGTTTACTGTTGTGTTGCTCCAACAGGGTTTGCACTAGTCAGTGCAACAGCCAGGCAAAGGTGTAGAGGTTCCTCGAAGCAGCTGTAGAAGGACTACACAAAAACTAAAGAGACAGCTCATATCACTCCTGTTCTAAAAGAGCTGAGCTGGCTGCCTGTATCTATTAGAATAGACTTTAAAGTTCTGCTGCTGGTCTACAAAGCTCTGAATAATCTAGCACCTGCTTACATCACAGAATGTCTCTCTGTTTATGTTCCAGCTCGTGATCTTACATCTACAGACGTGGCCTGCAAAAAGCAACCATAAAATACAAGAAACACGGAGAGAATCTTTCAGTCGTTCTGCTTCTAAACTGTGGAACTATATGTGCAGGTATGTCAGTGTGTATGTATGTGTATATATATAATATATATACGTGTATATACAGTATATTTTTTAAAGTATTCCTCCCCATTACTGATGCCAACTGTCTGTGAAGCACTGAGCTGTCGACGGTATGAAAGGTCCTCTACAAATAAACATTTATTATTATTATTATTATTATTATTATTATTATTATTACATGAGGGTAAACAGCACTGTGGAGTAAAACAAACCATGTTCCACTTCACACAGAGCCCATTCGGTTTTAATCTTGTGTAGCACGTCTCACTCTGACATTGTCAGAGTTGTGCATAATTACTTAAACAGCTCATAAACCATTGCCCAATCTGTCCATCAGATCCATCAGAGAGAAATCAAATTATATTAGAAACCTGTGCTTGGAGCTAATAATGCCATTAGACTCTCTTGATAAAGCCATGCAATTTACACTGAAAAAAAAGGCTTTAGTATTTTCCTCTTTCCCCCGTCTCCTATTCAAAGGCATTACGTCTTATTTCAAGAGGGGCCTGTCTCAGGCCCAAAAGTGAGCAGTAGAATAATAATCCGCTAAGGCTTATTGTTGACTTTGCGAGGGGCTTTGTTCTACGAGGCGGGATTGCGGCTCAAAAATCTGTTGATTTGAATTACTTTTCAAATGAGGCCTGAGATTTGGGGATTCCATAACAATAAACACATTATTTTCGCATCTAGCGTTTTTTTTAAGGTTCAAATGTCTTACTTCATTGTATCACTTAGGAGCCAGGATTACTTGTCAGACAGTGTTTCTAAAGGCTTTTGTAATTAATTTGGCACATTTCCCTATTTGTTTATATATTTGAGAGTCAGGGCCGACAATGCATCCAAACCAATAATGGTTTGGCTATGTAAATTAGCAATTAGAAAGGTATTCCAACTTTCTAATGACCTTTTTTATGGGGTTTCAGACAAACAGAATTGGAAAGGGCCACAGGCGCCAAAGAGCATGAATTAAAGGGCGTGCCAGGAGCACTATTGTGGAGTTTGATTATGCTAGAAATAAGAGAGTGTTTCATGAGACTGATCGCATTGTTTAATGTCTGCATCTATACATGTTAATCACAAATCTGTGGTGAGAGACCTTTTTGAGAAGCACTTTTCTCTACCATGGCACTCACAGGATATATTCAAGCATTAATAGGACATTAAACTCTACATTTGCTGACATTCACATATAAGTTGGCACTCTCAGGGCCTTTTTCCGGACCCAGTGGCCCATTTTGCCCCAAGAGTTTGGTAAGTGGCTATGAATAAAAGCCGCTATGGTCCTGAACACCGGTCCTGGACCAGTTATAGTATTTTATAATAATGTTTAAACAGAATGTGGTGTGGACCACCACCACATTAGTGTCACTGCAGTGCTGAGGGTGATCCACCATTCAAATTATGCCTGCTCTGTGGTGGTCCTGTGGGGGTCCCAACTATTGAAGAAAAGGGTAACAAAGTATGCAGAGAAAGAGATGGACTACAGTCTATAATTATAGAGCTACAAAGTGCACCTATAGGGTAAGTGGAGCTGATAAAATGCGGATACAAGCTATTAAAGCTTTCTGTGAGTGTATAACGTGGTTAGCAAACAGGTTAAACGGGTTAAAGGCTTCCAACTACCCTTGAACTAGGATACTTCTGCTACCTAGAAAGTAAGAGACAGCATAAGTGCAATAAAAGTGATTTCAATAAGTGCTTAATAAGAGTTCATTTGAATGCTTAACAAAGAGATGGGTTGATGTTTGAAGACTGCGATGGAGCCTGCCATTTGGACACCCAGTGAAAGTTCGTTCTACCACTTAAATGCCAGGACAGAGAACAGAACAACATCCATGCTACCCATGCGTGTTGAACGATGGTGGTTCTCCTATTGCATGACTCCAAAGAAATCCCTTAAAACCTGGGCAGAAAGTGGGGCATATGGTGTACACTCATCATCAAAAGAATAGCTGCACCCAGAAGGAAGTGTTGCATTGTAATGCTATTGGGAAGGAAGATAAAGGTTACCAGGAACAATAAATGATGATAAATTTAGACTGATATGGACAATATTTATTGAGCTACACATACAGAAGTAGTGTCCCTCAGTATGGCATTTGCAACATGCCAGACGTCTCGGCATGGAGTTGTCGAGGTTCTGAATGGTGTCCTGTGATAATCCATCCCATGCAGCTTGAATATTCTCACGTCATTCCTGCAGATTTTGCGGTAGGGGTGGAGGTGGAGTCCACACCTTGTGTGACACATGACTACAAACCGTTTATCATTCACTCGTGGCGCTGACCACTGTGCCTCCACACACAGATTCCTTGGTTGTCTCCACCAAGACAAAAGCGTGATTTTTGCAATCCTGGCTGTTGGGTCAGTCAGGTACAGTGATAAGGCCTGTTTTTGCTTATGTCACATGCACGGCCGAGTGCGAAATGTGAATCATTCACATTTCTCACAAAGTGCAAACAGTTTCATTCATGTCGGTTGATTCCTTCTGGGTGCAACCATTTTTTGACAATGAGTATATTTTCAAGAGAACCTTTGTAACAGGATGAAAACATTTTAGTCATAATATGTCATAAAATGTCAAAAGTAAATTGTCTGCCCAGGTGGTTTAAGGAAAGAATTTAATTAGCTATGAAATAACAAAAGCATTACCAATAAGTTTAACCCAGTGCCCATATAACAAGACTGTCTGTATAAACCTCCTGCGGTTACTTGGCCGGTTGAGTTTCTTCTTAAACATGTTTTACTTTTGGAAAAGCACTTACATATGACTCAGCAATCTCAGGAACATTACTTATCCTGTGATTATCTCCTCAGTTAGATAGCACTGACAGAGGAAGCTGGTTTGCAGGGGGACATAAGAACTGATCGGCGACCGAAGGTAAGAAGTTTCATGCCAATCACCCTAATGAATCCCTTTAGGAGACGAAAGAACGGGCCCACTTCATTCTCCCAGTCTGAGCTAACTCCCATCACCACTCTCAGGTGGCAAGTTCAATTTCCCCCTCCAAATCCAATGCGGTGTGTTTAATGTACTCCATTTTCTCTCAGACAGGCTCAGATGGACAGATGCTGTCCTGATGAAGAAATGTGCTTTGCTTCCTGCCCCTGGACTGACTGAGCGGCCAGTTAATAAAGCATTTAAGTTTTTCCCTTGTGTAAACTATCTGTGGCAGGAGACAATAAGCCACTCTATAAAAGTCCATATAAAGCTTACAATATGATATGCCTCTGAAGCCGTCCAATAAAAACAAGCCATACATATATGACAAGACACCCTACAGAAGCAAATTACACACCTGTTACAGTATTGTAGTGAAAATACAACTCAAAATCCCTTAACTATAAAACGGATCAGTGGGCTGGGTGGGTAGAAAGTGATTTAGTGGGTTTTGGTCTCTTTCAAGTCCATGGACACTTGACAGAAACAGAAACCTAAACTAATTTAGGCTGTCATGACTAAGCTAACATTATTTTAGGTACATGTAATAGAAAAACACTCACTTTATAACATAACAAAAGTGTCTCAAGTCTGTTGTATTATACTGACTGGACCAAAAATTGGTCAACTGTAACTGAAAGTTACCTAATAGGGTAATTTCTCCATGACCATGAATTGGCAAGGACTGGACAAGTTTCTGAATGTAGACAACATCAGTGTTCAGCCACTCTTGCATCAAAGAATTGCGCAGTTGGGCCAGATTTGGTGGATGCCTTCCCTGGCACAATTCTGAGGAGAAATTCCTGTAGACTGGGATTTTAGCCACTGCTGGTAGACCGTATGACCGTACGCTTCCATACTATACAATACAATTCAGCTACTTCTTTCACGCTATGGTCTATGACACACCCAAATGCAGTCACTATTTTTTGCCAGTCATTAACATCTGCCTTGAGACCCATTTTCCAAACATCGAATGAGACATTCACTGCACCGTACCACCTCTTCTCAATCTCGCAGGTATGTACAGCCCCATCATTCTTGTGCCTGAAGTCACTACCACCTTAAAAACACAATTCATTTCACATTAAAAAGTTGCCATTGCGGACTCCACTATGCATTTTTCAATCTAAAAAACTGCAGTTAAAAAATGTTATATTTTGTGGAAACTTTAAAACACATGACTTCACCCTGCTATATAAAAATATATAGTCAGCTTCAACTACTAATATGACTGGTTCTGTATTGCCAGTTGGTAATGCTGCCTTTTCTGCTGTCCATTTAAAGGTGATAATGTGGATGTGGTAGAATGGTGATTATTGGTAGCTGTCCTCTCCCTGTTTGATACCTAAGATGTCACTAATTGTTCTACACTTTAAATCTGAAACGGCTTTGATGGTGAAAATCAAACCAGCACAATGCAGTATCTTGTAACTTTCAAAAATATCCAAATATAAGCGTTACCCTTATGCACGCATTTTGTAAATATTGATATTTGTTAATCTTGTCCCCCTACTGTCTTCAGATTATAATTCACTTTTAAAACATTGTATTAAATACAAATGGCGCTTTGTTTATTGCGTCACATTGTTGAAAAGCTGAATGATAAGCTGAATGATACAGAATCTTCGCATGCATGTGTGTCATGCAGGCATATAGACGCTACAGATCACGCTTGCGCAAACAACCAAAGTCAAGCGTAATCTGTGGTGCCCATATGTATGCATGGGGCACACAAAGAGGAGGCGGATTCTGCTGGGGAGTTGGAATTTGGCACAACACTGGCAAAGCCAACATCAGAAGAGAAAGAACCATGTCAGTTTAAAAGAGTAATATTACGGAAGGGTGGCATAAAATTGACAGACCAAACTGTTTACTCGGTGAGATGAATTAATTTATTTGCATGTTATCCTGAAATGGGATTGAGGTTTAGTGACTTTTGCCATCTGGAAAAACTACAAAACTCTGTTTAGACAGTGATGACACTGATAAGGTTGCAGCCAACAATCTTTCAAAGAGAAAATTGACAGGCATGTACAGTCTGCTGTATTTTCCTTGTTTTAATGTTAGCCATGAGGTTGTCTTCTATCCTTTTATCTCTTTTAGCTTTTGCCAACAAGTCAAAGCCAGTCTGTGATTTACTCTTGTTTGGTCTCTTGCTTGCTCACTCTCTCGTTTTCTCCCTTCCCTTGATAATCTCTACTTCAGTGTCTTCACAGCCTCTGCCATAATGTCCATATTGGAAATACTGATCTACCAAGCAAGTCCCATGGTTGTTGCTGTGTGATGAGATGCTGCTAAGCATTACACAGTTCTTGCAAGAGGTCCCGTGCCCACTCCCCAAAAGTTACATAGCACCATAGCAGGTGTTCTGGGCATGGAGTGGCGATGACAGAGATGCCATTCTCCCTCTTCTAAGTCAGTGTACCATCAAAATGACTGTTATTTCAATGCAAACTTGTACGATGTTGCTGTTGTATCTCCAACTCTATTTCTATTGGCCCATTAATTATTAAATTTACACACAACATAAAAATACCAGTTGCTGTATTCAAATAAAAAATGAACTTAAAAATGTGTTGATATGACACCAGTGATTAGTATTTCTGTGATCAGATCCAGAGAAAAGATGCCTTCAGCGTAGGTGAAGATTAACAGCTGGTAATCAAAGAATGCTTCAGTCAGCAAATGCTTCTGGCTCTTTTGCGAGATGGGCATAGATGCTCCATTTTTCAATTTGATAACTAATCATAACACACCAAAAGGGAATTGTAAACATGCAGTTTGATGGTGCAGCACAGTATAATTGATTCAACTGCATATTTGACATCAGGGTTAGCTGCTCTGGTTGTCCATGGGGACCGAGAAAAAAAAACAGATATGAAATGTATTAATTCAAGTTACCATTTCTCAAACATGCAAGGAAGCAAGAGAATGAAAAAAAAGCAAAACATTTGTGCAGAATCTGTTACCTAGCTCATTGAGGCAGGTGGCATACATATTTAATTTCCATGTTTCTTACAACTTACAATGCAGTGAAAATGTGTTTCCTCTAATCAGCCAAAATGTTTGAGTTTCTTACCACATTTGAAGCTCCATCTGGATCCATTTAACATCATTAATGTAGGTAGACTAATAATATCCCATGTTCAAAGTGCATCTGAAATGGTTTATCTGAGAGTTTGAATGCAAGTGAAGTTACTGCACCTCTTGAGCATTTCTCGAATTGAAAAACATGACTTTTAGTTTGATAATGCCTGTTACATTCCCATGAAGACTGAAACTGTTATAAAGCATGTTTTTTATTTCCCTTTCTTCAAGATTTCCTGGTTCATCATGAAAAAAAGATCCTCTTGAGGTGACTCTGCCTGCACTTCCCAGGTGTTGTAGTGCAATTCACACAGGCATTTTGTGTAGGTCATAATTGAATGATTGTGGCTTTTGATTGTGTTGTTCATATTTTCTTTTTGTTGCTATTCACCTTTCAAAAGCATGCTTTATAGTCAAGTGAAGGACACACTTCTACAACCTATAGAGCTTTTTCTGTATGTCTGTAAAAATCATTCTTTCTGTCATTTGTTCTCAGTTCCCTTGCTGAATTTGGTAACAATTTCTATGTAGGTTTTATAGATCTGGCCACCATTGCTGGAACCCCTGAATTTTAAAAACATCTCCTAAAATAAAAGGTGTAAAAGAGTGGTCACACCTGTGATAAATGAGGACTCACATGCTTCATTGTGAAGGCTAAGGGGACCATGAAAAGTGGTAACCATGGTAAAAGTTAGGCCAAAGTCGTTGACATCCCCATTTCAACAGTGTCAAGAACCTCCTAGGACCTAGTTCAAAGAGGAATATCAGTGAGTAAGGTCTTCGAGGGTTGGTCACATTTAGTGTTTTAAACTGACCAGCAATGGGTCCTGATCTCAACCCCATTAAAATTCTTTGGAGAGACCTGAAATCTTGACATCCTGCAGACATCCCAGGTAGCAAAACTGTTCTGGACCAAGTCATTGCTCCACAAATGTGTGCAACAAAATATTAGGAAAGGGTGCCATTAATACTGTTATTACACGTTAATTACTTTCTTTAAAATCACTTCCTTCAAATTGAGAAGAAATGTTGTTGTTGTTTTTGTTTAATTACTAAACTATTCTAATAGGATGTTTTCATTTATTTATAGAGATGTTATAAGTTCTGTGTTATAATATTGTATTTGAGAAAGGCTGCCAATAACAGTGGCCAGGACTGTAAGTATTAACCAGGTAAGTATGAGATATGCATAACTTTGAGTAAACCTGGGGTAAATATCAAGGCCTGAAACAGGTTCCTGCTACAAAGCAGATAAAGGGGATAATAATAAAATCTAATAAGTAGATCATTATTTGGAGACACAAGTTGGTAGGTTCAAACACACGCTACACCTCCTATGTTTAGGCAAGGAAAAGAAATCGTAAAAATCTCTAAATAAGTAATAAGTAAAATTATAAACTTAGATTAAATCACTAGAAAACCCACTGACCCCATTTACACTTGGTCATTTCATGTTTCTTGCATGTGGATTGTAACCTAAGAAGATTTTATTCGCACATATTTACACTTGGTAGTCAAATGCATCTCTGGCTAGTCAAACTGAGGTCCAGTTGCTTTATGGCACCTCATATGCAAATCACCTGTGTTGTTTCTTATTTTTCTTATTCTGTTGCATTTAAAAGAGGATTGTCGCCTTGTCATTGTGGTCATGGACAATGGCCGCTAAATCAGAACATATTGTAGCTAGACAGTGAATCACAACAAGGTGAAGTAAAGATGAACAACCTGCTACTTAGCTTGTGGTGCTGGAAGTTACAATAGCAAACTCTGAATAGAAAATGTAGAATTCAAGAGTTGAACAGGCAGTGCAGTGGGTAGTGGTGTCACCCACAGCAAAAAGGACCTGGGTTCAATTCTCTGTCCTTTCTGTGTGGAGTTTGCATATTCTCCCTGGGTGTGCAGTGGTTTCCTCCTAAAGTCCAAAAGACAGGCAGTGGTGATGCTAAATTACCCCTCGGTGTGAGTGTGCGTGTGTGCGTGAATGTGTATGCCTGTATGGCAGGAAACACACCGTGACTGGAGCCCTGTCCAGGGTGTTTCCTGCCTTCTGCCCAATGAGTGCTAATATTATTTATATTTTATTTTTTAAGAGAACAGTAGAAGCAGGTGCCATTCAGTATAAGGAGGGGTTTTGGTTGTTGTGACTTGGATACAGTCCAAAAGACAGGCAGTCAGGTGAGCTGGTGATACTAAATTGCCCCTCGGAGTGTGTGTGTGTGAGAGAGAGAGAATGTGTATGCCTGTGACTGGAGGCCTGTCCAGGGTGTTTCCTGCCTTCTGCCCATGAGTGCTGGGATATGCTCCAGCTGCCCCGGTGACCCGAGAGGATATGCAGCTTAAATGACAAATGGATGAACAAACAGTTGAACAAAAGGTGCAGAGATGCCTGTGTTTTGGTGGCAGTCCAGTGGGTGTGTTTTTTTTCCCCTCATACACTGTCAGCAGAAAGGGTACTGTGAAGGGACATTTTTAATGGCAAATTTCAGTAAGAACAAACCAATAGAAACAGTCCAACATTACCTGGAAAAACAGTCCAGTTATATTAACTCACTTTAAATGCCAAGAATATTTTGTTCCTTCTCCTGTAAAGTTAAATTTGGGGAAAACAAGTTTTTGTTCTATCAGAGATTGATAAAGTGTACCCGCAAAAGGTGCAATGGTCTTAATGTCCAATTGAGTATCTTAAATAACTTTTTAATGTACACCACATATGACCAGCTTTAAATTTGTTTTCACCTGCCTTTTCATGTGGATAATTTATATATGGATATAATTGTGAGGCATGAAAAGTGTAAACTCACCCACATCCAAATTTATTTCTAGATTTAAAAAAAAAAAACAAAAAAAAACCAGGTACATGATACAGCGCTTTTGAGTTAATACCTCACACTAGGTATTAAAAATAATATCTAGAACCCTTTGACCATTTGCGTGCAATTTAGGTAAAGTAAAATACTTCCCTAATACATTGCAATTTGTACTTCACACATACCTAGTTAGTATCTCAAACTTTAGCCACTCCAAAAAAATCGGTACCCCAAATTATACACTCATCATCAGTGATCATCATAATAGGAGTGACTAATAATAGAATGGCAGCCCCATTTTTGTCTTGGTGGAGACGACCAACTAAACCGTGTGTGGAGGCATCATGGCCAGCACCAAGATGAACAGTTTGCTGTCACGCGTCACCAATGCGAAGAACATTATGGATATACGGTTTCTATAAAACTATTATTTGATGTTGAGTGTATAAATATGTACCAGATCAGACACTAATGTTAATTTTTGTGTCAAATGAATAGCTATTATTTTTCCAAGATCTCTTCTTGATCTCTAATATCTTATGCTAGACCTATTTTACTGATCCGTACATATGGTGAATCTGTTTCATTTACACCTAATTTGTCAATGAAAGAGCGAATATGACACAGTTAAAGTGCTGTACCCACAGCCAAACATGCCAAGACAGCTGACTTACTTTACGCATGACTTAGCTGCATCAATACAAGAACATATGGTGCATGTAGTGGAGATAATAATGAGTAATAGCGGTCAGACTGTTGAATATGCATGTTCTGTCTCTGCATCAGCTGGAGCAGACCAGAACCTCTCACACGAAACATCTTGCTAGTTTAAAACAGGAATACATAATTCCTATATCTTTACATCAGTTTGGTATATGGTTCCTGTCCAAGGTACCTACTGGGATACTTCAGTAGGTGTTGCTGGCTCTCAGAAAGTCAAATTCAGCACATTTCCAAAAGAATCTCTATCCATCTCATTGAAGAAAGAAATGCATAATGTGGAAGCAGGGACAGACTGTTCTGGACATGGATATAACAACATAGAAACCCGAATGTCATGCAACTTCTTTTATACTGTGCTGGGCAGGGGTGGCTGTGGCTTCCTCTCTAAAAATACTGTCAGGAAAGAAATGAGCTTCATTCTGGGGGTGGGCGCTCCACTGAAAAACTCCAACGACTCCCACAGCATCCTGTCCTTTGGGCTTCATCCGCCTTGCCATAGCTAAAAGCTGCTGGATGTATCAAAGGAAAACATCTCTTTGCTCACAGACTGAGAAGAAATACGGGGATTTAATTTTATCTTACAAAGATAGATATTGTCAGGCGTAGTCATCAAATTTGACAATTCTGTCATTTTCATCACAAAGGAAAGGGACAATAAGCATTTTAAGGCAGCCTATCTAGATTCAAGCAAGAATAATGGATAATTCTTTGGGACGAAGCTGCTTTAACAAGACATGCGTGTAACCAGGAATTGGTGAGTGCTGCCTTCTCAAGGGGAAGTTATAGTGCCCATCGGTTCATTGACTTTCTGACACGCATCCCTCTTCTCTGTCCTTGAAGGATGTGATTGTTTACCTTCCACCGGGAAGGGAGTGGACGGAAAGGCCTCTCTGTTTTATGGAGTGTTATTCAGGTTTGAAAGTCATATAGTAGCATGCACTAGAAAGGAGTCCAACTAGTTGATTTCTTTTAGTAGCCTAATCCAAAATGCATCTGTTATTGCGTTCAGGTATGTGATATAGGGCTTCTCTCATTAGATTTATTAGATGACTAATAAATTGATGCTGTTCGAAGGTACACAAGTATCTCCAAAATTACAACTTTGCAGGAGAGGGCAAAAACCGAACTGAATTTTAATGCAAGTTAATTGAACCAGACTTTTTTTCCAAGCAGTTTTGGGCCATTTCTGTTGGTCCATTCTTCATGAAATTTTCTCACAATGTAAACGGCAGCTGCTGTGTTCATATGATGCATAAAAGTAAAAATTGACCAAAATGGAGATACATGTTTTTCTTTGAACAGCAATGAAATCATTCATTCATCAGGCTACTTATCCAGTGCAGTCATTAAAAACAACAGATAAATAGTAAGTAATAGTGCAAAGTCAAAAAGACAAAAGACACAATACAATATGTGCATAAACAGACCTATGCAAAATGTGCAAGAGCAGTACTGTGCATCAGAATGTTAGAATACTATACCTGAGGTGCAAACAGCAGTTAGCATATACAGTGTAGCAAAATACAGTTAATAGTGTTAAGTGTACATAATGTAAGGTACAGTACATTGTACAGTATGTAAAGAACAGTAAATTGAATTTAGCCAGGTGTGCAATTAGTATATGATTGTCAACAGTAGATGTGTATATATAATAGTGTACAATGCAGGTAGTGAGAATAGCAGCTCAACGTTCAGGTAACCAGCAAAAACAGCCATACAGCTTACAGTATAGATATCCACTATATAAAGTACACAGCTCAGATGTTCAAGTAAAGAGGTCTAGAAAAGTGCAAGTCCAAACAGTCCTATGGGTGAGTGGAGCCTAGTGTGTAGTTGCCTGGGGTGAGGGCGAAATACTACACAAGACTTGTGAGTAGCTTTTAAGAACCTCTTATAAGAGAGCTCCTTTTGACTGGCATACAAAATAATCAATCACAGACAGTTTAGCATGACGCATGAGGGTATCCCATTTCCTTGCCCTTCATCCTGAACCAAATTCAGAAATCATTTCTGATATAAAGTTGGCTAATCTGGTCCAGTGACTAGGCCAATATCTCGCTCTTAAAGGCTTCATGGTGAGTAAAGATGCAAGTGTTTGGCTTCTATGGTCAGTCGCATGCATTTAGTTTGATATACAGATGTTTGTTACCCATTGGACTGATAAAGCGGTGCACAGATGCATGGATAGCCAGAGGGAATTTCAATTTTCCATGAGAGGTAAGATCTTGAGAGCTGTGGTGTTACATCAGAGAGTCTGTTTAGTTCTGTAAGACAAAACCTCTTCTAAAATGCACAACTTGCACCTCAAACCACAGTGCCAGCAACCCCAGCCCCTAGCAAGCTACTGACAAAATACTTTTCACAGATGTCTGAAACTTGCAAATTAGGCTAGACAAGTAAAAATGAATAGTCATGCAACCCCTAATGTGAATTGGTATACAGCAAGCATTTTAGGGACAACATGATGAGATGTGTTATTGTGTTATGTGATAGAGTTAAATCATTTGAATTCTCCTCCAAGCACCTTGAGACCACAGCCAGTACAGCACAGGTAGTGCTTTAAACAGAAAGTGCCCCAGGCCTCTGGCCCCTGAAGATGAGCTCAGAGCATTGGAGAAAAGCCTCTCCACACTGTGTTTCTCCCCACTGTAAGTGTTGTGCAGGTACTTGGTGGTCCAATAATTCTTGAGCAGCCTCAAAGCCCCGTGATCCATTCCCATTGAATTCTGCAGCCAGATTAACCGAAGCTCACTCCATACTAACAAGATTTTGAGGTTCTCAATTTCACCATTGGGCTACACTAAAACCAGAAGGGACAAAGGAGTTGAAAGGTAAATGGAGCCTAATTCAATCAAATAGCCATATACCTTCTATTGTGGGTGAGAAAACCGAAAGGGCTGCACCATTCCGCTATCATATGGTATAAGAGAGCCCAGGAGAAATGTGTGTATAAAACTTCATCGGTTCATTCATTCCTTTGCACGATCTCTGAGGCAAGTAGATTCAACGGAATGCCTCACAAGTATACAGCATCATTGTTAATTGGGTTTCAGTCGAGACCGAGTTATTCCTCTACTCCGTTTGGACTAAGTTTGTTGCTTATCTTGGCATACCAGCAAGCTTTTTTGAGTAGTTTATCCCTCCTGCGTGTGGTCTCTTTCCATCTACCAAAGTGCACAACCATAGTCCAGCAGGCCAGCAGTGGCTCACATGTGAGGGAATCAGTGTTGCACAGTGAGGTGCAAGCAACAATAAAGGCCACAATACCGCACACCGGTAATAGCTTCCCTGTCCTCTCTGAATACGTAGGCTTTCACTAAGAGAAGGGAGTAGACCGAATGCCAATGCCTCTGTCAGAGGTGCACTGTAATCTGTTGGGCCTGCCGCTATTCATTTTGTTGCCAAAGAGACAAAGTCACAGAACTGAGTCAAAGGAAGCGGAGGATCTCTCAGACGTCGCCCCCTGAAAAGAAAATGATATACAGAGGAACTGAATGCAATGCATGGCAAAGAGTGCAAGGGGGAACCGCTGTGTGTTCACCGGCAAGTGACTTTCATCTGTCCGACTGCCCGGCATTGAAGCCCTGGCTCCGAGGAAGGCAAGGGGGCTTCAGTAGCTGCCTATAGAATCCCTGTTGATTGCAAAACCTGCAAAGCAAAAAAAAAAAGAACAGAAAAAAAAGTAAGAGATCGTGTGAGTGTGCAGGGAAAGTGAGCGGAAAACAGGGATGAGCAAAGGAGAGGGGAAAAAAATCAATGCTTTATCTGTGTTCCCATGCCTTAAATCCTGTTTGGCAGAACATCAAGATAATTGCATTCACTCTCTCTCTCTCTCTCTCTCTCTCTTCCTCTCAGGCTCTCTCGCTCACTCTCACCCGCTCTCTTTTTCCGGGTGCCATAGCAATTGATTGGATTATTCAATTAATGAATATGTCTTGTTGCTTTTGGAAATGTAATCCCGCATACATTGCGTACTGGTACCGAAAACGGCTTGTTTGTTGTAAAATTAGCAAGGAATTTCCTCCTAAGCGCTTTGATGGCATGCTGAAGCAGGTTACCTTCATACTGAATTCATGCCTTGGGGTGTTTCCTGTGCTCTTGACCTCTTCTGGTGGAACGGGAATGGCTCGACACCATATAGACTTTGCAGTATGATTTAGCACACCTCTGAAAGAGGGCAGCGGTGGAATTGGTTGAGCAAGAGGGATCTGGTGTTACACCTTCTTTGTATCTGCAGCACAGCAGAAAGAGAAAAAAATCAATCCTGCAGCTCTTTCAGGCTGGCCATGTGCAGTGGACAGCAGGCATATTGTTCTGCAGGGCTGTTTACCAGAGTGCCTCCAAGTGACGTAAGGCGCATTGAGCAGATACAATAACGTTAACTAGTGAGAACATGTAAGTCATCACACAGCAGCTGGAGTAGGCCGTCCACCCCCGCTGCTGGGGTAGGCAGCGTGCTCTCGCCCACTTATCCACTCCCACGCATGCTCTCTCTCTCTCTCTCTCTCTCCCTCTCTATCTCCTTTTATCCCTTTCCACTTTCTTTCTCTCTCTGCTGTCCTGTGCACTCTCTGACAATTGGTTCAGGTTGTGCAGGACCTTGACAAGCCCCTATTGGCTGCGGTGTTCTCCACTGCCTTGTCCCACTCAAGCACCTCTTCTTCAGATGCCTCAACACCATTATCTTCTTCTCAAGACAGATTTTCACATATTATCATTTCATTTTTCAATGGTTCCTACATGGCTGGTTCCTACTTGGCTGTCAGTTCACATGGATGGTTCCTGTATAATGTAAGGCGCCTCTGTGAGGGTTCTTTGATGAAAGGGTCTTCATCTCATTTACAAATATGGTTATTGCAGGAACTATCCATGCATCGTTTCTGTATGGAACTGAAATTGACTTGGAGGGAAATTGTGACATGATATTTTATGGTTATATATAGCATGTTAAATGTGTTTGACCTGCACCGTGTCAGCAATGCACTTTGTCAGCAATGCACATGATTTAGCATGATGACTTAAACATCATTAGAAATTAAATACGTAGCATAAATCTTGACTTATTCAAACAGCAGTACAACACAGCGTACTCATGCTCAGACTGCTTCCTGAAATGCAGGCTGATAATCATTCTTTACACACACGGGTGCACTTCGTTCTGTTGCTAAATGTGCATTCTGTAAGATTTGAAACACTGCCCCCATATGTGCACTAAAATAAAAACAACCCCCTCTGCTCTTCTCACCCTCTGATGAGCCATAATGCCTCACATGTTCATGCTCAGTGCAATCATAGGCCGTTTAAATCTTCTGAATGCCTTTTATGGACAATATGATGATCTGTTCTGTAATTTTCTATGGATCCATTTAGTAGCTAATTTGGCAACAAATACAGGCCTCAGGAGTACATCACGTGGTGCATGTATTTTGGAAACCAGAGGCACTGGCATTGTTTCCTTAGGGATATCAGCTTTCCACAAATGCAGATCCAGATCCTTAATAAATGAGGCAGTGACAGGAGTAAGAGAAAAACCAAAACACTGAAAAGAAGCATACATTGTCGCACACACAGTTTGGGATTTTTAGGGTTGGGGTCCTCCAGGGCCAGCGTTGGGAAAGACTGTCCACTCATTTTGCAGCCGTTTTTGACTCCTTTATTTTAAAAAGTGCAAGATTTAAGGGGGAAGACCATACTCTGGGATGTGTTTGATAGTAAAATGAGAATAAATATATGATTATAGGAGTATTAAGGACTATGAAGGAATAAGCTGACATAAGATCTATGAGCTGATGTTCTTTAGCCCCATCATAATTTAGTCATCTTGCATGTTTATTTAAGGTGGTAGTAAGGCATGGGCACCTGGATGATGGGGCTATAAATACCTGCAGAGTGTGTGACGGGATTCATAGATTGAGTAGAGGTGTTACAGTGCAGTGTCTCATTCCATGTGTGGAAAATGGCTCCAAAGCAGATGATAACGACTGGCTAAAAGAAGTGATTGCATTTGGGTGTGCCAAAGAAGTAGCTGAGTGAAGGAAGTAGCTGAGTTTGCAATAGGAGTCAAAACCCCTGGGAATATATTGGGGGAACGTATGGAAAGTATTAGGAATTTTTTATATAATACTAACCCCATTTTGTGTGTGTACAAGAAACAAGGAGGTGTACCTGGTGAGCTTATTTTATTTTGAGTAAAAAAAAAAAAACCATATATACTTAAATGCTTATAATTATACTTAAATTTAGGTACACAAAGTACTAAATAACATGGTTAGTATTGTAGGTGTTGTTTTGTTTTGTCTTTCTCTATTGCCTTCGGGAGCCCATGGTTGAAAAGAACCATTCCAGGTAAGGCTGAGGGACCCTGAATGCATGACTCTCAGAGTAACCCTCTCTGCTACGCTTGCTGCTGACGAGCTGCCTGCAAGAAACTGTAAGCAGTCAACACAAAGCAAGACTCTGGGCTACTATGTTAGCCAAGGCCACCAGGAAATACTGGCAGCGCTACCATAGTGATGGCAGATAAGTGAAATAATTATGGAAAACACTGTTTTATGGAACGCGCTTCCACGGAGAAAGGTGCCTGTTATTTTCAGAGGTCCCCCGATACCATCACGCACGTAGACAGCAATTTCTCCCCTCTCCACTTGCTTCATAAAATGATATTTAAGCAGAGAACTGGAGCTTGCGCCTCTTCCCGAACGTTGCTAGGGACCGTCTTTTGTAATCAGCTGTCCACTCCAGCAGAAAGGAAACAGATTTTCCAGCATTCATAGGAACATTCAGAACATGTCCGTTCAGGCTGTATGTTCATCTGCTTAAGTCCAACGTCTCGAGCAATCGGTTGATTTGCCTCTTAATGAATTTAGCTTCGATTGATTGCAAAGGCTTTGGTTTGATTGCAGACGTCTGTAACAAAATCACAGGGTTTATTAACTCCCAGTGGACTGTGATGATTCTCCTAATGCATTGGTCATTAAAACAGCTGCCTTATTAGTGGTAGGAGCCCACGCTGCAGTCTTTGTCTCAAGGAGAACTTTTGTCACGTTTGTTGGGGGATATCGGCAAACAAAAGATTGTGTGAAGTTCCTTTGACGTGAGAAGAAAGAGGGAGCTGAAGAAAGCCTGGCAGTTGTATGGGAATTCCTCTCACCTTTCAGTCGAAGAAAAACACGAGCTTCGCCGGGGAATAGTGCACGTCTTGTATCAGGCTGTGAAGGACTTGTCATTGCTCCCCACAAGAGAAAGAGCTGTATTTCTGCTGCCTAGGTGAAGCCCTATTATCCCCATCACTGAAATAAGCGAGAGGTCAGTAACTACATAAAACGTGCCTGTTAGGGGAGACTGGGGCTCTAGATAATGACTTAATTATCTCAAAGAAATATATATTTAATACATAGAGAGACTTATGACCCAATTACCATAACATGCTTTGAGTGTGGGTAAGTCAGTAAGGGACAGCTGGAGAAGGATTACTTCATACTAACTAGACTGGGGAAAAGGATTAATTGGGGTTAAATAATTAATGGTGTTTGGGATGCTGGGGATATGAAACCAAAGTAAATAATAAATAAATAAATAAATGGAAATGTGTGAGGCTAAATTTACTAGGAATATTTGCAGCAGGCGTAATGTGGTGTATTTTCGGATAATTATTACATAATTCATAGTTTATTACTGTTTTAACTTTCCAAGTCATCTAACATGCATTGTAATAAAGGTGCCTGATTCATCATCTATACACTGTATGGCCAAAAGAAGGTGGACACCTTGCAGCCGTCACAGACTCCACTCTTCCAGGAAGGCTTTCCCTAATATGTTGGAGTGTGTCTGTAGGAATTTTTGCATTGGTGTGGTGGATGAGGCCTTGCTCATAACCAACTCTCCAATTCCCACTAAAAGTGCATAGTGGGATTGGGATCAGAGCTCTGTGCAGGCCACTGGAGTTCCTCCACACTAGACCTGATCAAATCAATCTTTATGGATCTCGCTTTGTGCACTGTGGCTTTTCTCAAATTGCTGCCAAAAATGTTGGAAGCATATAATTGATGTAATTTGTCATTGTACACTGTAACAGTAACATTACCCCTTACTGGAACTAGCCCCAGGCCATGATCCCTCCTCAACCAAACTACTATGGGCACTATGCAAGAGAGCAGGTAGTGTTCTATCAGCAGCTGCCAAATCCAGATTCAGTCTGCTGCTTGGGCGCAGCTGCTTTTAGACCATACAAACCCATTTCGTGAAGCTCCGGGTGCACTTTTCTTGTGCTGATGTTGCTTACAGAAGTGTTTCTCGACCCTGGTCCTAGAGGCACCCTGCTCTGCCAATTTGAATGCTTTCCCTGCTCCCAGCACACCTGATTCAGCTTATCAGCTCATTAAGAAGCCCTTTCAAAGCTGCAGGGGATGTGTTAAAGCAGGGAATCCACTCAAATGTGCAGGACGGGGTGTCTCCAGGATCAGGGTTTAAGGAATACTGGCTTGCAGAGGCAGTTTGGAACGCTATAGTTATACGACATATGAAGGGTCATTCTTCTGCACCATGAACTTCAGCACTCTGAAAGGTCTGTGTGATCTACCACTTCATGACTGAGATGTTGTTGCTCATAGATGGTTGCATTTTATAATAATAGCACTTACAGGTGACCAGGGTAAATAGAGTAGGGCAAATGTTTTATTAACTGACTTGTGGCAAAGGTGGCATTCTCCTGCCAGTGTTCATGTCTATGGGCATTGCATGGCCAAATGCTTGATTTTATACACACGTTAGCAGTTGAAAACACCTAAACTGAATCATCCAGAGGGGTGTCCACATACTTTTGGCCATACGTATAGTGTAAATACAAAAAGCCTTTCTCAAAACAGGGTTTTTTAAACTTCAGTCTTTGACTGAAGAGATTTTCCTTTGTGGGCACTGAAAGTAAGTAATCCATCAGCCTTTGTGGAGCCACAATACCTCATGTTTTGCGATGACAACAATAAACACTGTCTTATTCAAAGTTAAGGCAAGCCCTCATATGCTCAGTCGCTTCTCCTGACAAATCGAGGCGCAGAGAAGATTAACCCCCAAACCTATTACTCTTATCTCACTCACTCCACTCCGTCTTGAGTGTCACTCCAGGATTTTTAAGGTGATGGAGACTTGCGTCACGAAGAGAGGGGGTGAACGACACATAAAAGCTCTCGAGAAGGGGCCGCCCCGTCATTTAACATGAATTACAGCACTTCACCTACAAACAAACCATATTCACACCTTGAATAAAAGCAAGATGTTTTCTGCTTTTCTGTCATTAATGGGAGCCATCCTAACCTGCAGACAACAGCTCTTCTGTTTCAAGGCTTGGTATTTTACATACTGATAGAACTGTGTGTTCCTTTTGTTCATATCACCCATTAGAGCAGCAGTTCAGCAAAAATATGAATTGACATGATGCAGTCGATCAAAGACGTGTTTGATACCTGACATGTGCTTCTTTACTTTGCAAAGTGAAATGCTAGGCTAACATTGCACCTATACTGTCACCAAACTCATGTCTATAAATCTATCCCCAAAAACATCTCTCAACCCACTCAACATACAACATCCACATACAGAGCCAAACACTACTGCCGTTTGTTAAGCCTGAAGTTTTTGCCATTTCTTATTTACACTAGACCCATTGCTTTAAGATTAGAATTATTATTAGTTCATATTATTATATTTAGATATATTTAATACTCACATAATTATATTCAGTAATATTGGATAACATCTGAATTTCTGATTTTTACATCTATAAAGTAACTGAAAAAAAAACAGCACACATTAACAAATTGTCAGTTATCCTAAGAAAACCAAGTATCTTCAAAATGGCAGCTTTATAGGAGAAGGCAATAACGTTCTTTTACTGTTCACATTGGCGGTAATGGGTTTATTACTACATCACAAACAGTTTTTACTTGAAAGCGGTTTTGAATTTGCTGGCTGATAGGTGCTGAGAGAAGAGTTTGGCCTAAAATGTACTTTTTTAGAAACTATTTAGGGAGGAGACGAGGAGAGATCTTTAGGGTTAATCTTCCCAGATAAAAAATGAGTCAACTTGTATGTTTAAGGTTGTAGTAACTTCAGCATGAGGATGATTGGGCTATAAATACCTGCAGGGTGTGTGACAGGCTTCATCAGCTGAGAAGAGGTGGTACAGTGCTTGGTACAGTGTCTCGTTCATGTGTGGAAAATGGGTTGCAAAGAAGATGTTAAGGATTTGGATAACGACTGTATTTGGGTGTACCAAAGGCCATAGCGTGAAGGAAGTAGCTGAATTTGCAGGTGTATGGAAGCGTAAGGTTATACGGGTCTACCAGCAGTGGCTACAATCCCAGTCTACAGGAAACTCTCCTCAGAATTGTGCCAGGGAAGGCATCCACCAAATCTGGCCCAACTGTACAATTATTTGATGCAAGAGTGTCTGAAAATTGATGTGGCCTACATCCAGAAACTGGCTGGGTCATTGCCAAACTGAAATGCAGCTGTTATTCATGCTCATGGAGGTATTAGCTATCAGGTCTGTTTCAGTCACAGGTGACTCATTCTTTGTCCAGTGAGCTTAGTTCCCAAAGAAAACGTATTTTCCAAGATTTACCACTATGTTACCATATCACCATCAACATAACTTTGTGTTGTACACACCATGACCACATCACCACCACTACAAAGAAAATTTGGTTACATATCACTGTTTTGGTCACATGATTCACTGTTAGCTTAAAGGTAACATACTAATAGAATGTCATTTTTGCCTCTTGTTCTGGACATTTATGGTTCCTCATTGGTTACATTTCAGCCCACCTCCAAACTCCTGGGATATATTATAAGCAATGCATACCTTGTGCCTTTTCACTGTTGCTTAGTTAGGATTGGTCAACCTGTGTTTAGGGCCACCTGATCAATTACAGATATTCCTCAGCCATTCACAAAGAGCTTGAAAAAATATTCTCTGCTATCAAGGTCATCATATGTGATTGAATAATTTGGCATACATTTTTTAGATGCTTAGTTTACCTATGAGGATGCGACAGACGTCCCCTTTCTCCTTTACTTTCAAATCTTCCAAACATTTTTTAATGAACTGGTTCTTTTAGAATATGTCCAAAATAAGGTTGTTTATCTGAGCTTTGGTTGAGAGGTGAGGCTTGATTTGTTTGGGGATCAATTTGTTGGTTTTCTTTGCTGTCTGAGGAGGAACTGTCAAAAGTCTTTGCCAACACCAAAGTTCAAAAGCATGTATCAGTTTCCTATCTTGTTTACTGACCAGCATTTATATCCATAATGTCTGTTACACACAGAAGTCTTCAAGGATAAGATAAAACATGTAGTGTATTACTGAGTCTATAGTTCTATTTTATTATTATTATTATTCTGACTGTATAACGTATCAAAAACAGCTGAAAAATATTACTAACATATTACAAAATATTACAAAAAAACTTACTAGCATCACTTCAGGGCAGTCAGGGTTTCTGTATGTACAAGTTTCAAATGCTGTTGTTTAATCTAGATTAGCCAAAATGATGAAGTGCATCAACATTAGCTTAACATAAACACACTATTAGAAACCTTTCAGTGGTGCAAGTAGAAATAAGCATTTAGACTTTCTTGGCCTAGCTCTAATAGATAATAGATGGATTAGAGTTTCAGTGAAGAGAGCTGGATTTCACCTCTGTAATCTAAAAAAAATTCTGAATGCATGTATACCATTACTCTGATTTCTTTTTTTTATTTTTTTTTTTATTTATTTTTTTTTTTTCAGGAGTCCAGGAAATAAGCAAGCAGCATTTAACAAAGTAACCACATCATGGCACTAGATATGGTTTGTCACTGTTGTTAACCAACATCGGGCTAAAATCCCTTTGCTTTGGATGACCACTAAAATTGACACAGTTTCTGCTTTCATGTAAAAAAAAAAACATATCCCCAAACATAGGATGATAAAAAGCAAATGTTGGAGTGTATTCTGTAGCCAACTGTAAGCAGAACTTCAAGGATTCTCTATATTCAACCACACTTTGCGCAACATCAAGACTTTGAGATTCTTTATGAGTAGTCTGTGTGTCAGTCTTGCCTTATCTCACAAATCTACACGTGAAAAACCACCTTGAACTATACGATCACTGTTTCTGATAATCAGATAGCCACCACTTGTAAAACAAAGTGAGCTTTGTTTTGAAAGCAGGTGCTAAAAACAAACCCCCAATCTTCCTAGTATCGCCTTGATCAATGAACCGGTTAGGCATCCTTCAGCGCTCGCTCGCCCTGTCACTGCCTGAAACACGAGAGAAACGCTGGGAGTGTTTGAAGCACACATCTAAACTAACTTCAACCCCCACCTCCCCCTCTTCTATTCTGTTCTGATTTTAATTAAAACTTTATCAAAATGCCACACCAAATGTCAGAAGGCCAATGAACACTGTGCTGTTGATCTATAAAAATTTCCTCATTAGCTGATGTTAACTACATCCACAAAAGAGCCACAATTCAGGGCCAGATGGAAAATCGCTCAGCAAAGTGCACCAGTGATAGCGCAGTTCACTTTCTTTCAAATGGTGTATCCCAACATCCCGTAATTATCTGTATAATAATGACATATATACCCATAAGTAAGACAGGGTTCAGGGAAAGGAGTTCTTTCTGAGCTTGAAATATCTGTCTGAACTCAGTGGGACCTGACTGTTGGGTTTAGATATCATTCTGTCATATAGCTAGTGGGTTCAGTTTGCCCTTCATTTTCCCCTGCTTTAGATTTACTTCCTACATTTATTCTTCCAGTAATCCTTTTTAGAAGGCTACCTATATAGGGACTTCAGACTCATTTACATTTCCAGCATTTCGCTTATGCTCTTATCCAGAGTGACTTGCAATGTCAATTGTAATAGAGGAAGACTAATGCAGTGTTAGGAATCTTGCCCAGGGACTCTTATTGGTGTAGCACAGCAATGTCACCCAGATTGGGAATCAAACCCCAGCCTCCTACATGGGGTGGTAGCTCACTGGCAGGCAGAAGTGTTATCCATTGCACCACACCAACCACTATGGACGCACGCCAACCAATCACTATCCAGCATCTTAGATAGCATAGTTGTACAGTAATAACCCAGAAGTTGTTAGCAGACAGAGCCCTAAGCAGCTGCTTATGATGCTTCTTAGGTAGAGCCTACATTCTAAAATACTGGAATTTTGTATGATATTAAATGTAATGTAAAATAAGCATCCTGAATGACAAAATAAAATCTTATTGAAAAATATATATAAATATGTTAAACATTTAACAACTTCAGATCAGAGCCCAGAACTGTGTGGGCGTGGCTACAGAGCAGCAGGGCAAGAGACCTCAGCCTTGTGACTGGTAAGGGGAATGCTTACAGAAGTGTTACCCAATATTTGCTTACTGCATTTAGTGCCATATGCAGCCAAAATAAATACCTAGACTAAATGAAGGAAGCCACAGGTTAAAAAACAAATGAATGGCAACAATAGCAACACCAGTAGGGTTTTTGTAAATGGAGAGGCAGCTTGTGAATACAACAGGTCTCTGGCCTTAGCATCCCGGTTAAAGAGAAGAGTGGTGGATTAAAGCCATGTGAGCACAAAATACTGGCGAGATTTCTTAGATCGGATTAAGGCCTAGACATCCAATAAAGAGAGCTGGATTTCAGCTCTGTAATCAGATTTCTCAGTGCACGTATACCCTTACTCTGATTTCTTTCGGTTTGCTCAATCTGTGCTCAATCTGTGCTGTACTACAAATAAGCAGTTTAAGCAATTTATCAAAGCGTACAGTAGATGGCAAGAAAACACTTTAGGAGTGACACTGAAGAAAAGCACATGCTTAAATGAAAGATTTCATTATTATCAGTCTTCTAAATTACATATTTTCATATTTTCAGGTCAAATGGCTTGATGTTTAAAAAAAAGTCACAATGAATATGTTAATGTTCTGTGAATTTATTGGCTGGTTGCAAAGCAGAAATCCGATTATTGTCTGACTCGTGTAAACCCGTAGTTTTACCATTATCAGATTACGCAAGTGCATGTAAACTTGTTGATCGGATTACTAACAAAATCTGATTTTCTGTAGTTATTAGATTATTAAGTGCACTCAGTGATATGTCTTGGACTTCCAGAAGGTTTAGACTGACATTCTCTCTTACAAAATCTGTCCCACCTGTTTGAAAAACAAAACCTGATTGGTTGTTTCCACTGTAACTGTCTAACTAGTTTGTATTAGTGTTAATATAATACCTTACAGGGAACAAAATCCTACCTGGACAAATTTTTGTTAAACCCTGTTGTTCCAACTAACTTAACAATAAAATATATAAAAATATTACTACAGTATTTATAGAGAGTTTAAACAACAATTTAATTAAATAAAAACATCATCAACATTTGTATTCTACACTGCCACCATAGAATCTGTTATCAGCTCATCCATCACAGTGTGGGGCAGCTCAGCCACCAAACATGATACTCACGACTGCAGCGCATCATCAGGTCTGCAGAGAAGACCACTGGAGTTAAACTACCCACACTGTTGGAGTCATCACACATTGGATCACTGATCCAGCACACCCTGGCCATCACCTGTTCCAGCGTTCCACATAAACATATACAATCCACACTGCTCTTATTAATCCTGAATTACATAGACACATTACAATCCATATTCCAATATATTCAGACACTTTTCTCACACTCTGTTCTTGCTGTACAGCACTTCTAATTTACCTTATTTATCTTAGTAACAGTGTTACACATCACTCCATCCTCTGTACTGAATGTCTCAGACTGGTGTTTAGATAAAATAAGATAAGATGGCCTTTTATTATCCCACATGGGAAAATTTGCATCGTTACAGCAGAATATACAGTAAATAGATACAGAGCAAGCGGTAGACTAAAGTGCAAGTACAAAACACAAAATACAAGATAAATAAATTTCTATTGTTAGGTAAAAAATGAAACACAATAAGAAACTATACAATTATACAACTATATATCGCATAGTTATCGAAAGATATTGCACAGACATTTTAAAGATATTGCATACAATGTAAGATTTAAATGTAAGATTTACAAGTATGTAAAGTATTGTGTTTGTGTGTGTGCGTGTGTGTGTGTTGTGTACTTTGTGAACTGTTGTCACTCTCTGTGCACTGTGAGCTAATGTGACCAAACACTAATTCCTTCTATGTGTGAACATACTTGGCCAATAAAACTTGATTCTGATTCTGATATTTAGCTTTTAGAAAACCTTCTCTGAAGGCTTAGAAATCAATAAGCATTGACTACTGCAGTCAAAGACTTGATAATACACTGCCAGTAGTGAGAAAGTAACATTGTTTCTAGGAAGATATACTCAAACTTGACCAATTATCTTACCAAAACACAATTCACTTTTATGTTGCACGTTCTCCATTTTCAGTCACAGAAATATTGGCACAGGCAACGTGAATGCATATAATGTGTTCTATAGATCAAAAAGTATCGGCGAACCACATCAAATGATGATCTCCTACTGCACTTTGTTTCGTTGAGGATCAAGATGGTTCTTCTCTCAGACGGAGGCTGAAATGGGCTTTGTAATGTGAATGTCCAGTGTTCTGAGAAAAGCAGCGATTGGTCAGGAGATTCCTTTGGTTATAATGTAGGCTTGAATTACAACCAGAGTTCAGCTCGCTGGCGCAATAATTGCTGACTGCTGCAACAAAGCCTTGCCATTTAGTGCATCTGTACAGCTTTCTCAGAATCATTTTGTCCCTCGCAGCCGAAATTATCAATGATTCAAGTGAAGTCTGTGATGAAGTGTCTGTGCAATTACTGACCACTTTTGCGGTGGTCTGACAACAAAAGGGTCTGCTGCCTCTTCTGACATTTAAATGCAGGCTATATATGGTTTGAAAAAGTAAGCAATTTTTCGCATGCGGTTTCTCCAGAAAGTAACAGTTTATGAACATTAGGAGCATTCCAATTAGTTGTGCATCATTCAAAGGCAGACCACCAACTGTGTCAATCCAAACTAATTTCTTGTAGTGCTCTCAGTGCGAGAGTCTAGCATTCCCTGAATTGCACTCCCCGTATTTGATGCTGCCTTAAGGGCTGCCTACAGTATTTTATCAAATTGACTTCTATTGATCGAGTGCATGGCTCAGACCCTTGTTGGCACAGTGCAGAAAGACGGTTTTGCATTCATTGGTCTCTGACATTGGTTGATTTAAGAGGTGGATTCATGACAGACTGGGGAAAGGAGAACAAGGTCAGGCATAAATTACAAAGATACATCACATATCAAACCTGAAAGTCTCATTAATGGAAAAGTAAATTACTCTTTCCATACGCTTGGCAAGGGTTCTGCAACACACCAGGTGTATTCATTCATTTTAACTTGCCACCATTAGGTTCATTCCCTGGAAGTCAGTTGGCGATATCAAAGCATTTTATAATTATTTCCAGAGGTTTTTTAAGCTTTATGCGCTCTTGGGCACTGCCCCACCTATTACCATGAGCAAAAATGCACCCAGGTGGATTCAAGACTCTTCATCAGATTCAGTGCGCTGCCATTAGTCAGTTAGCAGCCACTGTAGAAAATGACCTTGACCAATCACGTGGCCATTGCTAGGCAAAAGGATCACATTGGCCATATTTGCTTCAATCCAAAGATTCTGGTGCCAACATAGTCAACATAGCTAACATAATGCTAACATAACCTTCTAATACAGCTGAGGCACTCATTTTAAACCCATGAATATGAAATATTAGTGGATATAATTCATGTCTAAATAATACAGAGAACAGTCTTGATACAATTCTCCAAAGCAGTTTCATAATAGTATGCTATAGTATTGTTATGGCTTATTACTGCTGTATGTGGGTGCTTTAACTCATTGGCGTGACCTCTATGATTAAGTGCCTGTATGTGTAGGTATGGCATTTCACTAAAGTTCTGTTATCTTAATTAATTCATTCATTCATTCATTCATTAAGAAATTCATACAGCAAGTAAGCCCTTTGGAATTGCCTGACGTCTATCCTAATTATATACAAACACAGTCTAACTAAGTCAATAACACACAGTTGTGTTTTTCATGCCTTTTATTGACCACACTGAGTAACAGCCACAGTGCAGGCTAGAAAAAGTAAGTGAACCCTTGAATTGAATTGCATTTCATGTAGATCCCCCTTTAGCAGCATCACCGCCACCAAACATTTCCTGATGTTGCAATTAGGAATTGCACAACATTGAGGAGGAATTTTGCAGCATTCCTCCCAGCAAATGTGTTTCTATTCATTTACATTTACATTTACATTTACATTTAAGGCATCTAGCAGACGCTCTTATCCAGAGCGACTTACAACCGTGCTTAGTGTTCCATTGGATAATACTCCAGCTAGTACAGGAAGTTTGGAGCCTAAAACTCACCATGAGCTCGGACACTGCCCGAACAGGGGGCCAGTGCTGATACCTAGATAGATCAATACACACACACATATATAGAGCAAAAAGAGCACTACCTGGCAACCCCAGCCCAGTGCTCACACCTATAGAAAGGAAAAGGTCATTATAAGTGCATTATAAGTGCAACACAACACAAGTACATACACACAACTTACACCTCTACTAGTGCTTACTCACTTAAGTGCATTATGAAGAGATGGGTCTTCAGTCTGCGTTTGAAGACTGCGAGAGACTCTGCTGTTCGGACGCCCAGTGGGAGTTCATTCCACCATCTGGGAGCCAGGACAGAGAAGAGTCTGGTCGTTTGCCTTCCATGCGACTTCAGGGTATATCTGGCATGCCTTGCTTGCACAACCCTCTTTAGGTCATGTCGTATCTGACATACCTATTTTTGCATTGTATGGAAAGCTTAGGTTGGGAGTTCCTGTCTAAAGTTCAGGGGCCGCTTTCCTGTTCTATATTTCCTGTTTTTTTGGAGTTCCAAACTGCTGATGCCAATTCCGGACGGTTTCTATACATTGAAAACAACTAGCCTATAAAAGGGTTAACTCCTGAGCTGGACGGGGGGAGCCCAGATTGGAGAGGACTTCGCCCAAGCTGCTCGAGTGCTTGCAAAGACACTGTGCTTAATTGTAAAATAAATTCTTTAAACAAGACAGTGTCAAGCGGAAATCTTCTCTTCAACACCTACACAGCATCGCATCTCTTCTTTAAGTTTACAACAGTCATACCACAGCTTCTCTTAAGATTCATGGACCATTCCTTAACGTTGGCCTATAACATGTTTTGAAACACCTTTAAATTCATTGTTCCCTCAATGATTGCAAGCAATGCAGACCCAGACCATGATGCTCTCTCCACCATGCTTCACAGTCAGGATGAAAGTTTTGGTGTGCAGTGTTAGGATGAGGTTTTGGTGTGAAGTGTTCTTTTTCCATAGCATTGTGCATTTGTGCTACAACGTTCCACTTTTGTCTCACCTGTCCATAGAACATTTTCCCAGAAGCACTGTAGAACAATCACATGGTCAGGTCTATTTTTTGGGGGTGGTGGGGGGTGGAGATAGCAGTGATTTCCTTTGTGGTGTCCTCCCATGAACACATTCTTGTTCAGTGCTTTTCTAATAGTGAACACATGAACAGGTTTTTGCTGTTTGTAGAGTCTTCTGTTGGTCTTTAGCTGTTAACCTTTCTCACTTCTTACAGCATTGACCACTTTGCTCTGGGGTTGATTTTAACAGGACGCCCACTCCTAGGGAGAGTGACAACACTGAATTCTCTCCATTTGAAGACAGTATGTCTAACCGACAACTGATGTACACTCATGCGTTTAACAGTGCTTTGGTAGCCTTTTCCTGATTCATGCAGACCTCAGGCCTCGTCTGAGGTCTTCTGAAAGTTGTTTTCATTGAGGCATGGTTCATGCTAACCTTTCTTGAGAGGAACAGATTTATCAGTAAGCAGGGTTTGTGTGCTACCTCCATTTAATGGCTAATGCAGCCATGAAACCCACAATTCCAATCTCAGATCCTTAATTGAAAAACCTTTTTTCTTATTAGCTCTTGTGGAGGTCATTAGCACAGAAACTCACTTACTTTTTCTAGCCTGCACTGTGGATGTTACTCCGTGTGCTCAATAAAAGACACGAAAAAGTGCAACTGTTTGTATGTGTAGTGTAGTTAGATTGGGTGTATGTGTATAATTGTGACTTAGATAACAATCAGACTACATTGTATTAGTTAACAATGGAGAAATCCATGCAACTCCAAAGGGGTTTTCTTGAAACTGTTCATTTAGTGGTATTTATTAAATGCTATGTGGATTGTGTTCAGGGTTCAGTTGGTCCTGTGCTTTGAATCTCTAGGTTGATGTGTTTAATTCTGATAATAGTTCCTGTCCAGCTGTTTTGTCATATAATAATAAATAATGTGCATATGAACACATTTAACTGTTGCAGTCTTAAATGTGATGCACCTTACATCTGTTGGCTAACTCACAGTCCCTCAAGTCAGTATTTCACGACCATGCTCCTGGAGTGCACTCCGCCTTCCGCAACATATTTACTGTACTAAACCATCTAATGACCATTGCATGTCATCAGAGATGATGGAAACATGCTCTCATTTGAAAGTTCCGTTCCAGAGAAGGAGGTCTGTTTGTGTTTTGGCCCATGATCCCACCCACTGCCTATTTTCCAGTACTGTTTCGACACCCTGGGTTGCTAGATATGAAACAAATTGACGGGCAAACACAGCACACTGCAGGACTAGAAGCAAGTAAATGAACTGGATCAACGTTAGATTCTACCCAACTTAAAAAGCCATGGCATCCTTCTAAAAAGCTCCATGACTGGAGATGCAAGTAAATATTGCTGATGCTTTTGAAAGATGGTGACAGCTCAAGACCCTAAAAGACCTTAAGACGGATGCCCAATTGCCTAATTTTCTCCTAAACAGATTAGCATTGAGCTTAACTGATTTAATACAGCTTCTAATAGGGACAAGCATATTTTAGTCATTTCTACAATTTAGTAATTTCTGCATACATTTCGCATTGATACTCTATGATCCATGTGCAGCTGGGCTATCTGGCAGGCACAGTCTGTGATCCTGCCTAGTGCCGCCTAATGGCATCATGCTAACACACGCTAACGTTGACTGCTATCAGTCACACCGGAGGAGCGGATAAGACGCGGCGGTCTACTACCCGTGTTTTCGGAGCAGCGGCCTTTTGTTTTTCGGGATAATGGGCTGCGCTTTGGTTACCGTACAGTAGCCAGCCAAGCATCATGTTTACACCGCCAGGGTTATAAAAAAATCATGTGAGCTGGTTTAAAATGAGCAAACAATAAAACACTGCAAATGTATACATTAGCTGATCACCTTACATGTGAAGGTATAATGTTGCGTTTGTCTTGCGCTCATACATGTAGGTTAAGTGTCCTCACCCTGACAGCCTACCTGAGCTTCGAGTCTGGGGAGGAGGGGGCAGGGTCAGGCAACACTTTCCAATATTTTACGTTTGGACTGCAGTTCCCATTTAAATGTTTGGTGTCAGTATTACCTATTGTTCCTATATCAGTTACTTACAGATACTTACAAGTCCTTTCTTAATTGAAATGGGTGTGCTATAGCAGGAAAACACCAAAAATGTGCAGGACATGGGTACTAAATTCAATATTGTCCACAAGAGGGAGTTATTAAAACTCAGGTAGCTTTTATGTGCATTATTAGAATGGAGGAACATGGATGAACAAAGGTTGGCAAAACACTTGAAGAGGTGATGTAACACAGTGGTAAACATGAACTTACCAAAGTAGCAATTCTCTCAAGACGTGTTGCTAAAATCAAATTTAAAATAGGCTTATGCTGTATTTTGTCAAAAGGAACATCTGATATGTTGTTTGTTAAAAATAGGCTTTAAATGGTTTGCACATCATTGCATTCTGCCTTTATTTACATTTTGCTCATAAACTGAAGAACTCAAGACTGGCTCCACATCACAACACTGTCTATACCCAGCGTATAAGTTACATCTTTCTATCTGCACACTCAAGTGAATCAGTATTATGGAAGGCCCATAACAACAAAAGCATTAAAATGCATACTTTTTATGGGGGAAAAAATTGCCTTACAGTACCACAGAGTGGGAAATATAGAAAGTTCCAATAATGTACGTGCGCGGTGCTGAGTCAGCCGGCGTTCTTGCTTTTCCTGCAGAGTTTTTTATGACACTGTTTGACAAGTCGGCACTGTGGCACTTATGAGACAGAATCGCACCTGACAAAACTGGAGGACTCCACTTCGTAGTACACTCTCTGTTTACTCTCTCACTATTTTGACTGCTGACTCATTTACAGTACTTTAATTAGCGCAGCAGGCAATTATGAGCCTTTTTTTATTTGCAAGTAAATATAATTATGTATTGCAAATCAAACCTAATTTCCAAACAGCTTATTAACATGAGTATATTAGTAGCTATAATTGGGCATTAGAATGTATTTGAATATGTTTTGTTTATCTGAATGCTTATGCAAACCTTTGTGTATATATATATTGCAGGTAGTAATTGTGGGTTGCAACACAGTTTTGAAAAACCCATTCAAAAATATTAGATAATACTGGAAATCCTGGAAAATCCATAAATGACAAATGTCTGTTATGCTTTTTTAAACTATGAAAGCATTTAAAAAAACATTTTGTAAGGAATTTCTTGCATAACGGGAGAAAATGTAGTAATAAATACACTGCCAGTAAAAAGAGAAACTTTGGCTTCTTTGTTTGATCCCTTCTTGGAACAGTCTTGTGGTGCTATCAGCTGCATACTAGGCAGTAAACACATCATAGTCCAATAATAGCTATGAGCTGTGTGTGTTTGTGTGTGTGGAGGCTGGTATCTCTGTATCTTTGAGGAACAGATGAGCATGGTTTATTGATGAATCACAAGGAGAACTGGTGCTTTCAGTAGCAAAGCCAGGTGCTTGCACACAAATAAGAGCAGAAAACGCTCAACCAGTGTCCTTTTTCAGAGAGCAAATTACAGTTGTGTACAATGGTTTGGGTACCCTTGGTCAGATTTCATGACTGTTACATAAAATGCAGCCTGGGCAAAAGTTGAGGCACATTTTATATTTTCTGTGTTATTTATTTTCCTATATATTTAACTAAATGTTAATAAAATAGAAATTATGGACTAAAATTAGCAGAAAACGCTATAATTAAGTGGCCTCTAGAGGATGCGTTAATGTCAGTGGTGGACAATAACAAAGTAAATGTAATTGGTTACTTTATTTAAGTAGTTTCTGTGTATTTTTACTGAAGTATTTCAATTATGGGTGGCTTTTTATTTTAGCTCCACTACATTTCAAAGTTAAATATCTTACTTTTAACCAAAGGCTGCATCGCCACATCTTTTGGCTGGCTTTTTTTTTTAAAAGATAGATCTGTTCATAGACTGGTCAAGTATGAAAAGCGAAACACCCAAACCACTCCCAAGGGTCTACAAAAAGATTTGGCTACCACAGGAATGGCAGGTTGTGATGCAAAGGACAAAACCCTTATATAAACCAGAGACATTTTGAAAGTGCTAAATATTATATTGTTGACTATTAAGTATGTGGTGGTTGTGTGGCAGCTGGTGGCTATTCATTGTAAGGATTACATAGAATACCTGTTTATGTGAGGCATCATCGTGCTTTTTCTTCATTTAAAGCTGCCAGTGATAGTTCATAATGTGACACAATTCCACAAAAAATAATGCCTAAACTACACTGCTGGTGCTTTTTTGGGAGAACTCGAGACAGAAGACTTGCGTGTGCAGGAACTAGCAGATTTACTAGTCACCGTACTTAAAACAACCTCTGTTATATATTGCCCCCCCCCCCCCCCCACGACCTTCTGTGTGTAAAAATAGCTTTCTCTTGTTATTAAAAAAGTGACAAGCAATTTGACAAAATGTTGAAACTGAGATTAATTATGTTTGATCATATTTTATTGTAAGAAGTTTTAGCTATTAATTTTGTTTTTTTTTTACACAAGACTTTACAAATTATACACATGAAAATGACATATTTACAAGTAAATATGAAGATATGTAAATAAATATGTTCATCTTTTTACAATTACATTGAACTGGAATAAAATAGCTTGAAATTGTATCAGTGATAAAATATATTTCCTACAGTTAAAGGTTTTCTGTTTTAAGATTTTAGATTTTTGACATGAAGTTGTTCATGTCTTATTTTGTCAGCAACATTTTCTGATATAGAAACTTTGCTTCTTGATTAAAAGTGAAAAGCATCTTTATCAAACAGTTTACTATTATTTGTCATTCCTACGTCCGCTTCTGCCACTGTTTTATTCTTTCCATTTTGGCAGCCAACCAGAGCTTTACTTGGCATGAGTCTTTAATATGTTTGGCACAGAAAGAGCAGCTCTGTGAGTTGGCCCTGGAGTGTGCTGGCCCCAGAGGAGCAGTCCTAAAAGTTGGCATGTTTTGCTTAGGACACAGGTTAAACTACAGCAGCGTTAAAAAACACCAGTGGGCTAATCACCACTGTGGTGACTTTAAGAACAGCTCTTATTTACTGTGCTGGGATAAGTCTGTCATATTTAGGTTTCTTCGATGCACAGATGATGTCAACTTCTTTTCCCTTAGAAAACCAAGAAGACGAGTAACTTGACCAGGGGTGCCCAAACTTTAGAATACAACTGTGTGCATATGTCCAAACTGAGCTAATCCCTACCTCTTGTGTTCTGTTTGGATTTTTTGTTTGTTATCTAAGAAAGAAAGAAATCTTAGCCAATGCTAAACACTAAAAGTAAAACTAACACATTAGTAGACGTAGTAATAAGCTAAATACATTAAAAAATCATTATTATTATTATTATTATGACACTTTCTTTTCTCATTCCAGTCTTTGTCTTGATGGAGACAGCAAAGAATTTGGTGTGGAGGCACCGTGGTCAGCACTAAGATGAATGGTTTGTTGTCACACATCTTCCACCTCTACCACTACCACACAATCTGCAGTAGAGAATTTTCAAGCTGCATGGGATGGTTTATCACAGGACACCTTTAGGAACGTCTACAACAACATGCTGAAACATCTGGCATGTTGCATTAGCAAACATGGTGGCCCAACGCCATACTGAGATACATTACTTCTGTATGTGTAGCTCAATAAATATTAACCATATCAGTCTAAATGTATCATCATTTATTGTTCCTGTAAACTTTATCATGACACTTCCTTCTGGGTGCAACTACTCTTTTGATGACAAGTGTACTTAACTCCTTAACTCCTTAGTTTAGCCACACCCCCCTCTTTTTTAAGGCAGGAAGTGAGACTGCATACCTATTCCTCATGGCCACATGGTGAGCAGTTAGTTCACACTGTTTTGAAGTAAATGTGTCCAAAAGTGAAAAACAGTGTGTAACCTTAAGAACTGTCCCTCTCAAGACACATATTCTTGGCACTTATGTTATTATAATGGGCCGGCGGCCTGTCCAGGGTGTTTCCTGCCTTCTCCCCAATGGGTGCTGGGATAGGCTTCAGCATCCCTGCGACCCAGATGGATAAGCAGCTTTTAAGATTAATACATGAATGAACGAATGAATGAATGAATGAATGAATGAGCTAAATTATAGCTGTTCAATCTGGGTTGGTTAGTCATGTACTGGTTAGTGTTTCTATCTTATGCTCAAAGTTAGTTAAATTTGTCTCTACCAAAAAAGTCAGTTCCGAAACATTTGATAGCGTTGTGTTACTGACAAATAGCAATATTTAATCATTTATTTTCATAACATAAACATAATTAATGTATAGGGTCACTCAAAGCAAAAGGATTTGGGTCTGAGTCAAATGTGTGAAACATGTTTCCAGCTCTAACTTTGAACAGATTTGGTGGAATGATCCATATACACCTGATCCAATGAAAGACGAGCAGGAACAGCCCCCACCCCCCAACCTTTCCTCATTCTCTCTCTCTCTCTCTCTCTCTCTCTCTCCCAGGTTCTCCATGCTCACGGAGAATGAGGAATACCTGCCCTGTGGCGAAGTTCACCCAAGATTACCATACGTAGACATGCAGGGTTCCTTATGTAACACCTTACATATATCCTCCCACATTATTTATTTAAACGGTCCCATCTTCGTTATACAGCAAAAGAGATCAGAATTCTGCAAGAATGCAACCCCGGTGAGGAGAGCCACCAGATAAAGATGTAAGGCCCGTTCTATAGAGGTTAGGAAAAAGTTACTCAGCTCTAAGTTAATTAGGTGCCAGAGCGCCAAGTCTATAGACCTTTGGACCTCTCCTGGTTTTGATTAATGAGCTGTAAAATGTAAACTTTTCCCTGAGTTTGAAATAAATAAGAGGGGCCATCGCATAAGTATGCACGGCACCGCCTCAGGAGCTAACAGTAGACTCAGAATCCGGGGGCAGGCAACGGCGTAGACTGTGGTCCTGCGGTCGTCGCAGTTGCTTGTGTATATTAGCACCGAAGGGTTCCCAAATGAATGCGCATATGGCTGATCCTGACTACAAAATCAGTTGTACCATACCAGGTGAACAAGGTTGTTTTTTTTTTCCCCCAGTAAATCCAAGCTGAACACAAACTGCCCAATGAAGAAAACGTCAAATCGTATATGTCCTCCAACCAGATCAGTTTTGCCCACCTTTACAAAATGTTTCCTTGCTGTAGGACAGATCTGCTGACATGAGCATACGGCTAGATATTTAAGCACACATTTGGCTCACAGCATCATTCAAACCTTGCAAACAAACTCTAAATTCAGCTTAGACTTTGGAAAAGTAAGAAATGCCCAAAGGGCTCTTCTAACCCATTCTATTAATCATGCATTAGATAACAGTCTATGGCAAAAAGAGCCGTTATACTTTTCTTTTAGGAGAAAGTTACCAATGTGCAGTTACAAACTCCAGCCCGGACTGGGGAAGGTACTGTGTAAACGTCTTCAGGAACTGATTTCTTTTTTTAACCACACTTAAAGATATTTTTATAAATGTTGTAAAAATTACTTAGAAAATTGTCTCATTGAATTGACACAGTCAATTGACATAGTCCACCCACTTCTTTGAGTGTTGTATATACCCTCACTGTCTATTTTATCAGCTCCACTGACCACATAGGAACACTTTGTAGTTCTGCAATTACACACTGTAGTCCATCAGCTTCTCTGTATACTTTGTTACCCTGTTCTTCAGTGGTCGGGGGTCCACAGGACCACCATAGAGCAGGTATTATCTGGGTGGTGAATCATTCTCAGCACTGCAGTGACACTAATGTGGTGGTGGTGGTGTGTGTAGATCTGGTATGAGTGCTGCTGAAGTTGTGAAACATTGTGTCCACTCACTGTCCACTCTATTAGACACTCCTATCTTGCTGGTCCACCTTGTAGATGAAGTAAAGTCAGAGTCAGTAGCTGCTGCTGCACAGTTTGTGTTGTTCATGCTCTAGACCTTCATTTGTGCTGCCCACAGACACTGTAGGCTGGATAGTTTTGGCTGGTGGACAATTCTCAGTCCAGTAGTGAGGTGTTTAGAAACAGCACTGCTGTGTCTGACACACTCACACCAGCACAACACACCTCCACCACGTCGGTGTCACTGCAGTGCTGAGAACGATCAGCCACCCACATAATACCTGCTCTGTGGTGGTCCTGTGGGGGTCCTGAGCAGTACTTAATGAAGTGGCTCACTGATGTATGTATAATTGATTGCATTTGTGTGATTTGTGTGTACAGCCATTTGAAAAAGTCATTAAATATTTTCTTTCATTTATCCATTTATTATTAATATATGTGCCATTTATATGTTGCAGCCCATTATTTAGTACATCCGATACAGCTGTGTGCATCAGTTTGGTTCACCTTTTGTAGCCTATAGAAAGCTTTTAATCCCATTTTTTAATGTCCAGCTCACATGCCAACAGGAATATGCAACACTCCCAATGGACTACTCTAAAAAACGACTGTGGAAGAAAACAGAAATTTATCACATTAAAAAAGCAAAAATAAGTTGAACTTCCCCCTTGCAGCACTGTACGGGTGCACACTGCCGTGGGAAGCTTAAGGGTTGTGCCCATGTTAGGTGGCTCTCAGCAGTTTAAAAGGGACAGTTATCATCAGATTATCCGTGAGTAGTTGTGTTTATTTAGAGAACTGTGTCCGAGGAAGGCAGGTTTTGTGTGTGTTTGGCTGCAGCGGGCAATTTCTAAGTGGCTGTTAAGTAAAAAGCATTTGCCTGTACCAGCAATGTTTGCCAGTTCTTCTTCTGCATTGCTGCTACAGTATTAAGTTAGCATTGTAGTCTTATAAAGCACGTTGTCATCTGATTTTCTTTTCCTTTAGTGAGAGTTTATCACTCACTTCAGCACCCTGACTTCCTTCAGCAGAGCGACAGCAGAAGAGAGACAGCGAGCTGTGCAGAGCGATAAACTCTCATGGAAAAAAAAGTTCTCTTGACAAAATCTACATTTAACAGACAGAGGCAGGAATAGCACTATGACTGATAATAATAATAATAATAATAAAACCACTATTATTATTATTTTTATTAATGAAGTGGCTCGCTGATGTAGGTGTATGTATAATTGATTGCATTTGTGCGATTTGTGTGAAAAGCCATTTGAATAAGTCATATATTGTTTTTCATTTATTCATTTATTATTATTATTAATTTTTTATTATTATTATTACTATATCGGCCACTTATATGTTTTAGCCCATCATTTAGTATATCAGATACAGCTGTGTGCATCAATTTGGTGTCATGCATCACATGTCCAGAAGGCCTCTTCCTTCGAAGAGCATTGCAATCCGACACTTCCTTGGGTGCATCTATGTTTTTGATGATGAGTGTATATATGAACAGTCCTATGTAAGAGGCACCATGGTCAACGCCAAGAAGGCCTGGTGTCACTCCACCTCCACCCCTACCACAAAATCTGTGTGAATATTCAAGTTGCATGGGATGGATTATCACAGGACACCATTAGGAACCTCTACAACTCCATACCGAGACGTCTGGTATGTTGCATTAGCCCAATGGCATACTGAGAGACATTACTTCTGTGGGTGTCTATTCTTTTTGACGATGAGTGTGCTTGTCATCATAAGCCAAGTATACTTAAGTTTAATTTTGCTTGGAATCTCTGATGAGTATATAAAAAGGAAACTTGCTTATTTCTGGTTTAAAAGAAGTATAATAATAAACATATACCAACAGTACAATTTTTGTAATGGTTGGTCTGAAAAACTAATAACTATAAAGATAAGCTACATCACGTTTAACTCTATACGACAGCTTTTTTCCACCCTCACGTGGCACCTAGCGCTTGGCGGTTTGACAGAACTACTCCATCAGACCAACATTAAGGTCTTTCTGTTTTTTTCAAATCCCTTTCTGATAATTTTGCCATTTTTGGAGAGTAACATCTCATCATATATATCGACAGATTCCGCATGCCTCAGCTGCGATGTGTCACTCAAGGCACAATAAAGTTAATCACTGCTTACCTGCCACGACAGAGGCAACACCTACACTTAGTTCTGTTTATCCCTACAGCCTTCACGACAAAAATATAAATAGGCTATTATACGGCAATGTGAGTGAAAGCAGCACTGGATGAGAGTGCCGTTTGACTGCCCTACTTAGAGAGAAGTACGCCGGAAAACAAATGAGCATGTACAGCCAAAACAAAAAGACTTCCAGGGGTTCCAGGGCTGCATCGTTTGATCCACAGGTAACACGCCGTGGAGGGGAAACGAGTTCATCAGCGCCACTCTCGCACTGAACAGATGTGAGGCATCTTTGGAGAATAGAACAAGAAGAAACTGTGGAGCGTGGCAGCCTGGCAAAACAGCAAGACGAAGGCAATGAGCAGTGAATAAATTAGCACTCCGATATACCCTTAGCCGGAGACTTTACGAGACATTTGCATGTTTGTGTGAATCCAGCCGGAACAAAAACACAGACCTCTTCCAGCTGGTTTGTTTGAATCTATAAATAATTTGCATGAAAACCATGTTTCCTTGAAGAAAACATCCACGTGCAGCAACGTCATCCCTGCTGAATTAACGTCGGAGAACATGAGCTGGATCGTGTTGAACTCTGTAATACAAAAGCCAATTATTGGTTAATTTAGCCCAGATGTTGAAGCATCTCTATTTTGACAGCTGTTTAGAGTTAAGCTTTCAGCCTTACAAAAAGGTCCCCTTTTGCTATGGAACACTTTTGTCTTATGATCACATTTTCATGTAGACATTTACTCACAGATGTAGACATTTACTCACTTACTTAAAGTTTTGTTGGACTCAAACGTCTCTGAGTATTTTAAAATGATCAAGTGTTTACTTCTACTCAGGGTAGGAAAGGCTTTACTAGGTGAGAACCCATAAAATGCTTGTTCCTGTTGCCTCATTGTTTAGAAAATGACCTTTCTATGTATATATTTCATAATCAACAAATAAATGCTGCAGTTTTGTCCATTAGAAATGTGATTTCAAGAGCTGGAAGCTTGACTGTTGAACTTCTTCACTTTATCAGCTTACTAAGTTTTTTTGTGTAGTTTTATGTATCATAAACATTCTCTCTCTCATTCACTCATCATCTACTCCACTTATCCTCCTGGGTTGGGTTGGGAGAAGGGGATGGGGTTTGCTTGAGCCTATCCCAGGGCTCAAGGTAGGAAACCCCTAAACAAGTTGCTAGTCCATTCTGCCAAAAACAGCCATAATTTATATAGCTAAATAGGCTGTATTTGATAGTGTAGCATCTGTTCTGATTGGCTGTCCCGTATTGTGCCGCTGGGCTGAAACACTCCTTATAACTTCAGCATGAATGGGCGGGTCTAAACTGCTGTAGGCTGAATTCATAGTAGTCCGCCAAAGTCACGCAATCGGACTGCTGCCATTTTGGGAAGAAACTTGGTGGCACAGTGGAGGTTTGTTATAAGCATATCATGAGCTATGTCGGTAAAGCGTATTACACAATGCATGTGTGCTTAAGTGATACATTGTATTTGGTTTGTTGCTGTATTGATAACAAATGACAATTGAAAACTAGCAGCTGTTTTTTTTCGCTGATGTGCTATTATTGTTGTCTCCTAAACAGCTTTCTACAGTATTAAGTACAGGATTCAGTAGTATGTAAAAATGATGCATATACCATTAGAAGTGTGGTTTGGGACAGTCCAGCAGCCGCTCTGTTGTGCCACTTATTAACTGATCATAAAATACATCCAAACAAAAGTTTAAGGTGTTTCCTCCAGAAGCTAACTCCAGCTTTGTACATACTGTCTATATGTATGAGCTTACTATTTAAGAGCCTTGGCAGTTTTGGAAGCCACTTTTAGAAGAACATAAAGAGCAGGTTTCTGGCCCATTCTACCACTTCTTGTGCTTAAGTATGTTTGTGAGGAGTTAAGCTGAATTTGTTTACTCTCAATGAGTTCCTAATTCCTTTCCTTGATTACATTCTGTTCTGTTGGTTCAGCACCTGGGCCACTTAGCTGTTGCTCACACTGCTCGCTTTTCAAAATTTAGCATTTTATTTTACACCAAAAAAATCCCAAAAAAGAGAAGAATAGTGCCTAACTAGGTGTGCTGATGAATGTACCCAGAGGTTCCGCTCCAGTTCTTGCATAGACATTAGAAAAGAATGAAAAATCCAAATGGCTCTTCCCACGCATCATCATCAGGCATCAGATAATACTTTATGGTAAGATGAGGCATGATTGTTTTGCATGGGGCATTGTTTTGCTAGCATATATCTTACTATTTTAAATATAGGTAAATTAAATTACAAATAAAGGTGATCCAAGAGCCATCCATTGACCCATTGGCCAGTGTTGAAAAGTTCTTCTCATATATATACATATATATATATATATATATATGAGAAGGATGGTTTCGGTCTTGCCAGTTTGTCAAATAGTCAAGGCCAAAAAACACATCTGTCAACTGAACCCTCAGACAACACTGCCTTAAAAACCAGAATGCTTCTGTGATGTATATCACTATGTAAGGTCAAAAATACAAACCCTTGTCAATATCATTCATTGCTGTATCCACAACTGCAAGTTAGGGCTATACTGTACATGGCATACGCCTTATTATACGTCTTATGACAACAACATACAGAAACACCACCAACGTCTCTGGGCTTGAGCTCATCTGAAATGGACTGATGGCTGGTAGAAACATGTACTGTGTTTAAATCAGTCAACCTTTCAGATTGTTTATGGAAATATTGGTAGTCATGGCAAAGAGAAAAAGGACCTTCAGATTGTTACCAGGATGAAGTTTAAACATAAAGTCTGTCACAATCTGTTTATGAATTGAGTAAATTATGTACTTGAGTAAAATTCTATATCCGGTGTTCAAAACAGACATTACATCTTAATATATTAACATTGTGGTACTGTTTATATAAGTAAATTGACAGTGTTAATGGCCCCTCTGCAGCCAAATCCACACTTAGTGTGGGTTGAGGCATATAATGTGAAATGGTAGGCACATGATCCTCAGTGTTGGCAGCCCACCCCAGCAATGGCCTAACAATGTGGAGTAAAATTTGACCCACTATGGCCTACCTATTTTTGGGGTCCCAGTCATTCGTAAAACTGGGGGCACATGCAATGCCCCATGTAAGGCCCCCTACTTTGGCAGCAAACACTAAGTCATCATATGAAGGGTGCATTTGGGGCCCCATCTTAGAGCCCTTATGGTGGGCTGCTACCTTGGGGTGCAAATTATAACCCACAGGGTGTGTTTGCAGGGATTGTTCCCACAGGTCAAACTGATTACTGTTTTTTGTTTCTTAGCATTTTATACATTTGGAATTTATGTTTTACACATTGTATGAAAGCATGAAAAGACTTTTCTAACACTGTCTGTCAATTAGACATTAGAATTTCTTAGCATGGGGAAACTTTGGTGTTACATGAATGTCATCATGGTACATACATGTCATTTGCATATGACATAACATCACTGCTGTGGTGTGAACAGCAGGTGGAGGGCGCCAAGTGATTTTAGACACAGGGAGCCCTATCACAAGCTCTCAGAATGCCTATGTTTGGTCAAATTGATCTGAACTGAGAAACTGCAAGGAGTTTTACCAAGTGCCAAATGTTGTCGTTCATAAGGGGGAGGGGCAAAGTATTATATTGTTTGCACTGTTCATCTCTAGTTGTGCAATGGTGACAGATTTAAAACAATAGCTACAAGCAACACTACTAACATTTAAAACAGGGCTAACAGTTCCACAAAAGACTGATGGATCTTCACCTGCCATGCAATTGTAATAAGCTGCAATGACTTTATCTTCTGTGTCTTTGATGATCCACGTCTTTAATGGCACTTCACTGGACCTTTGAGAAAGATCAATGATTATAATGCTACATTGCGTAAACAACAGTAACAATAATGCCAAGATGTCCAGCTGTTTGCTGCTCGGCTACATGACAATGAAAGAAAAAAAAAACATGACAGTCATCGTGGAGTACCCTGGTACCCAACCACTAACAGAAAGTTGTATGCCTCAGTTCTTTTGTATGCTTTTATTTGTTTTCTTAAGTAGAAAGATGTCTGGAGGAGAAGTCTTCCACCTTGATCACAGGCTAATCTTTCAGTTCAGTTCATGTCCAACATGCGTTCTGATTTTAGGTTTGAGTTTTTCTTGTAATATCGTCTAAACTAGCTCAGCACAGGCTTGCCTCCATCTTGTCTATTCTGCTTTTCACTTCCTGCCCTCCATTTGGATGTCAAATGTCATTGGAAACACAATACTGCAAAAAACCCATTATTCACTTTATTAGAAACTCTTGCTTTCTGTGGGTTCAACACCTGGACTGTTTGGTTTTGCTCACACCTTTCAGTTTTGTGTTTGAACATGTTATTTTAGGCCAAAAGGGTCCTGAAAAGAGAAGGATTATTATTATCATTATTTCAGCTAACTAACAACAGTTTTTTAAGTATAGGTTTAGACATATGTATACACTTCTAGTATTAGTTCATTGAAAATGTGCTTGCATATTTAATTCACAGTGAGAACAAAACAAATTATATGGTGGATAACCTTGATCCACATACAAGAGGAGAGAGTGAGCAATAGAGCAATACTTCTAGTCTGAGTAAACTCTAAAGACAGCGATGCTGTACAGACAATGAGGAATTTTGGTCAAATAAGGTTAAATAACTCACAGCAATTCTATTCATTAAGGCGCAACACGCAGGAACAATAGTATGCAGCAAAGTTGCACAGTCAAGGTGCATAATGTGGTGCAAAGTCAAGTCAACTGGAATGTGCTCTTTTATTTTTATTATGTTTTCTCAGTTTTTCTTTTTATGCCAGTCTGTTTTGTATAATCGCACTATTGTTGCATTAGCCTGTGGAAATCATTATTCACTCAGTGACCTGAGAAAAAATAATAAAGAATAAATATGGCTGCTCTGATGGCAGAAACCAGGGTTGAGATAAACAAGAGGGTTTTTTTTTTTCAAAAAAACCCAAAAAAACAAAAAACATAACTGACTTCAAATGAAATCAACCTTGCGGGACAAAAAAAAAACCTTAAGTAAGACAGGAGAATAACAAATACGCACATACCAGTGAACCCGTCTCATTCTCCTTGCTTTCTGGCCCTAGTTTCTGTGTGCTTTTCCCTCAAGCTGCTCTCTCCAGTCATTTTAACCTGCCAGGAGAGCCATTAGTCCACCGGCTCCAGCATTGCCCACTGCAGGGCTGGCCGGTGCCCATCATAAACTAATGAGGCTGATCGATCAATACAGATTAGGAACAGTGACTTAAGAAAATCAAGACACTCTGTACCTTACAGCGGCACACTGCAGATGTTTGCTCAACCATTTGGATTTCAATTGGCATATTAATGGGCTTGTTATTTCGTCCAGTAACAACTTATAGAATATTCATTTAAATAATGGATACCAAATATCAAGGGCCAAGTTCCTGGACATAGATTGAGTCTAGTCTTGGACAGTACCTATCAGGGTTCACCATTCTATTTTGGAAATGTATTTTTAGTCTAAGCCTAATATATGCCTTTATATAGCATTTATATACCATTTGAAATTATTCTCTGATGTTTTCCTACACGGTGTGTGCATTTGTTTGGGGTGAAAAATGTCCAGATGTGGTTTTACACACCTGTTTTTACCCTATGATTTGGCCCTAGAATTAAATGAGCTGTTTTCCTTTTTTTGGTGTGTTCATGGATAATTTGATGAGCTCTGCTCTGATTTGCTGGTTTACAGTGAGAGGTCATGATGATCACACAGATGTAGATACAGGCAGGAGAATAAAACTAACTTCTGTGAAATAAGTTCAGTCCTCATACTATTTAGTTAACTATGCTAAGATTAGTTACTTGGAGTTTGCTAGTAGCTAAAGTTCCCTATACTACCAAGTTGCTTTAGATCGTGACAACAACGCAATCTGAATTGTCAGCTCACAATGAAACTTACAGTTTAAGATAGTCTGACTTTAACCATCAAAAAGTGGATAAAATCACACTGCATGGCTGCTACTTACAGGTACTGGAGCCTACTTGATATTGTAGTGTTATATCGTAACAGGGGGGCATGATTGTCCAATATTGTCCAAAGTTTGAGAAACTGTCTGGGGTGAAATGTGCAGAGAAAACTAACAATTAAAGTTGACCAGGATCTTATTAAAGATGTGGACAGTGAGATTGACTTCCTGTTCACCAGCTTGTTTTGCCCATTTCTGTGTTCTACCTTAAACGGTGCCACAGTTACATTATGGTGCATATACAACTTGTAGCATTTAAACGGAGGTGCTACCTGCTACCAGGCAAGGTAAGCAAGTGCCTGGGACCCCAGGTTATTGGGGGACCCCGATGGTATATTTGTATTTTTTCAATTACATTATATATTGTAATTACATAAAAGTTTTGAGTTAAATGTTTTTGATGTTGTTTATGTTATATGTTGCAATAAAAAAATGTTTGTTTGTTTGTTTGTTTGTTTGTTTTTGTTGTACAACAAATTGCTGTACTTATGTTGTACTCTGACCTGTAACACTGTGGTTAACCAGAGAGCTAATACAACAGCTAGCAAGCTGGCTAACCTGCCTACCGAGCCCATTCTGCCAAACGATCAAAATGCAAAAGTGAACAGAATTACATCAGCCAAGTCTGTACTCACCATACCCAAGTGCTGTACACTGATATAAGGCAAAGAAACATAGATAACTGGCGTGGTTGGAGACAATGGGGCTAATTTGGCTACCGTAAACAGTAAAATCAGGATAGTAAAGAGAACAATGCCAATAAACACTGCTTACCATTAGTGTTTTTCTTCATTTTGGAGATTTAGCGGTACTATATGAAGGCCTTTCCCTTCAGAGATCAACACTGCTAAAGTAGTAACATTATGTTAAATATAATTTTTCTTTATTTGCTTTTATTAACTTTGCAACTTCACTTGAACTTTCTTCTTTAGTGATTTCTTTAGCTGAATGGGCTGTTACCCACTGTGGGTTTCTGTGCCACACTGGCCTAGGTGTTAAATTAAAACAAAGGATTAATAGGACTTGATGTTAAGGCTTCAGTGTAAAAAGAAATCCAGTCAGTATTTAAAGACCTCTTGACAACTAAACATTAAACAATTACTAACCACAGAAAACACTGCTTGATACTGCTTCATACGGATATGGACACCACTATGGTATTCAATCATATCTCACAGGGCTTCTCATTACAGTGTGTGTAAATGAAATAAAACCAGGCCTGGAGTGTCAGATAATAGATCACAGCACAGAGCTCTGATGCACACAAAGTAGAAACCAAAAAGCAATAAATAATATATATCACTTTCATGGCCAATAATCGTTCATGCACAAATAAATAGTCCCAACCTTATACATGATAAATAATAAACCATTTTAATTTATTTTTAGCAGTTTCTCATCAGACTATCAGCCTTGGAGTTTTATGACCACTTTGCAATTATGATGCAGACTGGATATTCATTTTATTATGGCATGTTATACAGCTTTGTTGCCATTTTGGACTCATCTAACAGTTTCCTATAAACATATTTGAAACCTGCCTTTAAATCAGTGTCTTATTACAATGTGAGATATTTAAAAACCTGGTGAGATGTTTTATGTTTTTATAGTATTAGTCAACAGTTGAAAACACTTGTCACTTATTATGCTTTATAACTTCATAACATAACTTTTTGATTCTATTTGTATAACTTTCATATGTGTAACATCGTACAGTGTTGATTTCATATTGTAAAATATAGTTAACTATTTTACTCTATAAGGTCTTTTAAGATGCATTATTCAGTTTTTTGGGGAGCATCAAGACAGTTATTATTAAATGATAAATAATATACTGTCACTACAAACTGAAGGAACTTCAAGTTGGCTTAACAAAGTCAGCTAATCACACTTTAAAACAGTTAATTGTTTCACTTAATTACTTTACTTAATTTGGTTTATGTAATAATTCCCAGTAGATACTATGGTGTTGCTATGAGGTTGATATACTATTCCAGTTTGTTGTTAGGACATTGTGTGGTGGTTCCTAAAGTGTTATGGTGTCCCAGGTGGCTGCTAAGGTATTACTAGCATACTTGCATTTGTGTTTTTTTGTTTTATGACATAAAAGGAGGGTCCAAAAATACTTGGCTACAGAGTGTATATTGCTCATGAGGAAATAAGAGATATAAGCACTGTATATTCTATATGAGGAATGACTGAAATTAAGCTTCAGGGCGTTGAGCATTGCCCTATTCATTCCTATGGAAAAAAAGAGCTTGAGTTTGAGCTAATGCTATAAAAACATCATAAGCCAAACTGGTTCAAAAACACAAGTAATGTATTTGGCTATAGGCTCTACAATCCTGCAAAGTTTTGTAGTTCTAGATCAACAGCTTTTTGTAGGTCTCTAGTTATAACTCAAATGTCGCAAATTTACAACAAAGTACTACAAACGTCGGAATTACCTGTGAAATTATCAAAACATTTTTGGAGAATCTGTAACAACAGTAACAATATAACTATCTGCTACATTTTAAATTTGAAAAATATTGTGTGATATTATGGATTTAGGAACAACTGTATTTCACACATTTGAGAATTTGAGCAGTAATGCAAAAATGTAATGCAATTCTAATGCAGTGTGAATCTACAGACACTCACATTTCCTATATGAACACCCACAAGTGGACAGAAACATATGGCTCAGAACATTCTCCACTGGTGTCAAGAGTCAACATGAAAAAAACTAAGTCACACATGAAGGTTAAATGTTTGTTTGACCTCTGGCCAACAGGCAGGCGTGTAAAAGACAGACACAAACCTCCTGCTCTGCCATATCGCACCATAGGTCATCCGTCTGCAGACAGAAGAGCTTATATTGTTTAGAGAAAAAAATGAATCATTTTCCTGCAATTCGAAGGCCAAAAAAGCTTGACATTTCACAACCACAGAGAGTGACATTTATTATTGCCAAGTTGTGGGCAAATGCATGTTGTCAGGATGTCAGCGATTAGCTTTTAAAGAGCAGTTTCCAAACGCCATTCTGTCTTTCATTATTCCTTCTTTAAGTACAGCCCACAAGATGGATGTGAACATACACATTTCTGAATCAAACTATTTTCAAGAGTGCTAATTTGTAATCGGAAGACTTACACTTAAAAACTGGGAGCAATTTCTTTTGTGTTGCTACTCTACTGAAAGGTCAGATAAACAACAAAAAAAATTTCAGTTAATTACATGTACATTCAATAAACATTCTATATCGACTTTTTCTGCTTGATTTGATTTTAAGAAATTACAAACATGGCAAAGACTTAAAGTGAAATTTCATTTTCAAAGATTCTGCATCACTGAGATGTAAACAAAGTCCTTCAGAGTGGTTTGAGATGTTTTAGAGAAATTGTTCATAAGGGTCTTAGGAATTTAGTGCCTCTAAAAGTTACTTCTCAGATTTATTATTGCAGAAAATGATTACTAATATGGTGCCTGATGCCTGGGATATTTTAACACTATCTTGACAAAACTATTTGGTTTCAAATGTCTCTTCTTTTCTTAAATTATATTAATGACAGGAAAGGTATTACCAGGCAAAACAGTGCTTAAAGAAAATGTATTGCCTCAGATTTACCACTATCATCATTACATATAAAACTCAGCTTAGTAAGTACACTGGCTATAATTGTGTTGTGGACATCATCACCCTTGGTTCCTATCACCACCACTGTAAAGTTGGTACATCTCCCTACACTAAACCATTTTGCTTACATCATATATGTATATATTGTATGATTTTATGAGACAAGAGGATTGTTCAAAACTACCATTTCACATCAAACCATTTCTTCTTCCAATAGAAAGTACCATATGAATGACGATTATTGTATGTATATAAGAATACCACTATCTCAGTTAATAGCTTGGGTTAAAATACATCATAACAATCTTTGTAAACGTCTAATTTTGTCTAAAGAACCAATTGGAACTAATTTGGTAGAATGCTGCTTACACACATACATGTTTAAAATATATGCTATATATGCTTGAAAGTTTGTGAACCTGTTAGAATTTTCTTTATTTCTGCATAAATTTGACCCAAAACCTAAAACATCAGATTTTTCCACAAGTCCTAAAAGTAGATATGGAGAACCAAATGAGAACAAATGAGACAAAATATATATAATAATAAATATTATATATATTATAATAATAGATGTAATTTATGTATTAAAGGCAAATTATCCAACATTACATACCTGTGAGTGGCAAAAGTATGTGAACCTTTAGGATTAGCAGGTAATTTGAAGGTGAAATTTGAGTCAGGTGTTAAACCAGTGGCACAGGTCTGAGTGTGTTGTTTGTTTTATTTAAAGAACAGGGATCTAGCAGACTCATCTTCACAACACATGTTTGTGGAAATGTATCATGGCAAGGAGATTTCTGAGGACCACAAAAGAAGAGTTGTTTATAAGAAGTTTATGAACCTCTAAGAATTTTCTAGATTTCTGTGTAAATTTTTTCTGTGTAAAATAAGTAAGAAATCAATTTCTGCTAACGGGTCAAATTTGAGCAAATAAGACATTTTAACTAAACAATAATGTGATTAACTGTGTTTAAAGACTAGAATCGCTTGATAACACTACTTAGTTTCCATCTCAATGACTGCATTATACAGAGATTTTATACAGAAATGTTTTTCTCTCTACACAATGAGAATGTTTTCATCAAATTCAGAACAAGTTGAAATATCTCCTTTTTGACTTTTGGAATGGATTGAATTTTACAAATCTGCACTTTTCAACACATGAGTGAGATCTAATTCATATCAATGACATGTTTATTGCTGACAGTGACTTCCATGTGTTAGAAAAGTCAACTGTCCATTCATTTCACCAAGTGAATATGAAACGTTGGAGCAGACAAAAGCTTCCGTCCTTCTTTTCTTCCTCGGGGGAGCCTTGAAGCTTTAACATCACTATTAATCTGCACCTTTCCAAGTCCATTGCCTTCCATATCAGGCAAATGTAAACATCAGAGAACTGAAGCAGTCTGGCCCCAAATCTCACAGAGTGGTCTGAAGGGAGTCATTTTTTGGACAATGGTTGGCACAGTCTCTCCTCGTGGACTCTAATAGAGTTCCAGACGTCGCTCAAACTGATTTATTTGCATGTACCTATGGCTATTTCACGAGACAAACAGACAGCTTTTCCTTTCAAGGTGTGCAAAGCCTTTGAGCAGACAGCCTTCTAAATATATATGGAGCATTGAAGCTTGAGTGTAGATTAGAGAAAAGCATTATTGCTTTCTTTTACAGTGTAATCATATGGTTCGCTTAAGTTTACTCCTTCGTGGTCATTATCATTTCTCTTCCATGCTGAGGTTTAAGGGAATGAAGCTCAAATGCACTTTGCAAAGATTATGTGAGTTTGGAGTTTGAAATAGTCAGAGTGGAGTCGCATGGGCTTAGATACTTGGCTTCAAATATGCATGTTTTTTTTTTTTCTTCAGCACACTGAGCAAAGTTGTAGTTAAGGAGTAAGGACTGATGCCATTTTGCTACTGTTCTGAGAAGAAGAAGATGTAGCTTAATTGGCTTTCATCTTTTAAATACCTAGACACACAGGCCTATATGCTAATAATACAAGCCAACAGACCGCGCTGGAGTTGACAGGCTGGTTTTGTCTTATTTAAATGAGTATTGGAAAGGTTCTTTAACCTTTTAAAAGCTATACAAAAAGCTGCTATTTCTGGTTTTTAATCGTCTCGTGCCGTTTAATAATGTAATGTACTTGTGCTTCTTTTATATACATAGAAAACATGACAGAAGATTGGTTTATTCTCATAGGTATTCACGACACAGGGTATTCAAAAAGCAACATCAAACTCATTCAAACCTTTCGTCTTCTAAGCCGCTTAACATTCTGGGTGGCGGGAAACAGCAAACTTCTACATATAAAACTATGACGACAATACAAAGTAAGTGACCACATGTGAGGTAATACAGTGTACAGTAAGCAAATGAGTAATACATTGCAATGTTGCAATATATAAACCATTTTTATGTTTGTAACCAGAGATGACATGTTTTGTGGGCGGAACTTAGCTGCTGCCAGAAAGTGAAAGTTGCCTCAGCATTCTCAAGTGTAGAAATATATGGGAATATGGGTAATCCGGATGCCTTCTCTTCTCTATATGAAAAGCAAAACAACCCTCAAATCATTCAAATCTCTTGGTCATGGTCAGGACCTGGAATACTGAGATATGTTGGATGGCTATTGTGTATTATGGACCATCGTACTTCCTGGCCAGCGACAAGGACATAATAACACACTGATGGTTTGCACATGCATGGCTGGGTTATGAACCCTTTTTGATTGCTTAATGTACAGTGGAACAAAGTAAATCACTAGAACTACTGCTGGTATGTAAAAATGCTATTTTCAGTCTAAATGTTTTTTAACACTGTACGGCTAAAGTAGGGCTAATGCAGTACACGCTTGGTAAAAGGCACATTAGAATATTATCTAGATCCATTGGTTTTCACTTAATTTATGCTCTAATGTAGGCAGGTTAGGGTCATGCTGTAGCGCACTGCGTTTTAAGGCAATCATAAACATCTTCGCTTTGCCTCAAAGGGTGTCTTTGACAATGGCATTCTATAAAAATGAAAGTAATTCGTTTTTCCATTCCTGTTCTGGCGTGCAACAGCACAGCAAGACATTTTTTGTCATTATTCCCATGGATTTTGCTATGACATGTTGGTAGAGGTGTAACAGGAGTACTGCCTCAGCTACTTACCTGAGCTATTGTCAATGTAGCTCTTTGTTTGAATCATGTTATTTAATTGGGTAACTGATTTGTTGTTTTATGAATATAATATGGCGGTTTGTCACATTAAAGAGTAAATGATGTTGTTTACGTTGCAACTTTGGTTAATGGAAAGTTGGTGAGCTTCAGATTTTAAAATGAGGCTAATTAAAATGAGCCATCGGTCAATTTTGCTGTATAGTGCAGCCATAAAACATCATAACTGATGCATCCTTATTTTTTATTTTGAAAGAATATTGCCATGTTTATTTCCTACATTTTCTCTCTTGAGGGCTGCACTCTCTCGCTCTCACTAGTACAGTCTATGCATACATCAAAGGTCTTGTTAACTGTTTGCCATGAATGAAATGAAAAGCTCATTGAAATGAGTCCGAGACATATTTATTGTTATGACGAAAAAAACATTAGTAATGTCAATATATCAGATACAAAGCACACTGGTAGAGCAGTGTAGAGCTTGTGACAGTGTTTTAACCTATGATAGCAGTAGGACATTAATTTTTCAGCGGCACATTGAACGTGGATGCAGCCTGTCCATGGCAATGCAAGCGGGTTTGGGTCAGGTTCGGGCTTCAAGTCAGGATCAAACTTGAATTTCATGTCCAGCAGGTCTAATCTCAACCATTCTGCATGCAGATTTTAAGGAGCTGAAGGGTATTTGAAAGCATCAGAAGTTTCAAAGAGTACTTTTTTCGTTCCCTACAGTCTGTAAGTATAGAAATATGCATGTCATTAACCAAAAGCCCAACAAGGCACTTGTCCTTTTTCTTCTTTTGACTGGCCAACCAATAATCTAAATGCAAGCCCACTGAACACTGCCTGACAAAGTTTGAACTTGTAGAACTGAGATCCAAATGTTTTATGAACCCTGCTGTGAGAGAGCTGCCTGCTATAATGAGTGATGACTCCACTGAGTTTTTTTTTTGTCAAAGTGCATTTTATAAGTTGGACATGCACTGCAGAGTGCACTTTACATGCACTCATCCTAAACTAATGCTAATTTTCAACAGAGACATGTCTTTTGGCTATGTCTGAAAACAGGAATTTGATCTATGATTAAATAAAGGGCTCTTGACAAGAAAAAACATACTACAAATACATTTCTCCTTCTTTTTTTGCAATAAAAGAGTTTGATCTAGTATGTAATCATTGTTAGCTTACACAGGTTATTGTTAGGTAACACGTACCATTCACTGCACAGTCCATACGGTCCATAGATGGAATTTGTATATAAGCTGCAATTTTCTTTTTTTATTAATGTTTTATGTCTCAAAAAGTAACCTACATACACTCATCATCAAAAGAACAGTTGCACCCAGAAGGAAGTGTTGGATTGCAATACTATTGGTAAGGAAGATAAAGGCTACCAGGAACAATAAATGATGTTAAATTTAGACTGATATGGGCAATATTTAATGAGCTACATATACAGAAGTAATGTCTCTTAGTATGGCGTCGGCCACCATGTTTACTAATGCCAGACGTCTTTGCATGGAGTTGTAGAGGTTCCTAATGGTGTCCTATGATAATCCATTCTATGCAGTTTGAATGTTCTCACACAGTTCCTGCAGATTTTGCAGTAGGGGTGGAGGTGGAGTGACACCAGGCCTTCTGGACGTGTGACAACAAACTGTTCATCGTGGCGCTGACCTTGGGGCCTCCACACACAGATTCGTTGTGTGGAGTCTCCACCAAGACAACAGGATGACTCTTGGACAGCTTCACTGCTCGCTGAATGTCTGCAATCGTGGCTGCTGGGTCAGTCAGGTACAGTGATAAGGCCCGTCCTTGCTCACGTCACATGTATGGCTGAGTGTGAAACTTAAATCATTAACATGTCTCACTATGTCAAACCTACCAACCAAGTTTCATTCCTGTCTGTTGATTCCTTCTGGGTGCAACTGTCTGTGCAAATGTTTTTGACAATGAGTGTATAATCATCTATTCAGCCCACAGCAGTTCAGCCCCGTCCATTCATGGTGAAATTATTAAGAGTGGTTTAGCGAAGACTTTTTAAATGAGGCATAATACAGAGTATATGAGTCCTAGAGGCACAGTAGCAAAAACAGCCTGTTTGCTTATTAGACAGCTCGGAGAATAATAATGGAAAAAATGTTTTTCATACATAAACTCACACAAAAGTCATAATTGGACCAAAGGGGGGAAAAAAGGAATTACATACATCTAAAAAATATAAGGTAAGGGCAAATGAAATTAGATAGGGTACTGCAGGCCTGGTGAAAAATGAATACTGTAAGAAAGCTGTGTCCTGGCTACCTTTTAATACTCATTATGCTATGCATCTATCCTTTGTATTCATATTCTTGGTTATACACAGACACACCAAAAGTCATGGGATAGCAGTATGTAAATTGATTATGAAGTGCCGTTAATCATTTGTGAGGTGTTATCTTGAGTGAGTGAGGTTGAACACTGTGAATTATTCAAGTTTAAATAAGGCAAGATAGTGGCCAGGCCACACCATTTGTTGGAGCTCTCCAGAATGCTTCTCAAACCAGTTCTGGACATCTTGGGCCCAATGGCACAATGCAGTATCTCATCATTGTGGAGGTACATGAAGTCCATGAAAGGCTACAAATGGTCACCAAGCAGTGAAATGTAGTGACCACCAGGCAATCACTTGTTTAGGCGGACCAGTGGACACAACCCATGCCATGAAAACACTCCCCACACAAGTACTGAACCACCACCAGCCTGCACAGTGCCTTGTTGACAAGTGGGGTCCATGGCATCATTGGGTCTGCACCACACGAATCCTACCATAAGCCCAAAACAATTGGTACCATGACTCATGGGATCACACCATGTGTTGCCAGTCCTCTAGCATCCAATTAGACCTCTCGAGCCCAGGTGAGGCACTGTGGCTGGTGTCATGGTGTTAACAGAGGCACACTGGTGGGCCTTCTGCTCCCATATTCCATGGAAGCTAAAGAAAGCTGCACTGACCTGCGGGATATATGTGTGAGGTCTCCTGCACTAAATGTGGATGTTAGTCTATAGTCTAAGAAATGTGTAATGCTGTTAAAATGAGCACCCCTCTTTCTTTCTCTCTTTCTCTCTCTGTCTCTCTGCCTCTTTGATGGCAGTTAAATAAACAGGTACGTAAATAACAGGTCACGCCAAGCCCAAAAGGTAATCAGTTGTGCAGACAAAAATCTGTACATGATATCTTTGACATCTTACCAATCCATCCTGCTTTCACACTTTCACACTAATATTATTATCTCAAAGTCCAGCTCAGTACTAGCAACATATTCTACAGTAATATAATTATGAATTAATCTACAATTTTATGAATGCAGGGTTTCTGAATGTAGAAAAAAATACATTTTAAGAACTTTATAATACAGTGAGACCTCAGACAACATGCATTTGCAGTTAGACATGACAGGAGGTGCACCGACAAAACGCACTGCTCATAATTTTATGTTTGGGATCTACTAGAGCAGATTTACATGCTTTAAACAATATTTTTCTCATACTGTACACGTGTATTTACCCTCTGTCTGAAACACTCTGTTAGAGCTCCTGTGTCTTCAAGCCCGCTCGATCACTCTGTTCTGACTGGCTAACCGTCAGAGAGGTTGAAAGCAATAGATGCAATAGTTTCTGTGGGAGAGAGTTTCTCCGTATGGCATGTACTTTGGACTTTCTTTCAGTTCATTAAATTTTAAGTGCCAACACAACCGGATTTCCCCATACATCTTTTCATGGCCTTTTTTACACAAAAAAAATGAAGTGTATAAACATTGTTTCAAAATATGCCATGCCCTCCGCTGTCCAAGTCATCTGTAAGCTCCAAAAACAGCCCACTTAAAATTCATTGCTGTTATGTGAGTTTAACCCCACCCAAACACACTGACAAAACAAAACCAGCTTTCCAGCCATATCCTTTTCAAGTGCCAACACAACCAAAGAGGCCTCTTTCTGGCGGTCTACAGTGGGGTCCTGCTTATCTATGTCACCTCTCTGTTGCAACACAGACACAATAGCTCTGCCCCAGTGTAACGAGGTGTCACAAAGCTACAAACACTGTGCTAGGTACAATACAACGAACCGTAAAGGTGGTGTAACCAAGCACACAGCCTTCAGCTTCTATCCTTTGAAATCAGGCCTGACGTGGCCACATGGCACATGGGGCCAACTGCTACATAGCTTTCATTATGTAAACGTGTGTAATGAGGTTGTTGCATATTCATCTCGCAGGTTTGTCTATGTACACCAACAGATACGGTGGCTGTATCGCTGTGTAGCAATGACGACCTTTGTGGAGGTCCTTTTGAGGAGTCATTTATTAACTGCCAAACGCCACCTCGGCCAGCAGCGTTTGCTGGTAAAGTGGGTGGTGAAACAGGGACACACAGGCACACTGCCTGATGTTTCCCGCCAATTTAAAATTCACCCACAGGGGATGTGTGTGCCCCTGCTGTTGCGGTTCTCTGACAACTGCCATTACAACTTTCTGACGAAGAGCGCATGACGAAAACGAGTGCAATGGCCCCAGACTAAACGCTGTAGCCTTTAAGATCGAGGCTCTCAATTACTTCTGAAACCCTAAATTTGCATTAGGGTAGCACAATCTTGCACTCCCCATTGTAGGCACAACCGGTAGTAGTCAAAAGTTTAGACACAACCAACAAAATGCATGTTGTTGGTCATCTTGAAAACTCAGATTTACACTTAACAGTACCAACTAATGAAATGTCTGAAACAATCATGATATACCACATATACTTTGATGTATCACAGTATTATATGTTTTTGCCATATGGCTACCTCTAATATATACACTCATGGTTAAAAAGTAGTTATACAAAATAGTTGCACCCAGAAGGAATCAGCCGACAGGAATGAAACTTGGTGGGTAGGTTTGACATTGTGAGACATGCAAATGATTCAAGTTTCACGCTCATGTGATATATGCAAGGACAGGTCTTATCACTGTATCTGTATCTGACTGACACAGCAACCACCATTGCAATCATTCAGCGAGCAGTGATGTTGGAAGACTGCAATGGTGTTGTGCCAGACTGTTATGGAGTGACTCAGAATGGCAGCGGGTCATCTTCAACGACGAGTCCTGCTTTTGTCTTGGTGGAGACGAATAATGAATCCGTGTTGGGAGGCACCATGGTCAGCACCAAGATGAATGGTTTGTTGTTACATGTCACATGTCCAGAAGGCCTGGTGTTGCGTCACCTCCACCCCTACTGCAAAATCTGCAGGAACTTTGTGAGAATATTCAAGCTGCATGAGATGGATTATCACAGGACACCATTAGGAGCCTCTACAACTCCATGCCGAGACATCTGGAATGTTGGGTTACCAAACATGGTATCCCAACGCCATACTGACAGACAGTACTTCTGTATGTGTAGCTCAATAAACATTTTCCATATCAATCTAAATTTATCATTTTAAATTTATTTTTTCTGGTAGCCTTTATCTTCCTACCCAACAGCATTGCATTTTGACACTTCCTTCTGGGTGCAACTATTCTTTTGACGATGAGTGTATATTGTGTTTTGCAGTTCCTCTTTCATCCTCCTGTAAAGTTCCATTTGTTTTTTAAGGTGACCGCATAATTTCATGAGTGCCGTTTTATAGTTCGATGTCTTTACTTTTATTCAAAGTAACACATTAAACTACAAGTAAGGAAAACCTTCTATGAGTAGCTGTGTCTAAAGTGGTATTGCATAGGCAGATCAGGTCACAAAAGAAAAACGAACTTGGCCCATTTTTTATGAATCAGTTCTTCAACCTTCACTTTTAAACAGTTGTTTATAGTTCCAGCGTTGAGACTGAGTCACTTGCATTGAGTCACGAATGAGTTAGTGCCCTAAACAAACACAACAATGAATTCAGAGCTGCAGCGTGTCTGTTAGAGACGTTCCCTCAGCTGCTGTAGACCTTGCTGTCGATCTTCGCTAACTACACGTCACGTTTACTTTTGTTTCACGGCTCCCTGGTCCCATTACTTGGACCCCTCCGGTTCCTTGAAAAAAAATAAGAGGAAAGAAAATTAACTTCATACTTCTGCAGACATCACACAGACATGCGTAACTCTGATCTCGCGTTTCACAAAAGTCAGGAGGAAAAACTGGGAGAAAAGGCCCTGGGGTATGCGTCTCAATAACCTCTCATTTTCTCCGGTTTTCTTTTCACTCGCGAGTTTGCACCCGTACGCGGCTCCCCAAGTCTAAGTCTGAATCACAGGCAGAGATAGGGCAATTACTGTCAGCCAGGGGATAGATGAAACGCCGATAAGTTCGGCTGTCACATTTAAAGCGACTGCGATTCCGCTTTTTTTGGCGATAAGTGGAAAACAATATTGTCATCATTAGTCTATAATGGACACAAGAAGGGTGCCTTTGCAGTGGCTTGTGTATGATGACGAAAATGTGTCTGGCTCACAGTTTGAGCGCTGGTGACAAAACCTTAAAGAACCTTGCGTTTTTCATTGTTTTGTCTTCCGCAACGATATGGACTACACAGATCGCTAGAGCTGCCACACGCCTTTGATTTCTCTGGATTGTCCAATCTTTTGGTTGCCTGCATTTTTATGTGGTAGTATTTCTTATGAATTTTAAACTGTCAAACCATTTGCATGCAAAAATGGGTTTGATCATTTCAGATTACCCTCAAGATTGGGAAATGTGTACTGTTGACATGTTGATGACATGTTTAGGCACTGGGCAACAGTCCAACATGATAAATGAGATTAGGTTCTGTATTTCAACCAACATGTGTCTACTGAATCATACTGCCTGCCCAATTTAGTGTTGACGGAATGGGCTGAAGTGACAACTGTGTACAAGGTATGTACACTCTTCTTATACACATGTACACGTTTCTTATGCAGGGCTTTTTGTGTTTGACTGGGCAACTATAGCGCAGTGGGTGCCATGGATGCCATGTGACCAGTGTGACCAACTGAATAAAAACCTTGAGAAACATTATTTGGAATGTAGTAGCCATGTATTTTTTAATGTAATAAATGTCTTATTAACTACACTTTTTTTTTACACTATACTTTCGTGTTGCTGTTACTGTTAAGAGTTAGACGCTTAGTTCGGGCCAAACCTGGTCAAAAATCATGGAAGACAACACCTCTCTGTTAATGCTAATTCCTGCTATCACCCTTGTAGAATTCTAATAGTATGTTAGCATGCTAGCTCTAAAATAACAACGATTCGTATTGCACATTTTTTGGCCGCGATATATTGAACATGGACATCTGAAGCTTGTTAAAGACATTCCATATTCATATCAACATAACAGACATATATAATACATAACATACATGATACCTTGTAGCAGTTTCACAGTGGCTCCTTTAAAGCACCGGTGCTGAACTGCCAGTGTTTTCATTTCAACTGACTGAAGAGCATTGATCATGCTACCACTTCTAGTCCCAGTCAATGACTAATGACACTTTGAGAAAGTGACGTTTTCTCCCAAAATTGGTGCCACCTCTTGTAAACCAAAATTGGTAGATTGCTTGGTTCTATTGTCAGCTGGTTGTTAGTCTGACACATTAGGCCTTCAGTTTAGCTCCTAGCCAATGATGGAGCTGTAAGTTTCGGGACAAGTTAGGACGCGTGCAGATGAGACTTTAAAGATTTATTAAGAGAAAACACAATCCATAGACATAGTCGAAAAACATGCAAAGGTTCGGCAAAAAGGCAAACAAAAACCATAAAGGGCAATCCAGAGACGAGGTCAAAGAACAAAGCAAAAGTCAAGAATCCAAAGATGCAATAAGAGTAAACAAAGGCTCGGTACGCACTGACAAAACAGAGACGTTACTTTGCGAAGGCAGTAACAAACCAAGCAGCTTATGAAGGCAATACCACAGGTGAAAATAATCAGTTTTCATGTGAGGTCGATCTGGGATAGGTTGCTGGCTGTGAGCGGGAGGTCACATGATCGCCAGAGGTATTCTGGGCAATGGAGTTCTCAGGCACTAGAGACTGTGCAGAGCACTATGTGTGACAGGAGCAGGTTTGGCTCTATTGACCTAATACCACAGAAATAAAAATAACTTAAAAATGTGTTTTTTATTTGGCAGAAATCACTAGACCTTCTTTGTTGGCTTTGAGGCTTCCTCACTGTCGGTTGGACGGTGATTATAGAAATTAAATCACTTGCACATTTATTTTAAAAAATACGCTTTCCGGTTGCAGAAGAGTGAGAAAGCGCGTGTGCAGCATGGTAAATGAACCCAGACAGCGTAGAAGCTTGTCACCTTTGGGAGTGGGGAAAATCATATCACTGCAGGCTGGTGGAGAATAGCAAACTAACCATATTCTATTTATTACAAGTACAAATATTCAGTAACACCAAACTGAAGGGCAGCGTTCATAAGGCTACATGATAGCCTTTCGTGACCACTGACGTAAACCTATATGGACCATCCTACCAAATTAGTTCTAACTGCACTCTAGTAGTAATAAGAAAAAAAGTGAAGAAACAATGAATGTTCAGACCTTTGATATTTACAAGGATTGTATAATGAAACTATTTAAACCCAAGGCTTTAACAGAGACAGTAATAAGTCAAAGTGAACGTTATTGTCATTCAGACTATACACAAATAGTGCACAGCTGAATGAAATTGCACTTCTCCAGACTCATATGTGCAAATATAATATAAAGACAAGTGCACGTAGATAGCAGGTAGACATACTAGACAGCATAGACAGACATAAATAAATATGGATAAAATTTGAAACTGAAATTCTTTACAAAATAGAAAATGGAAAATATTTCATATTGTAAACAAAGGTGGTGTTATTGCACTAGATAAACATAATAAACATGGCATTACTGTGAACATTGTAAACAGTGTGAACATTATACTATAAACATCGGACCAATGAGCATTGGCATTACTGCACAGTGTAGTAGGAATTGTAAACTGACAGTGGTGGGTTGTGATAAGCCAAGTATATAGAAAGTCGTAATTTACTGTATAAGGTACTTTAACTCTACTGTGAGGCAACTGTCTGAAACCCTAACACCTACATGACAAAAACTAGTTATATAGAATATATCTTTTAAAGTGAAGCTTTGTTCGATAAAAACTCACTAAATGCTGTCCCACGTTTTAATCTCACTACAGAAACACAAAAGCCACATCCGAAATGGTCCCCTGATCACTCTGACCTACATTCGAAAAGTCTGGATGACTATACAGAACACTATTTTAGGAAACATCATTTGTGTTGGTAGTAAGAGATTTCAGACACTATGCCACATGGGTTTGCTTAATACTGTGCTAGAGCAGATGCCATCACATAAACCCTCTGAACGTCATGCCCCCACTGTTGTCCACTATAACCACTGAGTTTAACTGCACACATGAGAAGAGTCACTTTTGTAACAGGTCTGAAGAGAGCTACTAGTAAAAGGTATGCATGAATCTTAAAGCCAAATTATGCAGTGCAGTATGAGTATCCCCTATCTCTGAGGGTACATCAGATGTACACTGCTTATTGTGGGATTGTCTGAGTACCCTGGATCACCCGTTTTTAGACACCACTTCAAAACTGTGGAACCTTAATTTAGTACATTTTGTAGTGAACAGGCCACAGTTTTTGGATGCAACTAATGAGAGTTAGTCCATAGGCAGAGGCCAAACCCCTGCATTTTAGAGCAGGAGTGAAACTGCATCCCTGTGCCCCATGACCACATGGTGGAACGGTTCCATTGTTTAGTAGTAAACAATCTTAAACTTAATCTTAAACATCCATGTATAAAATAAAGAACTGCCACTACCGAAACACATTTACTGCAAACCCGGTCAAAAATCATGGAAGACAACACCTCTATGACAGTGCTAATTCCTGCTAGCACGCCTTGTAAGATTCTAATAGTATGTTAGCATGTTAGCTCTAAAATAACAGTGATTTGCATTTTTTTTGCTGTGATATATTTTAACTCTTATTAAGTGGACTTCAGTTTTAATTTAAAAAAATAATATTGATTTCATGCGTGTACAATTGTTCAAAGCTGTGTTTGCTAGTCATGTACTGAGTTGTGCTTGAAAGTAGCTTATATTGTCATCACATTTGGTAAAGTTTTGGCAGTGTTATTTTTCAGATTGCTCAGTTACAAAATGGAATGTTCAGTTGTCTTCTTCATCTTGTCAGCTGCTTATCCTTCTGGGTCGCGGGGGTTCCGGAGCCTATTCCGACGCTAATAGGGTAGAAGGCAGGAAACACCCTGGACGGGTCGCCAGTCCATTGCAGGGTAGACACACAGACATACACCTTCACACACATGCTCACACCTAGGGGGCAATTTAGCCTCTCCAATTCACCTGACTGCATGTCTTTGGATTGTGGGAGGAAAGGACTCTAACCCAGGCCCTTCTTGGTACCCACTGCACCACCATGCTGCCCCCAGAATGCTGAGTAATTTATTATAATGCATTAAACATGACTAAGGCATAGGGTCACTCAAAGCAAAAGACTTTTAATTCAAGTACAAGCTGTTACTAAGATAAACTGATATCAAAAATGACAAAATTGCCTTTATAAATGTATATGTAGGTTTATGCTAGTCTATATGGAGGCTTATGTAGGTGTTGTCTTTTCCCACAGTCCCAACTATTATAACCAACACTGTGCTTACATTAGAGTTTCTGTGTTTGGAGACTGTAGGCTTTATCCAACGTCTGTAGCTCGCCATCCTGCAATGAAACAGGCATGCTCCACCCCTGCGCCCAGTGCTGATGATTTGTGTGCTCCAGCCCAGCTTTTAGTTATTTATGATCTTTCAGTTCCCAGTAAGCCCATACCAATCTCTTTGACCTATCACGCATAACGCAGCGAGAAGCCCAGGCAAGACGTAAGCAAAAAAGAATGCTCCACCCTCTCAGTATGTTTTTCTTTGGTCTTTAAGCACAGAGCGGTTCTTTTCATTCGCGCAGATAAAAACATTAACCTTTAAGTGAGATTAGAGTAGTCGCTGTTTATCGCTGCACTCGGCTCAAAAGGCCAGGGCTTCGGGCGGCGAAGTTTGAATTATGGGCTGGATTTGCATAACATGCATATGGAAATTGCCGCATGTCGTGGGCCCTGACCAACTTGTCCCCCCTTTGGAGTTTATCTCGCGTCCGTCCCGGCCCGATTCAGAGGCGAGTCCCACAGCAGATGACATTTTGGAGAACCTCTCTCTTCTGATAAGACAGACAGCACCGCGGAATACAGTTATCGAAGCCCGGGGCTTGCCTAATTTCCATGTTGTTGTTGTTGTTGGTGTTTTTTTCCCCATGTTTCCCAGCAACCTGAGTCCCTATTATGACTTGTTTATTATCGTGTTCCATGGTAGATGAAAAAATATCATCTGCATGACGAGTTGGGTTAATGGAAAGTAGAGGACAGCCATTTGCTGAGATCGGTGCGCATCCTTTAAAAAAACAGCAGCAACAAAAAAATAACAAAACAAAGAAATGAGAAAGGACTCTTTCATTTGTTGTCTCTATTACCGGCGACTGCTGCAAATTTGGGAAATGATCCTTGCCACTTTACAGAGGCTGCGAGCACCTTTGCCGGCAAAAGAGAGAGTGGCGGAGTGCGCTTGTTCTCTACTTAACCACCTCTCTTGAAGTCTAGCGCAAGCCTAATTACTTATTTAATTGCCTAATAAGGAAGATTGAGGTAGGTGATTAGGATGAGGGGAAGGCTGATAGGTGTTGCTGCCTAGCGTAAATGTTTCCATAACAGCCCTCACCTCGCTGAAGTCAGATCCAGCTCCGGTCGATGGGGAACCTTGGGCTTGAGTGACATGTGGGATTAGCAGATGTGTTGGATGGGGTAAGGAAGCATGAAGGCTACTTGGACATTATGGTAGATTTAGTAAGGCGAATCCAGAGGTGAACTAAGATCACTACAGGCCGTGTACTTCATGGCCGTGGTTGGGAGACCTGATATACAGTCTAGGGAAATGTGATACGAGCTGCACTGTGTACAGATAAGGTGCTTTATAAGCACTGTGGAAGCCCCTCCAGCCATACAGGAAAATGGCTTAGTTGTTCAAAGAGATGTCTATTTATTTCCATATTCAGGCTCTGTTGTGTTAGATAAGTCCTGTTGACAAAAGCATTTCACTTGTGAGGTGATCTGAGGTGTGTTCAGATCTAGCTGGCTGCGAAGAATGATTGTAGCAAACTTAATTTTTCTGAAAAGTCCAAAGCTGATGTTTATTATAGCAAAATTTACACCCTGAACTGCAAAGTTTGTGAACAAACTTTAACTTGTCTTGTTAATGCCGGATACTAATACTTCCAAACTTAAAGCAGCTGCAGAGTGGTTGGTTGTTGTTGATAACTTGCAGTGGTGCTTGAAAGTTTTTTAACCCTTTCGAATTTTCTGTATTTCAGCATGAATAAGCTCCCTGGACAAAAATGTGTCACCTTGCGTTTCTATGGTAGTAGTAATTTCAGGCTCTTGCAGATGGATGCACGGGCTATAAATACCTGCAGGGTGTGTGATAGGATTTATAGATTGAGAAGAGGTGGTACAGTGCCTGGTACAGGGTCTTGTTCCATGTGTGGAAAATGGGCCCAAAGCAGATGTTAATGATTGGCTAAAAAAAGTGATTGCACTTGGGGGCGTGCCAAAGACCATTGTGTGAAGGAAGTAGCTGAATTTGCAGGTGTATGGAAGCGTATGGTCATACGGGTCTACCAGCAGTGGCTAAAATCCCAGTCTACAGGGAATTCTCCTAAGAATTGTGCCAGGGAAGACATCCACCAAATCTGGCCCAACTGTGCAATTCTTTAATGTAAGAGTGTCTGAACATTGATGTGGCCTACATCCAGAAACTTGTCCAGTCCATGCCTAATCAAATTGCAGCCACAGCTACTAAGTACGTTTCAGTCACGGGTGACTAATTTTTTGTCTGGTGAGCTTAGTACTTAAAATATAATTTGATTGAAAAAATAATTTGTGCTTGGGTGAGAAAAATAGAACTTTTTGGTTTGAATGAAGTGTTATGTCCAGAGAAAGGAAAATACTGTATTCCAGCATAAGATAAATGCATATCTTGCATTTTTAGCTTGGTTTGCACTTTAATCTAAGACCAGTACCGTATTGGCTAGTTTGTGGGCATGAACTCTTGACCAGTAAATCTAAGACCAGTACCATATTGGCTAGTTTGTTAGCATGAACTCTTGACCAATAAATATAAGACCAATACTGTATTGGCTAGTTTTGTGGGCATGAACTATTGACCAGTAAATCTAAGACCAGTACTGAATTGACTATTTTGTGAGCATGAACTCTTGACCACTAAATAAAGACCAGTACCGTATTGGCTTGCATGTGAGCATGAACTCTTGACCAGTACACCTAAGACCAGTACCGTATTGGCTAGTTTGTGAGCATGAACTCTTGACCAGTAAATCTAAGACCAATACTGTATTGGCAAGCTTTGGTGGCATGCAGTCTTGGATTAAACTGCACTGCCAGTGGTGTTTCTTTTTTAAAAGGTTTCATACATTAAAGCAATTTTTGATATTCATAAAGAAAAGCATAAAGCGTAGAGAACAGTGTTTTAATAATAACAGTGTTCATCAAATGGTGTTTATTAAAACCTAGAGTAAAAAGAACAGTTGAAAAGTTGTACTATCAAATATACAAATGTACCAGTCTTAGCTTTAATCTGGGTTTGGGAAATCAGCCCTACACCAGGCTATGTTTTATATTTTCATTGCAAATGGCAGCAGAACAATGTCAATTTGCAACACACTCATGATCAAATGAAAATAACTCTCCACAGCTTGCATAGTGCTACCTACACCGGGTTATATGATCTCTAGTTACAATGCTTTAGGTGGATGGCACTGAAAATCTCACAGGATCTCCCAGAGCCTACATATACGGCTGGATGTCGTGCCAAGACCTCCCAAGAAGGTAAAAAAACACTGCCACTCGTGCTCCTGCTCCTTTAATCTTAGAGAAGTAGAAGTCTTTGAGTGCGTTTTGAGACAGGTTGAGTTCGCAGCTACCCGCCCAATTGTGAATACATTCTGTTTGAAGTGCCGTACGGCAGAATGGTGTTGGCACTGTAGTGTGAAGGATATCAAAGCGAAACGCGAGCTCCTGGAATGGCTTGTCAGTGAACAGGTCAGCTTCAGGTCCGCCGGGCCCATTTAAATGTATCTCCCTTTTCGGCAATTGTCCGTCATCCTGGCACTAAAAGCGTTCCGCTCGTTCCCTCGCCGTTATCTTTCCCTATCAGGTTTGTGAATGCACACAAAACAACCCATGTTGTTGGCTCTGCAGACCTGTTAAGCTTACCGCCTCCTTTTCCTTAAGCCATTCTGATGGAAATGACCTCAGCGAGTTCTCGCGGAAGTGAAGAGGAACCGCCGATGTACGGATTTGAATTTATTCATGTGCGTTTGACCTTCATGAATAAAAATCCCGGATTTTCATTCTTCCGAGAAAGTTCCGCGGACCCGTTCACCGGAGTCCTGCTTTCCCTGCACCGAGGAGAGTGTGGCGGAGTGTAATAACTCCCAACATGCTCATCTATATTCAACATGTCAAAAGATAAAGACCTGTCTTGCAGCGATACCACGGCCACGGAGAAATTAATTAGAAACTCCCACAAAGATAAACATGTTTGCCGATTAATACAGCGTAGAGTGAGGTAGCCCGGGAGGACGAGCGCCATCTTGGAGATCTGACAGGCCGTCTTCCGAAAACTACCAATCATCCGGTGCCAGCCGTTCACTTTGTACTCCCCTCGCAGGCTAATAAAGCCCAGATCGCGTTTAGCTTGGTGTGATAGATTGGGCGAGCGACTAGTAGTCATCAAATTAATGGCTGACAAGGAAGCACTTTATGGAGAGGCATTTGCATAGCAAAGCGGTGGCACTGACAACAAGACCTGCTGGTCCTGATAAAAGGCCCAAGTCTAGCGCTTGGAAGATCTTCCAAACACAGCGCCTTTTAAGCGCACTCACACTCTTTAATGAGAAAAAGCGATTGCATCACAAGTAATTAAAAATGGGCTGATCTGATTCATCATAGACAATGCTACTGACTAAATCAAGAAAAGGGAGAAAAGCAGAAGCACCCAGATGCTGGTCTGCCAAGGAGAGTCCAAATAAACAGGGAACACTGAAAGTTTTTCTAACCAGCCTGGATTTTAAGAGAGGAAAATATCGGCGCGTCAGTAAATGCCTGCGCTTAATCATTGTCCGTTCCAAATTGCCTCCCAATTACCTTGTCAGCGCCATAAGGAGTGAAAAGTCTGGCCCGTACGAGCACATCAAAAGACGATTCCCTGTCTAATGTCTCATTTTATGGACTAATCATAGTTTTGTTTTAATAACGCTCCTGTCTGGCGTTTCATAACGCCGCTATCTCTCGGCATCGGGGCCACTTTAATAATTTGGACCTGCCTGATTAAAACGTCCCATCATCCCCACGACGCTTCCATGCATTAAGACGAGCTTGGCGCCCACGCTTGAGGGAGAGAATGTGACGGTACTGCAGTCACAGCACTGTTAAATTAGAAACGGTTGGAAGGCCGCACAGCGTCACGGTGGCCGCTTTTCTTACTGAACCCTTTGCAACAGGTAAAGGAGGAAGCGGGAAACTGGCGCAGCAAACGCTGCACGTATATACAAAGTCTTCCTTCTAAAACCCAGGCATCAATCTCGGGAGGTCAGCGGCAACCTTGTAGGATTCTGGCTCTTGATTCATTGCGCGCTATCAACAAGCTTCAGCTTAAATGCTCCTGAAGGGCAATGTTAATGGAGGGAGGGAGGCTCCATATTTTTCATGTCAGAGCTCACATTTTCTTTCGCAGCTCTTTAGGTTTTATCATTAACCGTAAAGGGGAAAAAAAAGCACTTGGCAGTCAGACGGATTTGGCGCTTTCCTCGCTGCCCGTAAACTTTTCGTTAAAACACTTTACTTGAAGGGTCTCTGTAGAACCGCATACATGAACACTTCATAATATATTCATGAATGTTTAAATCAACATTCATAACGTGCATGTTTTACAAGACTTTGAGCTTTTATCTCAAATAAAAATGCAGCCGCCCTGCACCTCCACTGTTGTGGTGAACAAAAAAAAAAAAAAAAAAATGACACCATGGTCCACAAGAAAAGTCGGTACTACTTTACTTGAGGGGTGTCTACATAATACATTCATAACATTTTACATAAACACGTAATAACGTTCATGAATGTTTAAATCAACCTTCATAAAGTGTACATGTTTTACAAGACATTAATATGGTACTATGTCATTGTAGTGAGAGACATTTTTCAAAATAAAAGTCTTGGTTTTTATTAAGACTTTTATTTTGGAAAAACTTCTCAGTACTCCACATTAATATCATGTACATGTTAAAATATCACATTAAACCATGTACACTTTATGAATGCTGATTAAAAGATTCATGAATATGTTATTACGTGTTTATGTAAGATGTTATGAAAGTATTATGTAGACATCCTTCAAGTAAAGTAGTACCAACTTTTCTTGTGGACCACAGTGTCATTTTTTTTTTTGCTTGCCACAGCAGTGGAGGCGCAGGGCGGCTGCATTGTCATTTAAGATAAAAGCTCAAAAAAGCTTTGCTGTATCTTATAAACCTTTTATTTTGACCCTTGCCGCTCAAATGGAACATCTATATTTCATATCCATTGGGCCCCTCACCTTTAATATTGTCTGTAAGATTGTGTACTCTGCCCAAATATTCTCCAATCGTTTCATGGGCTGTTATTGTTTTTCCTTGCTTTTTTTCACTGTTATTTCTCTTTTTTTCTCTTTTCTCCCTGGTTGTCCAAGGCTGTGTCATTAAGTACCCCCCTCACTGCTCCACTGAAGGTATTCTTCCCTCGAATCCACTGACTCATCTAAGAGCAAGAACGGGGGAAATAAGACATTATAAGCAGAAATGGAATTGCTGTTGAGCGCTTCCGTACAATATGAGCAAACAGGGCTTTATGGCTTTGTCCATGCTTAATGACACCTGTCAACAGGTTTACTGACATCACCGATGATGCAATAAGTACAAGGGCCCGTGCACTGAAGTCTTGGATTCTCATGGATGGATTTAGAGCCAAGACATGCGCTTGACTGAAATGTTACATTAAGCGGTTTTGGCAGGACTTTTTGCAGACGATTTGCGAGGTTGAGGCATACATCGACATCCTGTCTGTCTGAAAACGCAGCCTTTTCATCTGCCTTTTGAAGTCAGCCTCTGCGGGCCAGGCCTTTGAATGAAAAGAGCCCCCGATGACATCACATGACGTCATAACCCCGCCTCACGAGACAGGCTGGGAAATGAGTTATGGTCATCTGCCAGTTAAATTGATAGTTCGGTGCAAAATCCTCTTTGACCTACCCTCAGAAGAATGATCAGTCAAGACCAGTTTAGTGTCCATAGTTTGCTCCCATGTAGTTTTGCACTGGAGGGATGAGATTCATGTAAAAAGTAATGGAAGCTTGCGTTCGCTAATCAGGTTTGTGTAAAATGCATTCCTAAATCAGCACTCAAACCTTGTTGTGACATTAAGTAATATAAAGCAGACTTGTTTTTTGTGGTCTCAGACACTGTAGGACAGTTATTTATATAAATGAGCAAAAGTACAGACAAAATTCAGGCTTTCAGTTGGACGCACTGGAAAGCAGAATTAACTTATACACTGATGGGCAGAATCAACTGAGATCAGCTTATACAGTGATCATCAGAATCAAATGAGATCAACTTATACACGGATGGTCAGAATAAACTGAGATCAACTTATACAGTGATCGTCAGAATCAAGTGAGATCAACTTATACACGGAAGGTCAGAGTCAACTGAGATCAACTTATACACTGATGTTCAGAATCAACTGAGATCAACTTATACATTGGTCATCAGAATCAACTGAGATCAAGTAATACCGTGATCATCAGAATCAACTGACATCAACTTATACACTGATGTTCAGAATCAACTGACATCAACTTATACACTGGTCATCAGAATCAACTGAGATCAACTTACACACTGATGGGCAGAATCAACTGAGATTCAACTTATACACGGATGTTCAGAATCAACTGAGATCAAGTAATACCTTGATCATCAGAATCAACTGACATCAACTTTTACACTGATCGTCAGAATCAACTGACAGGAATGAAACTTGGTGTGTAGCTTTGACATAGTAGATGTGCGAATAATTCAAGTTTCACACTCAGCCACGCATGTGCTGACCCAACAGTCACGATTGCAGACATTCAGCGAAGAAGTGATGACCTATGTGAGTCATCCTGTTTCTGCCAGCACCATTGGCAGATGGCTGCACAACGCGGGACTACGCAGACCGCTACGATGACTGACCCTTAACACCACGTCAATGTTGCCAAAGACTGCAATGGTGTCGTCAGACTGTCATGGAGTGAATCAGAATGGCAGGGGATCTTCTTCAGTGAAGAGTCTGACTTTTGTCTTGGTGGAGACGACCAACGAATCTCTGTGTGGAGGCACCGTGGTCAGCACCAGGATGAATGGTTATCTGTCACGCGTCACACGTCCAGAAGGCCTGGTGTCACTCCACCTCCACCCCTACCACAAAATCTGCAGGACTGTGTGAGAATATTCAAGCTGCATGGGATGGATTATCGTAGGACACCATTAGGGACCTCTACAACTCCATGCTGAGACGTCTAGTATGTTCCATTAGGAAACATGGAGGCCCGGCACCATTCTGAGAGACACTACTTTTAAATGTGTGGGTCAATAAATATTATCCATATCAGTCTAAATTTATCATCTATTGTTCCTGGTAACCGTTATCTTCCTTTCTAATAGCATTGCAATCCAACACTTCCTTCTGGGTGCAGAAAGATTTTTATATTTGTTTTAGGAGATTTTAATCTCACTATACTGGCTGATACTTTTGCATATTTAAAAAAAACAAAACAAAAAAAAAACCAACATTCTTATTTTGACCTACTAAAATCACAGAAAGTAAAAATGTCTATGAATAAGTGACATTATCTTATAAGAAGCTTACATTAATCTAAAAATGAGAAATATATCATAGATATATGATACTTTTCCTTGCCATGATATCATTTTTTTGCAGTGTGCTTCTGTTGTTTTAGCCACACTGTAAATTCAAAGGTTTATGTTTGTTTAACATTTTTATTACACCTTTTAAATGTAGCAGAGATTTTGTTGATGTAGCAGAGTTTAGCTGATTTGTTTACCTATTTGAGTACAAACTGCCAATATTCTGGGGTAGAACTTTGGCCTGGACCTGAATACAACCTGAGAACTTTTTATCCAAGCTCAACTGACCCAACCCATGTGGTCAACAAATTGACCATCTGTGGGACCACCTTGATCGTTGTGTTCGCTCTAAGGATCCTCCCCAATGCACCCTCCACCAGCTGTGGGATGCACTACAGTCAGCATGGCCCCAGATACCTGTGACAAACTACCAGGACCTTATTGAGTCACTCCCAGCCCGTCTAGCTGCTGTCCGTGTTGCACAAGTGTGATTTCTTTTGGTGAATTTATCACTAAGTTACTGGCATAATACAATTCAGGGCAGTTCACTGTGCTGGGAGAAAGCAGATGTGTGTGTGTGGGTGTGTGTAATCAGCCTTTATTGCTGCACAGGTTATGTATGTTTTGATGCTTTAACACTTTAAAGCCCATTGTCTGTTTCTCTCTCAGCGCTAACTCCCTCAGCTCAAACTCCCACAAACTCCCCTACTGCATTCTCTTTCTGTCTTAGCTCTGTTTCTTTCACTCTCTCAGTCTGCACTTCAATCTTTTGCCCCCCTTCTGTCTTTCTCACTATTTGTGGATCAGTTCAGACACCTCTTTCCCCTATTTTCTGTCTGCCTGCCAAAATGTGCCTCCCCAACCTTTCTTTCTCTCTCCTTCTTTCTCTCTATATTGGTCTCTCTCTTCATCTCTCTGTCCATCTCACTGTCTCTTACACACTCTCTTTTTCTCTCTCTCCTTCTCTCTCCCTCTCCCTCTCTCTCGCTCTCTCTCTCTCTCTCTCTCTCTCTCTCACACACACACACACACACACACACACAGAAAGGCCATTATGTTAAAAGATGTGGCCATTATCTAGTAGACAATGCAATCAGTTGATTAAAAGCAGCTTCGCCCACAGCATCAATCAGTGATGGCAGAGACAAGCCCGGAAGCTGCTGACTCATGTCATGTGATGTAAAAGAGACCTCCCAGAATCCCCTGCATCACATGCACATCATGTGACCTGCAGATCAGTCTCAATGTCAATAAATCTGTGAAATGTCCATGATGAAGACCCTGTTCTTCATGGTTCTTTAAAGGACTTTCTAAAAATGGAAAGTTTTATGCAGTACCAAAAGGGTTCTTCACTATGGTCAAAGAATCATAAATCCACCTAGACATACATTTGAATATGGAAAGGAAAAAAAACATTAAAAGATATTCATTCATCCAACTGTATACAGGACTTCCATATAAAAAAAAAAACACCAAAACATATTATATAATTTTATTATAATACAATTATAATGTAATTCTGTCTTTCAGGCAAATTACTTTTGGCAATAATTATATTCATTTGATGTATTTCATTCATGCGGAAACAACATACATGGTATAATAAAAGATATTAAGCAATTCACATTTTTAGCTTAAGAATCTGCCATTTATACTTGCGTATGCAGTTATAAACCTGTCATATATTTTTAGATGCAGTTATAACCAATCATACATATTTGTATATGCAGGCATAAACCTGTCATATATACTTGTACATGCACTTATAAATCTATCATATATTTTTGTATAGTGACTCATAAATCTGATATACATTTGTATAGTCATAAATCTGTGGTATTTGTTTATGCAGTTATAAACCTGTCAAATATATTTGTATATCGTCGCTGTCCAAAGAAAAACAAGTGTCACCAAAATGGCAACTTTACAGTAGAGGGCAAAAACCTAATCAATTTCAATGGAAGTCAATGGAACCAGACTGTTTTCCAAGCAGTTTTGGGCCATTTCTATTGGTCCATTCATTATGAATTTTTCACACAGTGTATCATTTACTGTGATCAAATGATGCATAAAAGTAAACATCAACAAAAATGGAGATGGTTTTTCTTTGGACAGTGACATGAGTGCAGGTATATATCTTTCATATATATTTGTACATGTGTTTATAAACCTGTCATGTATATATGTACATGCAGTTATAAACCTGCCATATCTATTTCTATATGCAGTTATAAATTTGTCACATATTTCTATATGTATTTATACATTTTTCAGTTTATTTGTGTGTCGCTGGTGTCACAACAAGCCTTGTTTATCCAAAATAGTAACTTTACTGGAGATGGAAAAACACTCAAAACATAAATATAAATATTTGCCCCATTTATCATGACATTTTACAAACATTATACATAAGCGGTCTTATTAATGTTTCCCTGTATGGCTTTGTAATGATGTGGTTCTGTTTGTAGAGGTCAAGTAATGTTAACTCCCATACGTTAATTCACATTGGAGAGAAGGTGATTTCTTTTAACAGCAGTGCATCTTTGAAAGCTTCTTAAGATTATTAGAAATGTCTAGAAATGTCCTTTTCTTGAGCACAGGCTATATCAAATATATCCGCATTTTCTACAAGCCTCTTTGCGATGTGTGACTCTGTTTGATAAATTGCATTATGAACGTCTTTAATACCAGTCCTCATGATGTCAGCGTGTAACTGATTGGCTGAAAGACAGAATGGCACCTTCAGGAGAAATACAGCCTGTTTACTTCTCAGCACGCTTTTACTACAGTGCCATTTTCCAATGGCTACCTGCAATTCAACGTGCATGTTCTAATGCTGCTCCATGAACAGCTACACTTGAGCACGCAGCTGGCCCTGTCAGAGAGGGACAGTCCTGTAGAAAGAAGCCAAGCTGATTAGTAATCCCACTCTGAGCAAAGGAACCATTCAGTGCCACTGCAAAAATGTATATGTTTCCCGTTTTAACATACACACCTATCATATGCATTTGTATTCCCAACTTTGTAGGGTATTTCCATGTCCTTCTGTATTACCATAGCCAATTACACCTATAAAGCTTTGTACTATTTAAATCTTCTTGTGCTGTTTGTCCATGTACATACACTACCATTCACTATTTAAAATGTGGAATCAGTATTTTAAAAGCATTTTGCTTGCAAAAAAAAGCATGAAATGATTTTAATATGCTAGACATATATACCGACTAGTCACTTCTTCAAGCACACCTCCATGTTTCCACACTCGCTGTTCATTTTATCAGCTCCACTTACCATGTAGGTGCCCTTTGCAGTTCTACAATTACAGACTGTAGTCCATCTGTTTCTCTGCCCCCTTTCACCCTGCTCTTCAATGGTCAGAACCCCCACAAGACACCCACAGAGCAGGTATTATTTGGGTGGGTGGATCATTCTCAGCAAAGCAGTGGCACTGAGGTGGTGGTGGAGTGTTTAAACACTGCGTCCACTCAATGTCCACTCTATTACACACACTGATCTTGTTGGACCACCTTGTAGATAGATGTAAAGTCAGGTACATTAGCTCATCTGTTGCTGCACAGTTTGTGTTATCCTCTGGCTCTTTACCAGTGGGCACAGGATGCTGTTGTTATGCTTTTGGTTTACTTCACAGCACGCTTTTATTACAGTGCCATTTCCCGATGGCTACCTGCAGTCCAGCAGGGTCACTGGGATATGTAGAAACTCCAGCAGCACTGCTGTACTGAAAATGACCCACCACCCAAAGAACACCTGCTTTGTGGTGATCCTGACCAGTGAAGGACAGGATAAAAGTGGGCTAACAAAGTACACAGAGAAACAGATGGACTACAGTCTGTAATCACAGAACTACAGAGTGCACCTATATGGTAAGTGGAGCTGGTAAAATGGACAATGGGTGTAGATCAAAGGAGTTGTACTTATTGAAGCCACATGTCAGTAGAGTCCTGGATCTCACAGACCCCAAAATCACCAGACGCATCATCTCTTGTCCTCTTTGGGGCATCCATGTTGTTGAGCAACTTGCTGATTTCAAGCTTACTGCAACACCGCTGAGAAGTAAAATCGACAAGTGAACTGGTGGGCAAGTTAGAGCAGCCCCTACTAAGAGTGTGCAAGTGCTACTCTGGTCCAGATCTGTCTCCCACTGCAAAAATGTGGTGCATAAAAGGGGATTTTTCCTCCTAAGGATCTGCCAGATGTTTCTGCAACATCAACAGTTTTGGGGTTTTTTTTCAATGTTTTCCATTGTTTGGTCCCCACAACTATCTTAACACAAACACACACACTCATGTAAGCACATGTTATGCATGTCAGCACAGGTGTCGTAAACTCGATAGGCATCCCTTATTAACTTCCTGCTGAATATTAATGCTGGAACACACGCCACCGCGACCTGTAAGCATTGCTGCATGCGTAATTCCACCACATGGACAGAAGGGATTTGTAATGTGTGCTTAGCGGCGTTGCTGCGGAATGAGCTCAGGCTGGGTTGTTTTGATTGTTTGTTGTCTTGGCTCTCTGTTTACACATAAAGCAACCGCACGGACCAGCGAACAGGCAGTGTCACTATTTGCCTCCTTTTCCAGCTCGCATATACTTGATACCTGATCACATCTTATTAGCATTGTTGTCTTTAATCATTCTTACTTGCATTTCCTTACAATATTTTGAAGGGATTTAGACAGACAAGAGCCATCAGAGAGACTTAAAATCAGTTTGGAATAACCTCATATTGACCTCCTGTTCCTATTCTTCTACAGTAGTAGAATACTTGCAGATTTGTACCTGTTACAGTCATATCCCATTGGATCTATGTTGTTGCAAATGTGTAACAGTTGATATGTGGATATGTGCACTTTGTGAGAGCCTTTGTGGTGGTGCAGTATTTATTTGTTTACTACACTCATCATCAAAAGAATAGTTGCACCTGGAAGCAATCAGCCGACAGGAATGAAACTTGGTGGGTAGGTTTTACATTGTGAGACATGAGAATGATTCAAGTGTTAAGCTCGGCCGCGCAAGGGACATGAACAAGGACAGGCCTTATCGCTGTACCTGACTGACCCAACAATCATGATTAAGGACATTCATCAAGCAGTGATGCCCTCCATGAGTCATCCTGTTAGCGCCAGCTCCATTGGCAAACAGTGCACGACGCAGGACTACATGCACTCAGACCGTTATGACAACTGCCCCTAACTTCACTTCAACGTCACCAAAGTCTGCAATGGTGTCGTGCCGGACTGTCATGAAGTAACTCAAAATGGCAGTCTTGGTGGAGACGACCAACAAATCCGTGTGAAGGCACCGTGGTCAGGGCCAAGATGAATGGTTTGTTCTCACACGTCACATGTCCAGAAGGCCTGGAGTCACTCCACCTCAACCCCTACCACAAAATCTGCAGGAACTGTGTGAGAATATTTACACAGTGGCCCAAAAAGAAAAGACACATTATGGGCCCGTTCTTGGGTGGGCTGCCATTTAAAAGAGGGAGAATTCAAGGTAATAACATTTATCTTTTTTGGAGTTTTTGTCATGATGCTCTCTCCAGGAGACATCAAAAAGTAAGGGTTATTGTTACCACAGCTCAACAAACTTTCCTCTTACTGTCTGGGTAGCCACCCACTGCTCTGTGGTATTTGTAGATGCAGGATACTGGGTGCGAACAGAGCTCTCCACCACATCCCGTAAATGCTTGACTGGGCTCCTGTCGGGTAAATGTGCAGGTCACACCATTCATCAAAACTCTCCAGAATATGAAATTTTCCTCTGTTTCATTGTTCCACCTGACATCAGCATCCCTGTTTCTCTTCATCATGGTTACATATGTACGCTAGAGAGTGCTCTGTCCTCCTACTGGTCAGAGTCAAGGAGCATGTCGTAAGATATGTCAGAGTAGGCAATCAAATCCAAAAAATTCTGACATGCTAGACTTTGTCAAGGTGTCATGGGGCGTCCCCAAGGTCACATCGCTATTCTTTGACTACGTCATACTACACGGCTCGCTTCTCAAATATGGGCCAGACACTGCAAATTTGTCAGCTACAACAAAATCCTGCCCAAATTGGCCTGAATTTGTGAAGATCCCAGCAGAATTAGGCTAAACTGTTAAATCAATGATTTTAATTTACATTACATGTGACTAGTTGAGATCTAAAAGTTCTATATATATCACTGCCTGCAGTATGAGCCGTAATGGAGCCAGGGTTGAGGCAGTTTACTCCTTTTTTTTCTGCCATGTTCCTAGGTGGAAATTTCTCACGCAAGTGAACTTGGCCAAAAAAAGTTATTTTTATTCTGATATATGATCGGAGTTTGCAAAGTATCATTGCCAAGGGATCCTAATCACCTCTAGAATCACAATTTATTTTCAAGAAATGCATTTGAAGCCCAGTATCATTCAGGGACTTTACGGAGAGCTGGGCAGTTAGACAGAAAAGACTGTAGTAATGAGTCTTATAAATGAAGCGATAAGTCACTGGAGTTCAGCCTGAAGCAGAAAAAGAGACCTTCTCGTTCTTTACTTCCTGTCTTCTCTCTGTCTCTCTCTATCACACACACTCTTTCCCTCGTACACTCACTTACTCATTCACCTCCCTCCCTTACACACTCACCTAAAGAGGCTTACTCTCTCTCTCTCTCTCTCTCTCTCTCCCCCTCTCTTTCTCTCCCTTCCAGGCAGTATAGAAAAACCATCTATCGTACAGTTTGTCTTCCTTTGCACATACCGTATATGAGAAGCCACATTAAAGCAGTGCTCTTGCTTATACGTCCAGGTTTCTTTTTATTAGGGGTTGACTGATTTTTAGCTGGACTGATTTTCCGAGCCAATGTTTAGCCTTTTCTGATATCGGAATGATCTTGCTTTCTTGTCAATGAAGGCACTTTGGTATATGTATGTATTGTCTTGTTACTTATAGGACTGACTCCACTGCAACAAAGGAAACCTACTATTAGAGGAATTCTACCTACCTGTGATGGGGTTTTTTTATATAATAAATACAACTTTCCTGTGTGGTTTATGTGTAATATTTTGTGTGCTCTCATTGAAGGCATACAAATCTTAACAGTCTTACTGTACTGGACTATCACACATCAAGTTTAACCAACCAGCACTTGGACCATGTGTAGAGTAAATCCAGACAAATGTGCTTTTAGTGTTTGTAAGAGGTGCAGGAACTAAGTATTTTTGCTTCCACAGCAAGAGAACCCTGACTGTTAAGATTTGTATGCCTTCAATGACAGCACACAAAATATTACATATAAACCACATAGGAAAGTTGTATTTATTATTTAAAAAAAAAAAAGAAAGAAAACATCACAGGTAGGTAGAATTCCTCTACTAGTAGGTCTCCATTGTTGCAGTGGAGTCAGTGCTATAAGTAACAAGACAATCAGAAAAGTTGTTCTCCTGAGTAATGTTGCTCTGGCTGAAGCTGGAAAGGCTGAATGATTTACTACAGTTAAATTATATACTTAGCTCACTATTCCTCGCTTAATGTACCGGAGAGAGAGAACAATCTTTTGATGCAGTAACTAGCATCAGCCTACTTGTAGAAGAATTAGGTCTTATTTTTAATAATAAAAAAGTATTTTGTTTGGTTTATCCAACATATTTGAAAGGTATTAAACGTGTACACCATATTGAGTTCCTATATGTCTTAACAGTCAGGGTTCCTTTAAAGATTCAACAATGCAGTTAGCAAAAAGCACAACGCACTCAGTCATATAATTTCACTCACTCTAGCCAAACAAATGTGACTCGTGTGTTCTGCTCGAGCCCTGCCCAACGCATCACGTGTTTGGTGAGAGTGATGTTTCTGTGTGTGGGAGTAGACACAGTGTTCAGGCTCACAGTGCTGCTGTAGGATTGTGTATGCCTACAGCGGAGTTTCAGTCATTTACTAAACAAATTATACATCATTTCTGATCTTTGTCATTTCTGCTTTAACTCATTAAAGCACAGACAACTGTAACTTGCTACCTGCAGTGCTCTGCTCAAGCTAAGCAGGCTGTTTCCATGGAATCATGCAGCGCATCTGCTGCATTCAACACATCCAGCTACAGCTAACCTTGGTCCTGTTTTTGCAGCCTACTGTCTAAAACTCAAAACACTTCTTATGAGTAACATTTTTACACTACAAATTTATAGCACACAAATAACAGCCCAAAATACCTGTATTAATTATCTGTATTAAGTACCTGATTACTAATAATTGATATCGTATCAACCCCTACTTTTTATACTTTTATGCATTTAATATTCAGGACCACCACAGAACAGGTATAATGTGTGGTGTTTTAGTTTATATATTTATATTTATATATTCTGTAAAAATCTAAACATCAAAAATGGAGACTTCTGGGACAATGATGTAATACTGTGATATAATAATATGTCTGTGAGTATAATAGGTGCCCCCATGTATATTATATTATATTATATTATATTATATTATATTATATATGTATGTATGTATGCATGTATGTATGTGAGACTATCTATATTTAATAAAAAAATTACATAAATATAACTTCATACTATATATGTAACACATATTTTGTAAGTCTAACAATATCCTTAAAAGTCTTTAAAAAAACAACTCTCAGGTAGCTAACCTTAAAAAGTAGGATCATTTTGTTGCCAAAAAACAAAATTGTAGGTTAGCCCTGTTTTCCTCTGGCTTTCCTAAACAGTCTTGGCAATGTAAGAAAATAAACATACATACACAGAAATACACATACGGCAACACACACAAGGGTATCTCCACTTTTCTCCCATACTCCTGCATAGTTGGCTAAAAAAAGAATTTCGCCCCAAGCACACACACGCACACTTACACACACACACACACACACACACACATACACACACATATATATACACACTCAGCATGTTCCCTCATTTCACACTGACTTAGGAACGAGAGAGGGAGGAAAAATAGAGCAGGGAAAGAGTGAGGTAAGGTGGCACTTCTCTTTTTACAATTATGACTGTTGTTGCACAGTAGGAGGTTAGCCTCCGCTATCTCTAGGCCGGTGTTTAGGACAGGCCAGGGCCACCAGCGCACTCGTTACCGCCGCTAATAAACATCCATCTGGGCTGACGTCCGTCGGAGGCAACCTGCCATTATCTGACCATACCACGCTCATCTAGTCAACGGCTTAATTCATCCCCCGAGGGCTGCTGAAATGAAGCTGGTTTTGGGGAAGGCCTCCCCCCTCCATCGATTTCTCACTCTTTTATTTATGGCTTTTTTTTTCCATGTGCGTATGCGTGTGAAACTGCACTGTATTATAAAATAAGCTGGGTGAAACAGACCCTGGCCTGCCAGCTGAATGCATTACAGGCTGTAATTACATTACCTGTTATGGCTGCGAACGATTGTGAGTAATAACAAACGGCAAGTTGGACAACAGTGGGCGAAACGCGGCGCTTCACTTTGACTCAAGCACCATCTGCTGGACGTCCATGGACACTGGCTGCTTTGACGCTGCTGAGTGAGTGAGGGCTGGTCAGGCCTGTAGTCACTTTCCAGATGGAAATAAAAATCTCTTTTTTGCTGTGTAAATATGTTAATGCTCAAAATCACCATCAATGTTTTCACTAATAAGACCAATTTGATTGCAGATAAATATATACATAACATTATTCTAATATGCAAGATAAAAAAGAAAAGAAACTGTTGATGCATAAAGAATGCTGTACAGAGCTGTAGTTGAATATAAAATGACTGTAAACCAACCAACAGTTATTATTAATGTAAAATCAACAGAGCCAAAATATTAAAATAGGTTATCATTGTACATATATGCTTAGAGAATACAGTGATCCCAGGCTTTCAAGAGGCAGTGCACATGTTTTAGGTATAGTTTTTTTAATGTTATTATTATTATTTTTTTTTTGCAGACACCCACTCAAATTACATGTGATTCGGTTTCCTATAGTGACGCACTAAACACACTAAAACTGCACTATGCAAGTTTAGGGGATTTGGAGACCTCTCTGGTTGAAGTGTGGAATTGCATGCAAAATGGAAAAAAACGTTTTGTAACATGGTTTGTGCTTTGCACCGCTTCCCAGAGTCGATGATTAAAAGAGAATTCAGTCAAAACTCGGTGAAGGATGTGAGTGTATTATCTACTATCATCATCATCATCATATCCTCATCAGTTTAATGCTGATTTTACATTTGAGACATAAAAAAAACAAGCTGGACTTTCTTTTTGAGCCTATGGATGTGAAACATGTGAAAACATATGACATGGTCAGAAAAACGCCAAACCTGACAATGGATGATGGATGACTATTTCAGGGTTTACAGAGTAACTCACAACTGCCTGGAAGCTTTAATTTAACATGCTTTCTTCTCCATTTTTTGCTCCTGGTGTCCCCCTACAGATGTGTGGTGTACCATTACAGCACTGTCATGTTTTGACCCCCATCATGGATAGCTTTACATGTGCATTTGTTAATGAGCTAAAGTATACAGACTCCAACTCCCCTTCACACATACACATGGATCATACACTAAAGATTACATGCATGATTTTAGTTGTTCCTATGTGTAATACGAAATATGTATTAACGTGAAGGGGAAGTGGAATTCAGCACAACATTGACATAGACAGCATCAGAAGGGAAGGAACCATGTCAACTTACAATGCAGAGTAATCTTATAGGATATATCTTATTTTATTACTGGAGGTTGTAAACTGTCGCAGTTTACTTGGTGTGAAATTGACAGAGCAAACTTTTTGGCATGAGATGAATTTATTTATTTGCATGTTAGCGTGTCTGGACTAGAAAAAATACAAAACTCTGTGAGACAGGGGTGACGCAGATATGGTTGCTACCTACATTGCAATCTTGCATAAATAACTTTGGCAGGGATGAACACTTTGCCGTCGCCGTTTTCCGTCTAGCCGTAAGACTGTCTTGCATTCTTTTATCTCTTTTAGCCCTTGCCAACGAGTAAACGCCAGTCCGAGATTTACTCTTGTCTGGTTTCTTGCTTAGTAACTCTTTCTCTTTCTTGCTTCCTCCCTCCGACAATGTCTTCCTCCATCTCTTTGCAGGCTCTGCCATGATGTCCATGTTGTGAATACTGAGCTAGCTTCTTTTTATAGCTAGCTGACAGTGGTGGACAGTAAAGAAGTAAATTAGTAATTGGTTACTGTACTGTAAGTAGTGTGTTGGTGTATCTGAACTGAAGTATTTCCATGTTGGGTGCTTTTTACTTTAACTCCACTACATTTCAGAATCTAATATCTTACTGTTTACTCCACTACATTATGGCCAAATCTGCCCTTCTTTTGTGTGTATAAAAACGGAACATGTCGAACTGAAAGTGAGCCCACCAATCAGGGTCGTGGTCACTTTGTTTTGAGCTTGTTTTGACCTGTTGGACAGAGCTTGGTTCTAGCTAAAGGAAACTGTTCTCCTTCAGTGTTTTGTGCTTATGATCATTAGAATAGACATCAGTGTCAGACTAATTAATGACCTTCTATTAAAAGACTGGTGGACTGAGAGACACACTAGAGTCTCTTCACCTAACTGAGTTGATTAAGAGTCTTGTTCCAGAAATGATAATAGGACATTAGAGCCATAATAAATCATGCTACTTTTACTCTCCATACTTAAGTACATTTGAAGGTAAATACTTTAGTACTTTTACTCAAGTGCAGGTCTAAAGGGAGGGACTTCTACTTTTACTGGAGGAGTATTTTACCTTGGGTATCTCTACTGTAACTCAACTACATGGATTGTGTACTTCATCCACCACTGCTAGCTGAAGACTCACAGTTGTTGGTGTGTGACATGGTGCCATAAAGTGTTATGTTGTTGTTCTCTCATGACAGGTTTGTAAAGTTGCATAGTGCAACTATATATAGCAGGTGTTCCAGCCCTGGAGTGGCAATGACAGATACACCATTAAGTCAGTTTACCATTAAAAACAAATGTGAAGCTCCTACTTTACGCTAACATCATTACATGTTGCTTTAAATAATACGTTGTTTTTATTTATATTATACTGTACACAGTTTCAACTCATTTGCTCAGGTATACTGTATATAGAGAAATAAATAAATATAACATAGGCTCATCAAAATGAGTCACCTGTGACTGAAACGTACCTAGTGCCGTGTAATACCTCCACAAGCAAGAATAACAGCTGCGATTTGATTTGGCATGGACTACACAAGTTTCTGGATGTAGGCAACATCAATGTTTAGACACTCTTGCATCAAAGAATTGCTCCATTGGACCAGATTTGGTGGATGCCTTCCCTGGCATAATTCTTTGGAGAATTTCCTGTAGACTGGGATTTTAGCCACTGCTGGTAGACCTGTATGACGGTACGCTTTCATATACCTGCAAATTCAGCTACTTCCTTCACACTATGGTCTTTGGCATGCCCCCCAAACGCAACCACTCCCTTTAGCCAATCATTAACATCTGCTTTGAACCCATTTTCCACACATTGAACAAGACATTCACTGCACTGTACCACCTCTTCTTAGTCTATGGATCCCGTCACTCACACCCCACATATTTATAGCCTGATCATTCTTGTGCAATGCCATCTACAGAAGCCTGAGGTTACTATCACCATAAACACTCATTTTGGCCCATTTTTTGTCCAATGATCTCATATGATCTTATATTAACATGTGGAGCAATTTTTGCACAGGTCACATTTTAGGTTTTAATTTTGTCCCAACAAGTTCAATTAAGCAAATAAACGGTAACTGTGCATTAAAATGTGCACAGCTATAGAGGACTTCTTTTTAGTTAGACCAGTGTTTCTCAAACCTGGACCTAGAGGCGCTCTGCCCTGTGAGTTTTAGTGCCTTCCCTGCTCACAACCCACCCGATTCAACTTATCAGCTCATTAACAAGCTGCAGGTGGGGGTGTTAAAGCAGGAAATCCACTCAAATGTGCAGGGCAGGGTGCCTCCAGGACCAGGGTTGAGAAACACTGAGTTAGACAATCAACAAAACAGCATTTTACCTGAGGCTCTCAAACTTTTGCATACCAATGTATCTCTTGGGTGCTCCAATCATAAGTAAACAGTACTAGGTGCAGAACATTGTGATCCAATTAATCAAATCACATGTGGTGGTGATCTGTCACATTTCTATCTGACATCCATCAGTCTGTTAGTTGATAGGCTCGGAGTATGCTGACATGCTTTTATTTGTGCACACATACGAAGACCACCACAAAAGACCTCGGTCAAGCAATACCACCTTTATTCCACTGAAGTTTACAGCCCCTGTCTGAGCACTCTCAAATGCCACAAACCGCACAGCTCCTCAGACACCAATCACAGCGGCTAAATCACTATCTGCTTCTCATGGGTCAGGTGAGAGTGTTTGTTTTAGAGGGGCACAGGATAAAGTGTGGCAACTTAGAGTGAGTCTTGTCTCAGGAGCCAGTTTGCGGCGCCCCTGACCTCTTTCCTCAGGTCTCATCCACCTCACCGGCGAGGACTTGGCCCAGAATACAGAATTAGAAAGTGGCCCAGCAGTCATTCCACTGGCTTCTTTCATCCGAAGACTAATTTTCTTCAACCGAGACCTCAAAATGTCGGCCTGGCCCACAATTTATGAGCCTGACGCCGTGAGAGAGCAAGAAAAGAAGTTCAAAACGGTTAGCTTTAACACTAGCCGCAGCCTCCACAGGTAGGTCTCGGTACCTGAGCTGAACCCTCCTGCGAATACACTACTGGCCTACTACTAAGTTTGGAAGCAATCTTTTATCTTTTAACACAGAGCCAACGAGTTTATCTAAATATCTGCAGCAGTAGGGTACAACTAACTGATCCTTAATGTGTTCTTGACTATAATGGATCATAACATCTTTAGCATTAATATATTCAAGGCTTCTGTTAATGAAGAGTCAGCTAGGATTGTTGGTATAGAGTTCCAAGCCTTTAAGACCTGGGCTTAGGACAGGGCCTAGGGCCCAGACATACCATCAGTAGAGAGGATTGTTTGATCCACGGACAAGCACGAGCAGCTGCCATGGTTTCCTTGTCCACCATCCAGACAGAGGTGGCACCTTCATTACACACCCCTGTCTCTGCCCAGACCATTTCCAAGCACTTAGTTGAAGTAAAATTTGATGCCACTGTGCCCATTATGTATCCCGCCCTCGTTTGCAGTGGTGTCATGGATGAGACCCCTCGAATGCTTTAGCAATTAATCCAGGTTCTGTTTGGGATCTGTCAATGGTCGGGTTTGAGTATGGAAGCTTTGTGGTGAGAGCTCCAATCCTGCTTTTGGTTTGGAGCAACACACTGCCCCAGCTGCTGGTATGATGATCAAGGGAGTCATTGCGTCCTAGTAGTGATACGAGGGACACTAACAGCTCATCTTTTTTTTTTTCTTAAGAAATGTTACTCTTAAAATTGTATACTTTATCAAGGATCAAAAGATCATTTCCCACCACTTGCTCCTTTTGAGACTTTCTGGCAGAAGTATTGTTCTCTATAGTTCCAGCGCTCTATGCAATAAAACAATCATCATCAGCTAACATGGAAAATGTTCATTTTTGTGTTGGTAAGAGGAATGTAGTCACCCTTCTCAATGCAATTACCATACAGGTGTTAAATTTCAAAGTACTATTACACCCTTCTTTGTTTAAAGGAGCTTCTAGAAGGCATTTTTGACTGGTGGGGCATTTAAAAGGACTTCTACAAGAACATCTAGAACACCTGTTCCACCTGTTCCTGGAGATCCCCAATTCACGTAACTATTACATTCAGAAGACACTGACTGGGTAAAGGAGGTGTCAGATTTGGGTTAGAGGTGAAATCATCAGGAAGTTAGATTCCCAGATGGAGGACTGGTGACTTCTAATCTAGAATCTAGAGCTCAGGTTTGTCTCATAGGAGAGACCTTCTAAGGTCATACAGTTTTCAGTAGTATAACTTGCTGAAGATTTCAAGGACCTCAAATGATTGCTTCTGTAATTTCTGCCATCCAGAGACCATCCTTCATTTATTTAATTTCCAGCCCAAACAGCAATTAAGTACACATTATTCATTTTTCAGTGTCGGAAAAAAGCAGCACAGATATTCCTAACAGAACATTACACAGAAACCTCAATTACGTAGAATAATCAGATTTTTCAGCATTTAATATGTCCTCTTTTGCCTTTTACTGCAGCTGCTTTTCTTTTGTGGGGACTTGCTTTCTGTTTTTCACCGGAAAAGTTCAGTCTTAGAAGTTGGTTATAGTTTCTGATATTCACAATCCAAGTAATCCAAAACACATTCAGTGATGTTGAGGTCTGGGCTTTGCAGTGTTCACTAGGAGTTGCCCAGACTAGTTAACTAGTCAACTTTTCTGCTCAGCGATGATACTAAAGCTGAATGTTGACTAGTTCACATGATTATGATCATTGATCATGAATATGAACGTTCTTTAGAAAGAACATTCTGGGAATCTAAACCAAACTTCCTCCTGAAAACTAATTAATGGAACATTGCATTGCATATTCTCAGAACATTTTTAGAACATATAATTTCTAACTGGGGTACCTCTGGTTTCCCGAAGGCTAACAATGCAAACCTGGGCATGTCATACTCTACTGACCTGTGGAGTTTGGCTTCGATCTAACATCTCTCTGCCAATCTACAGTGCTTTACAGATCAGCTACCGCATGCTGTTGTCTTAGTTTTCCTGAAGATCACAGTAAAAAGTCATGTGTCGATGGAAAGGTGTTTATTAACACCCTATAATAAACTTTATTTTAAAAACTGCGGAAACAACTTGGCAAAAACAAAAGTAACTGACTTTTAATTAAGTAAAAAGTCAGTTACTTTTGTTTTCGCCAAGTTGTGGTGCTCTAAATTTCTCCGGCTCTCCGGAAACCTACGCCACAGGCAAGTATCTCAGCAAGGCTCCCTAGGGTGTGCCTAAATTTGCAAGATTCCGCGGTCCATATCTCAGGTTCCCTGAAGGCTAGAAATACGATCCAGGGATCGTTGAAAAGGACACGTCACACTCTACTGATCTGTAGAGCTTGGCTTCATCACAGATTTTTAAAGTCACTTTTTGTTTTCCCTTCTCTTGTGGTTTTATTCATCAGCGATTAGTCACCGTCGACTTAACTTTCATCACACAACTGTGGGCTTGCAACCCCTAGCGGCCTAGTAAACACCAGTAGTTTTTGTTTAATTAGTTTTTTTTTTTCTTCGTATTTGTCCATTTCATTTTTTCAGTAACAGCCTTGAGTTGTCTTCTTACAGTGAACGTATGGACAGAAACACCTTTGGGGTTTTTTCACATCTGAAGCAAGAGTAGAGCTTAACCTTCTCCTTAAATCTCTCAAAGAAGGTTTAAGTGCTGATAGAGGTCTACTGGGTCTTCCACGACTGTTAGAAGTCCCATTTTCTCCATACCTTTTCTGCGAAAGCTGTTATTCACTTATGTTTCTTTTGGCTTTCCCCTTCCTTATGGTAGCGGATATCTGATCTCCTGGAAATGAAATACTTAATGGATGTCTTAAAAGGAAATTAAATAAATGAATAAATGGTCTTTTACTTTTGCACAATGAAAGCTTTAGCGCAAGTTCTGCCAGGAAGACTCCAATGCTACATCAGTCATTCAGTCATTACTCTGGCCAACTGCAGTCTGCCACCTGGCTTTAAAAGGATTCAATGTACATTCCCATTCTGCTGCTTTCACGTGCCAATGTTTCAACATTCTCCTCCTTCCAACCTACCCACCACCAGTTTGGTTCCGGTCCTGTTGTCCAGGGAGTAGACTCCAGGCAGGATCTGTGAGAGTCTGAATGCTTCAAGACCTGGGCCAAAGATAGATGGGGCCTACGCCAAAGAATCTGTATTCCTTAAGAATTGTTATCCTTTAAATTGTCTTATCAAGGATTCAAATATCACTTTCCATCACTTTTGCCATTCAAGTCTTTCTGGCAGAAGTACTGTCCTCTATAGTTCTAGGACTTTGCAATAAAACATAAATAACAGGCTTAAATCACCAACTAACATGAAAAAAGTTCATTTATGTGTTGGTAAGAGGAATGTGGCCACCCAAGTCAATGCAGTTACCATAAAGGTGTTTAACTTCAGAGAGATATTACAGCATGTGACATTAATGCTGTTTTCTATTCGGTCCAGAGCCCTTTTTCTTGCGTCAGGACAGTCTGGACGTGTGTCTACACACGGCACATCCTCAATTAGAAATATGCTTCTCCTCATGCGCTTTGACCTGGCAGTAGACGCAATGACAATCAGTAACAGAGCAGCTCTGGCAGTGGCGACCAACGTCAAGTCCAACAGATGATGAGAAGAGTGTGCTTCGACTACCTAAGCAGAATTGCAGGGCCCATACAGTGAGTCACACATACACAAGCACAGCGAGCGAACATCATTCTGTCACTTCCTCCCGAGTAATCAATTCCCATCCCTCCTTCTCCACACACCGTATACTCCACTCGCATCCCCCTCCATCACGAGCACACATAACACGCATCAGTCCATCTCATCCTCTCTCCCAGCGTAAGATACAGTCAGTCTCCAGCTGTGCTCCCAACTGAAATCTCACTCTATCTCTCCATCACTCTCCCTTTCGTCCTTTCCCTCTTTCCCTGCTCCCTCCTCCTCCTTTTTTTTTTTTTTTTGAACAGGAAGGCTCCAATGCCTGACTCCAGCACAACCGCAGTGCCCGCTGGATGGGCTCCAGCTCAGAGGAGGAGCAGGAGTATCTGGGTCAGGATGGAAGAGCCCCTTCAGCTGAGAGGGGGGAAAAGAGCAAGCCATGCCTTCTTTACCCCATAGTGCTGCTCCTGCATCCTCTTATCTTGCCTTCACACACATACACATGCTTGTCATCGGGCATTCAAGACCAATAGCAGGGGTACATTGGGAGGGAGGAAGGGGGGCGGTGGTAGGATGGGGATGCTGCATCCCACTGCCAATTCCGTTCCAACCCACTCCGCAAATTCTCCCAGCGATGAATTTTTCACATACTTGTCAAACGTGATTCTTAATAATGTTATATCAATAGGGTAAATCATTTGTAACAGGCCTAAATGGGGAAAACAAAGCGAGGATTAGGAAACAAAGATGTTCGCCATGCCCTGTGCTCTGCCATCTTTTAATGAAGATATAAATATGAATGTGAAAAATAAGAGAAATGGCTGTGTAATTCCCCAATTATCTGCACACTGTGTGGATCCTCAGATGTTGACGGATCTTAGGCTACCAAAAGGATTCTAATATACTGAGCATGTTAGTCATGTTCCAATGTGGAAACGATTTTCCTATTTTGGAAAACCAGCATGAGCCACACTACTGAATCTTCAAAAATGCCTTGGCCGGCCCACTCCACTTTCAGCTATACTGTAGAAGGAAAGCACCCGCATTCTTGGATAGCTTATATGGGAATCTGATCTGACTTTCATGGTCGAAAATGTTGTCAGCACTTGCAACAGCAGCACACTTTGGACTCAGCAGTTAGTGGGTAACTCCTAGGAATCTCTCATTTTGGCCCTGGCAAAGAGAAAAAAAAGCTTGGGCCAGTTTGATGGTACCTTGAGCCAAGCTAAGCCAAAAACACTGCACGCTCTCATCCCAGTTTCTTCCCAGTTGCAGTGAGCTCCTAGAGCGAGGGGGTGTCCTAAAGCCGCTTCTTCCTAGTGTTCAAAACACAGAGGATAGGCAGTGCTGGGGATGAGCTGGTGGCTCTCTGGCAGGTCCTCATCCTCTGTAAATGGAGATGGATGACAGTGATTGCAGATTTGGGGCACTGCAAATGCAGGGTACTCTGGTTTTCCTCTCGCCAAGATGTGTAGCAAGCTAGCTCTAGATCTGGAGAGGAACAGGTAATCCTGGCTCAGGAACTCCAGGCTGGAGTAGGATGAAAGGAAAAAGGCTGGATAGGAGAGAGGCAGAGGGAATTAGATGTTGGGCACACAGGGAGGGAGGCTGGAAGAGAGGAAGAAGAAGAAGAAGAAGAAGAAGAAGAAGAGGAGGAAGAAATGGTCATGACAAGAGAGGAGGGGTTCTTAATACTAAGTGAGGAATGAGAATGAGGAGCAGAGGTAAGCCTATCAGGATGGCGTGGGACTGAACCAGTGCTGATTCAGGAGGCTTCTTACCTCAGGACATCTCCTGCCGAGCTGGTAGTATTTAGCTGACAGGAGCGAAAAAGCACTTGATTCTGAGTAGCACTTCTATGTTTCCTGTATACTGTATAAATAGGCTGCCACAAATGCGAAGGAGGGTTGTGTGCGTCAAAGTTCTCAGGAAAAGACTGCTGAGGTGTTATTTGCTTTTTTGCCTTTTACATCTTAATAAATACGGCGGCAAGGCAGAGTTGATCCTAGACCAACGTCTAGACCTCTCTGGAATGCAGGATTCAAGGTGCTGGATCCAAGGACTCTCAGCAGCCATATGAGCCTGTGGACAACTGAACAACAGCTGTGCATAGAAAGTTCTGCTGTGGTGTTCGAGTTCATTCTTTTCAGTGACACGCCTGTCGTTCCTCAGAAGCAATCGTGTGTTTTGCATGGTAAAGAAAAAGAAGAAGTCATGTATTTTGGAGGGAAACTGTTTGTTTACGAAACGCAGTGTATTTTTACATTCCGCCTCAGTGGCACGATATCAGGCACGCTACTCCTCAAGCGGATGCGCAAAACTTTAAAAATAACCTCAGCCAAAGTTGCCTGTCTGTGCGAGTACAGCAACGAAGCCCTCATCCGAAATATATCTCTCACTGTCACAGCGGCCAAGGTCCCTTGTCTCCAGTGGTGGAGCGATGCTAAGTTCTGTCTCGCACTTTCATAATTGCTGTGATTAGTGGCAGGGGATCATTTTGTTGTTGAAAACATCTGTGCTTGCGAGCATCATCCTTTTTTTTCCCCCCCCCAGATAATGAGCCAATGTAATCTGTCTTCCCGTTTTAATTTTCTTTGATTAAAGCGTTTGTCTCTGACAAGTCTTACTTAATGAGTGTTTCATAATTTTGCAGGAAAATGATGCGCAACTTCCATGCCGAAGGGTGAAGAGCTCCTTTGTTTGTTGGATGTCCAGCTGCGAGCACATGGAGCCGCTTGAAATGGAAAAAAAAAATCTTTCACAGACCTGGCAAAACTTTCTGAGCTCCTCACGCAGTTTGAAAAGTCTTTTTCAAAAAAAAAACATTCTCAAGGGCAATGAGAAGCATTGCTCTGAGATTGGAAATTGAGTGCAAGATGGAGATTTGCAAAATCATACGCCTGAACAGTTACCAAGGCAAAAACCGGTGAGATATTCATTTGTGAGCCTTTTATGTACAAAAAGCTTGCCAGTTGAAAATCGCAGAGCATCAGGGGTCGAAACAGGTGGCTTGAGGCGATTTGGAGCTTGGGAAGAGTTTTCAGCTCGGCAACGAAATAGACAGCTTTAAAATATAAAAAAAATGGATGCTCCAGATGAATGTCCCAAAGCCTTCTATGAAGTCAATGTACAGTATAAAGGTCAGTTTTAAACCTTTTGGCAAATCAAGGCTTTCAAACAAGTGCCACGTTGTACTGGTTTCTTTGTACCTTAAGACGAGGGTATAATCAAAAGGAGATGGGTACCATTAGCATTCTAGTATAGAAGGAAAATACTGGGTGAGTTCTGCAGTTCCTTGCCTAAACTGAGCCTATATGCTTTCTTTTATCTTCGGGACAGTGATTCACGCATCCACTTCCATTTCTGTTATCTTAAATTTTTTCTTCATTGAATACATGGAGCACTCTACGGTAATATCTGGCACACTAAACCGTTGTTTTGCTGTGCCTGTGGGCCGTGACACAGGTGTAAGTTATAAAGAGCCCTCCAGCTATGAGGGAGACTCCACTCCTCCAGATCCCCCAACTGACGCTCTATGTCAGGTAAAGAAACTATAGCCAGAGGCGTGGCAGGATCGTGAGCAGCGAGGCACCTCCAGGCTTGATTAACTGAGGAGCGTCTGGCCACAGACTTCCCCTCCATTTGAGGGTTGGACGTCAAAGGCTCTGCCACTCTCCAACCAAGGCACAGTTAGCACTATGACTAAAACGCAGAGGAGAGGCTGAACTTTGCTGACTTTGCTCTGTTCTACTTTATCCTTCTTTGTTCGCCAGTTGCATCATCCACCCTTTTTTTCAGCTGCAGCAGGGGAAGCTGAGTGTCAGAATTCGGAGGGACAAAAGTGCAGAGCAGGACATTTAGGAGGAAAGTGCAGTGCTACCCCAGAATTAGGGCTTAACAGCACAGTCTCAGAGAGTTTCACGACTATTACCATTGCTGTCCGCATTCAAGAAAATCCCAGCAACATCGCCTCTGTGCCAGCCCTCGGATGCACTCTGTTTTGATGTCATTCTAGTTTGTGTTGAATACATGAAAGCTAGACTAGAATAACAGAAGCACAACACAGGGTGGCTTCCAGGGATAGATTTGCCATTGTGTGGCCTGAGACCAGTAGGTGTGTGGGCTGCTGAGAGAGCAAGAAAGAGAGAAACAGCAGTAAAGTATTCTTCCAGCACATGTGCTGCATTGCCATTTCTAATGCAATGCCATGTAAAGTTAATAGCGACCACCCGGGAAACGGCATGTGCTGGGCAAATAGTGGTGTACACATACTTAAACACATTAGTGACTCACTGTATCTTTGGTGTGTGTGACTGTTGGACATCCTAATGTCCCTAAAAATGCCACCCCATATCAAAACATAATGACAATGAGTGGAAATGGTAAACTAAGAAGGCTATAGGCTATAGGCTAGCTAGGTGAGGAAAATGATTTGTTTGGATATTTGAGCCCGGAGCATGAGCAGAAGGGGTAGACGGGGTAGAAGGTGGATAGCAAGAGCATAGTAGGCCACTGTTGGCTTACTTAATGGCAAAGCTTATGGTCCACTGGTGTTTCGCTGAACAGTGGTTTGGGGGGGGGGGCAGTTTAGCTTCTCCAGTTCACCTGACTGCATGTCTTTAGACTGTGGTACAAACCTGGAGCACACGGAGGAAACCCATGCAGACACATGGAGAACATACAAACTCTACACAGAAAGGCAGATGGCCCAGCCAGGAATTGAATCCAAGTTTTTCCTTTCTTGCTTTGAGGGACAGCGCTACTCACAGTGCTACTGTACTGCCGGGTCCTTTGTACATTTAAAAGTTTTTGTGTCATCAACATTTTCAAGCAAACCTCTTTATCCCAGACCTAGGTTTTTGTTTCTATGTTGTTTGTAAAATATGCCTTATTTTATTTTTGACATTTAAAGGCTATACACATTTAAGATCTGTTTAAGGGGTTAAAAACTAGTTAGATCTTGTGCACAGAACATTAATTTGGGCAGTCCGAGGGTGGACCAACATATGCTCGCTATATGATATATGCTTGGTATCTGGGCGCTAACTAAGATATCATGTTAAAGTAGTGTACTTGTAAACTACTGCTATATATGGCTATTAATGTTACATCACATACCTTTAAGGTCTTCAAACCAGGGGCGAGCGTGCGAGCAAGCCTGCAGGTTGGAGGACACCTAGAGAGGGCTAAGTAAGCCTCACATTCAAGTTACGCTTTGGTTTATTTAGTGCAATGTGTAAATAAAGCAGACTGGTTCACTCGCGCTGGGTGGTTCATGAGTGTATCCCCAGCCGAGCCACAAGGGATAAACTTATTCATTCAATTATTCAGCTTATTCATATATATGCCTATTCTCGCTGTCACTATGATAGCACTATGATAGGCCTATTTGTTTTCTTTAACACAGCCAGACGTGAAAGCTCCAAAGCAGTACAGCAAGCACTGACTAGAAGTTTAGTGAGAAAAGACCATATGGAAAACAGAATTTAGTTCACTGCGACTGCAGTGGGCTGGTCTAGATAAAAGTCTGGGCTGAATTTAGTTTTGGGGTACTGCTACACTGCCAGCTTGTCCTGGCTGACCAATGCATGAAACGAATGGAACATGGTTGGCAGTGCCAGGTTGTTGGATACCCATAATACAGCAAATCCAGCGTCCAGCCCTCTCCCTTTGTGCCACTGCCTGTGGGCTTTTTTTTTCTGTAGTTGACCAAAGCAAGATCCCACACAATAATTAACAGCAAACTCTGCGCGAGAGGGCCCGCACTATATTTAGTTGCAGACAAGGAGAACATGACTAGGCAGAAAAGGACGGCATAAGCCAGTTCTTATCTGAATGTAATAAATGCATAGGCTGTGAAGTAACCCAGTAGATTATGGTGTCGTATATAAAAGCCTCCTGGCGGATGTGGAAGATCTTTCTCCATTTATCCAGAGAGGGATAAACCGGCTTTTTTTCCCCCCTCCCTTCCCTTGCCCTTTTCCAACCATAATGAGGATAGAGCGTTACTATGGTAACCCAACTACTCAGGTACAATTTATCTTTGTGAGCCTTTGCAAATAGAAGCCCAGTTCTCGCTCAAGCGCTGAAGGTTCTCGTGGAAAGGAAGGCAACAAAGCAAAGGGCTCAGAGCAAAATAAATCCAATTGTGTGTGGCTTGTATGGATGAAAATTCAATTAATTTGCTGCTAATCACAAACAGTCAACTCTTTTTTTTCCATATTCAACTGGGACGGGGGGTGGGGGGGTGGTACCCTGGCGTGCTGGGATCTTGTTAATTAGATAAAACTATGCATTTTAGTTCCGTTCTTTCCTATCTGATTTCCCCCCACTTTGCAGCTGTGGATTGGGAACTGATTAGGCCCTGAAATGTTTCATCTCTCTCAACTCATCAAAAGGAAAGCATGGAAAATGACACCATGTGAAAACTCCCTGAACTTTTTTTTTTCTTCCCTTGAATTTGTTTGTGATGTCCTGAGATTTAGATGTGACAGTCCGTGCAGCATTTACTGTGCGTTTCCTCCAGCTGCTGACAGAAGCTCAGAGCAGAGAATGTATAATGCATAATAAGCTTTTTACTTTACTTGCTTTATTCAGTTTGGTTTTACAGGGACGATGCACGCCACTAAAGAGCCCGCATTCCCCAGGCAGGTAGAAAAAGACTGCATTTTATCAGCTCTTATTCTGAAGAGGGTTTTTGTACAATTAAACAGAGATGTCAGCACAACACTGTCCATTATATACACAAGAGTGGGGAACTTTCAGGACCTTCTGGCCTTCAGACAAGGCAGAATTATCTCAAGGAAGTAAAAAAAAAAACATTTATAATTTTTTAGTTAATGGTTTTTCTCTTTCTGTGATGTGGAGAGACGATGAGGCAGGATGCAAGGGCAAGTCTTTAATATGAACCAATTAGTACAAAGAGAAATCAAATACACTTGAAAAATAAGAAACAAATCACCACAAAGAACTAGAAACAGGGATACAAAACAAACGACAGGAAGACAAGACACCAAGCAAACACAACGACAACAACAGGGAATCTAAATAAACAAGGGCTAACCAGGAACACCTGGGAAGGGGCAGAGCTACAAACTAGGGACAGGTGAGCGGCATGACAAGCGGGTGGAGACAGGAAGAGCTATAAACCAAAACAAACAGAAGCACATGGCACAGGACAATAAAAGGCACATGGAAGTAACAGAAGAAAAACACAGACAAACAGGGGCAAGACAAGCCTTGATGTAATTCCAGCCCTTTTCTCTATTACTTATCTCATAGCATAATCCTTAATGCCCACCTACCAGCAAGCTTGCTATGCCCTCACAAAACAAATAGACAGCCAAAAAGGAAAAACTGACCGCTCTAAAATGTCCTGCTCCAATCTAGCTTGCGAAGGTGCATAGGGCATTATAAAGTTCTACCAAACTTTCAGTGTCAGACTCTGGCTCAAACAGATACAACAGAACTGACGCCATTGTAAGAATAGCCACAGTGGTGTGGGTTGGACCTTGTGGCTGGATGCCTCTCTAGCGGTTGACCAATCAGAATAGAGTAGGCAAGCTGACAAATCGGAGCACACTGGGCTCATCCGGGCATTTCAGACATTTCAGGGTGTATACAGATATATAAATACAGATATACAAATACATATTTTCTATGTCTAATCTCAATCTTGTTTCAAGGAAGGAATTACTATGTATTCTGAACTTTTTAAAATCATTTTATAGTGAAATTGTCTTATTGTACATATTTGGCAGGTACGTTTGTGTGTTTCATGCATTATTTCCTAAATTTAAAATGTTTTGAATGTTTAGAACATAAGATGGATAATCTTATAATATACTTAGAATAATCTTATGAGGAGAAAAGGCCAAGTGAGCTCTCCCATTGATTAGGCCTTCACGAGTTGCGCTGAAGGCCTCACATGTTAAAGTAACCACCAACATCATAAGGAAATGACAACGGAACCAACCAATCGCATTTTGATTGGTTGATTCCGGGGCGGGACCAATCTCACATCACTCAAGGCCATCTGGACATTCTGGGTACATCACTGACTGTCATTATGATTGATGGGTCAATTAGGTTCAACTCTCTCAGGATGTATACAACATCAAAGATCATTGTACATGAAAGAATACATTTCGGAAATGCTGCATGATAGAAACTTACTTTTGGCACAGTGTTTTGCAATACCAGTGAGGGCTCTGGTGCGATCATATCCCTTTCAGAGGCTTTGTTTTCCAGCCTTGATCTTCACTGCCTTGTTGGAGATTTTGTAAAATAAATTCATGGTGGTAAATCCAACACTGAATGTCTTCTGTGGTTATTTATCCATATTTTCATGTTAGAATAAGTTGCTGTTGTTGTTACCCTGACTGTTAGCTTAAGGTGTCAGTGGATGGCTAAGTTTGTCAACCAATCAGAAGCTGTGTTCCTGACTTGTTGATGCACCCAGAAGGAAGCAATGCTATTTGGAAATAAGATAAAGGCTACCAGGAACAATAAAAGATGATACATGTAGACTGATATGGGCAATATTTATTTAGCTACACTTACAGAAGTAGTGTCTCTCAGTATGGTATCAGGCTGCCATGTTTGCTAACACAACATGCCAGATGTCTCAACATAAAGTTGTAGAGGTTTGTAAAGGTGTCCTGTGATAATCCTTCTTGAATATTCTCACACAGTTCCTGCAGATTTTGTTGAAGGGGTGGAGGTAGAGTGACACCAGGCCCTCTGGACATGTGACCATTCATCTTAGCGCTGACCACGGTGCCTCCACACACAGATTCATTGGTCATCTCCACCAAGACAAAAGCAACATTCATTACTGAAGATGACCCACTGACCTTCTAAGTCACTCCATGACAGTCTGGCATGACATAATTGCAGTCTTTTGCAATGTTGACGTGGTGTTAAGGGCAGTCATCGTAATGGTCTGCATGCATGTCGTCCTGCGTCTTGCAGCCATCCACCAACAGTGCTGGCACTAACAGGACGACTCATGGAGGGCATCACTGCTTACTGAATGTCTGCAATTGTGGCTGTTGGGTCTATCAGGTACAGCGAGAAGGCCTGTCCTCGTCTGAACTTGAAACTTCATCATGTGTATGTCTCACAATGTCAAACCTACCCACCAAGTTTCATTCCTGCAACTATTCTTTTGATGATGAGTGTTTGTATGTACCTACCGTAGAACTGTGCTTGAAGCTACAATAATATTTCCGGTACCTTTGTTCCATTTTTTACATTTAAAGTGTACACAAATATTTCATAAACCAGTTTTAGTGCTTTTAAATTCTCGTTTACAGCTCTTTTTTCCATTCTGTTTTGGATGGTGTGCTCAAAGCTCTGTCTAGACGGTTTACAGCAGCGTTTCTCCAATCCCCCTCTCTAAGTACTTCAGAGAATTCAGCGGTGGGACTGCCACTTTGTTGTTCAGAAATCCCTGATTGTGGCTTTAAACCAGTGAGCCCGAGGGAGAGATGTCTATTATCTGCCTCGACTCTCGGACACTCCTTCATTCTTGGTGGTGGGAAGGGGGGGCGTTGGGGTGTCTTTGGGGGGGACGGGGGGTGTAAAGCACGACTGAGACAGGATGAGTGAGGGGATATTTAGCAAGTGTGGCCCTGGAGTCAAGACTGGTGCTGACCTTTGAGTTACCTCCCGGCGAGTGCTGCTCTGAGCTTGTCCAGTCCCTAGACAGACAGGGTTGTGGTGAAGAAACCATGCCAGGGAAACTGAGAAGGGATTTGCTCGGCTCAGCTGCAAGAGTGAAAAAGAGAGCGACGGAGCGAGTTCTAACCCGCACTCAACCTCTGTAGTCTCGCCTTTCTTGTAAAGGCTTTTAGTTCAGCACAGCGCAGTGGAGTCGCATAGTCTAAGTGTTCTGAAGAGGGCGAAACGTTCCCAGACTGCCGTGTTCTTGTCAGTAATGAACATAATAATCCCAGTCAAAGCATGCACAGCAAGTTGGGTACATCATAGTTATGCAGAAGTACATGCGCCAAGTCAAGTAAGGCACAGACTCATTTTCCAGATGAAAATGTTCCCTAGACACCACTGACCTGATCCGGGAGTCTAACACAAGCCAGTAATTTCCCCTTAATGAATTAAGATTCAAGATTCAAGAGTTTTATTGTCATATGCACAGCATAACAAGCAGTTACATTGTACAATGAAATTCTTACTTTGCAGTTCCACCGTTTTCGACAGTCTTAAAAAATAAATAAATATCAATATAAAAAGGAGAGAAAAATAGGAATACACGTACGACTGAGTAAAGAAAAACACTAAGTAAAAAAGAAGTGAAAGTACAGTACTGTATGGAAGTGAGAGTACAGTACTGTATGGATGCATGTGCAAGTTGTGTGTAAAGTGCATATGCATGTGTAAAGTGCGCTGTGCAAGTACAAAAGTAAACAGTATGGGATAACAGTAGCAGCAGAATATGTATTGGGCTCATATTAATGGGTGCATGTCAGAGTCAGAGTTCAGAGTTCAGAGTTCAGAGTTCAGCCAGTTTCAGAGCGGAAGGGGGGAGGAGGTGTTCACAAGCCTGATGGCCTGTGGATAAAAACTGTCTGTCAGTCTGGCTGTTCTGGACTTCACACTCCTGTAGCGTCTGCCCGACGGTAGGAGCGTGAAGAGGCTGTGTTGAGGGTGTGTACTGTCCCTGATGATGCTGTGGGCCCTCCTGATAACCCTGGTCCTGTAGATGTCCTGCAGTGAGGGGAAGGCTGCTCCAGAAATGGACTGTGCGGTCTTGATCACACGCTGGAGAGCCTTCCTATCCTGAGCAGTGCAGTTTCCGTACCAGACCGTGATGGAGCTGGTAAGAACGCTCTCGATCGCACTCCTGTAGAAGTTGCAGAGAATTTGGGCTGACATGCCAAATTTCCTCAGCCTTCTCAGAAAATACAACCGCTGCTGGGACTTCCGGACGATGTAGTGCGTGTTGTGTGACCAAGTTAAATCCTCACTGATGTGAACGCCGAGGAATTTGAAGGTTTTCACCCTCTCCACCTCTGTCTCACCTATGAACAGGGGTGTGTGTAGCTCCTGCCTCCTCCTCCTTGGATCAACAATCATTTCCTTGGTCTTGTCTGTATTCAAGGAAAGATTGTTGTAGTCACACCAGTCCACCAGCTCAGCCACCTCCCTCCTGTACGCTGTCTCATCCCCACCAGTGATCAGTCCGATGACTGTAGTATCATCAGCAAACTTGATGATACTGGTGTTGCTCTGGGAGGCCACGCAGTCATACGTGAAGAGTGTGTACAAGAGGGGGCTCAACACACAGCCTTGGGGGGTCCCAGTGCTAACAGATCTTGTGCTGGATGTGCGGCTGCCAATTCTGACTGACTGGGGTCTGTCCGTCAGGAAGTTCAGCCCCCAGTTGCAGAGGGTGGGTGTCAGTCCGAGGGTGAGGAGCTTTCCTGCCAGTGTGGTTGGAATGACCGTGTTGAATGCTGATCTGTAGTCAATAAACAGCATTCTCACATATGTGTCCTTGCCCTCCAGGTGTGTGAGGGCTGTGTGAATGGCAGTGTTGACTGCGTCGTCAGTGGATCGGTTCTGACGGTACGCAAACTGTAGCGGATCTAGAGTGTCGGGAATGGTCTCCTGGATGTGACTCATGACTATCCTCTCGAAGCACTTCATCGCAATTGAGGTGAGTGCAACAGGGCGATAGTCATTCAGGCAGGTCACGACACTTTTCTTAGGGAGGGGGACGATGATGGTGGTCTTGAAGCAAGATGGCACAAAAGATTGTGCAAGGGACAGGTTGAATATGTCCACAAACACGCCAGCCAGCTCTGAAGAGCAAACCTTGAGTGCACGCCCGGGGATGTTGTCTGGGCCAGCAGCCTTCCGTGGGTTCCGTGGGTTTATTCTCTTCAGAGCCTTGCACACCTCCACTGCTGTCACGACGAGCGATGAGTTCTGTGTGCTCCCCTCGGCCATAATGCCTGTTTTAAAAGCGTGACAAAGTGTGATTTACTCCTGTGGGTTCTTATTTAGACTCTTCACCAGCAGAGTATACTCTCTAGTGGACCGAGTATAGCAGTGGTGAACCAACATTATTAGAGCTAGGTTTTTAGTTGGGCCATAAATGTCAGAACTTCTGTATGATTAGATTTCTAAACTTATTCTGAAGAGCATCTACTTGAGTGTTTTGCTTTGTCATTTTGACTCCATTACCTATGAAGGTTACTCAATATGTACACTATATTGCCAAAAGTATTTGCTTGTCTGCCTTCACACGCATATGAACTTGAGTGGCATCCCATTCTTAATCCATAGGGTTTAATATGATGCTTTCCATAAGGTTTAGGAATGTGTTTACGGGATTTTTTGAACATTCTTCCAGAAACGCATTTGTGAGGTAAGACACTGATGTTGGACAGGAAGGCCAGGCTCACAGTCTCCGATCTAGTTCATCCCAAATGTGTTTTCTTTTGGGTTCAGCTCTGTACAGGCCAGTCAAGTTGTTCCACACCAAACTCGCTCCTCCATGTCTTTATGGACCTTGCTTTGTGCACTGGTGCGCAGTCATGTTGGAACAGGAAAGGGGCATCCCCAAACTGTTCCCACAAAGTTGTGAGCATGAAATTGTCCAAAATCTCTTGGTCTGCTGAAACATTAAGAGTTCCTTTCACTGGAACTAAAAGGCAGAGCCCAACTCCTGAAAAACAACCCCACACCATAAACACCCCTCCACCAAACTTTACACCTGCGCTTTTTCAACTTTTTGCATTGCGCTTGGTGATGTAAGGCTTGGATTAAGCTGCTCGGCCATGGAAACCCATTCCATGAAGCTCTCTATGCACTGTTCTTGAGCTAAACTGAAGGCCACAAGAATATATAGCATTGCTGGGACAGACATCCCACCCTGCAAAAACTCATTTCAGGGAGGTAGCATTAAGACCCTGATTCCTGACCTTCTCATCCAACCCTGTAACAGCGCAACAGTGAGCAACACGGCCATTATTTTTACCACCAAGCCGAGATACGCTTTAGAGTAGTCTGTGGTTAAATGGGTTTTATCTGTTCTTTTCTCGAACTCTCTGCCACAGCACTGCATGACACTGAACTAAACTGATGGACAGTCAAAGAGAAGAGATGTAGACTGTAAAGCCCCGCCCACAGAGAAACCCCTTAGGTCTACTAAGTACATAGAGATACCAATCAGGATGCTCTCATTCATCGCTCTCGTTTGTATGTTTCTTTCTCTCTCTCACTCGCCCTCTTTCTCTACCTTTCATTTGCTTGCTTTAAAAAAACTGATTTCCGGGATGTTCTCTATAAATCGCGGGCATCAGGGAGCCCCTATTACAAAGTGGGAGACTCACTGAACTTCTGGAAGAGGTGGGATGTCTGCTGCGCAGTCAGTGGACAAATTTTATTTTCTGAAATGAGATCTGAAATGAGACCATACTGGGTTTGTCACAGGACAACAACCAATCACAGTAAACTACTCCTGCACAGTCAGGTTCAATGTGCGTGTGTTTGAACAGTTGAATTTGGCGGATGCAATGATGACTGCTAAAAGATGAAAGATTACTTTCATCGTTAGGTTTCCTCTGTTTACCGCACACAAACTTCATCGGTTCCCCGTCCAACCTTAGGCCGTGTAAACATGTTAAATTCCACTAAACGTTTTAAATAAAGTTGTCTGATCTTGTAGTTTTTAATGTTATGATTGGTCAAATTACTTTTTTATGGATTTGTCTGCAAGTTGTGGTATTGGAACCAATATTATGTCTCAAGCTAACTGGGTCCTGAGCACATTCCCATGCTGTCTTTTTTTGTAGGTGCCATGATGTGGTGCTCACTGCTTACCAATGCAATCATAATTCCCACAGTATTTCTGTCAGAAAGACTCAAAAGCCAGGAGTGATGGAAAATGATCTTTTAATCCTCGATAAGCTGCACAATTCGAAGAATATCAATTCTTAAGAAATAAAGAGTCTTTGGCATAAGCCCCCCAGGTCTTGTAGCATTCAGACCCTCACAAAACTTACCGCATATAAGCCTACCCCCTGGAGCAAACTTGTGGTGGGCGGGTACAATGAGTACAACATTAAAACGTCAGCACCTGAAAGCAGCAGAACATGAATGTAAGTTGAATCCTTTTAAAGACAGGTGGCAGACTGGGTAATGACTGTTGGCCAGAGTAATGACTGTGAGGTAGCATTGGAATACTCCTGGCAGACGTTGTGCTACAGCTTTCATATATAGGATGCAACTTAAAAACACAAGTAATATGTTGGTGTGGGTAATGTAATGGAGTTCACTGGCAGAGGCAGACCAGAACTGCAGATGTTAACATAGCACACAAACACATACAGCAACCAGTTAGCTTGGAAACCAAATGTTTCATATCACAGGGGTCTGTGTAATATGCTAATGCATATTAATAGTTTGCTAGCAAAAATGCTGAGTTAACATTACATTACTGACTGAGGTCCTGTCAGAAATACATGTTTTCATCATGTCACAAACATAGTAACATCATGCAAAGGCTGTGCATTCAGTAGGTTGTTTCAGAGTCAATTCTGTACATGCATCGTGGCAACAATACAACAATGCATTAGTGTTAAAAGAAAAAGTATTTTGGAAAAATGAACAGTACTTTAACTCTAAAATTTTCACCGACCAACTTTCATAGTGAAATTTGACCAATTTAACACTTGCAAAACCTTAGTCTTGGGAGTGGAATAGGAGGGACTGGAATTAGATTGTGGAAAGAGATACAGCCTTTATTTTTTATGTTTAGATTTTTAAATTGTCTTGATGGTACAATTTCCTTGCAGATAAATATTATTCAAATAACATTTAAAAAGTGTACAAATGGTAAAAGAATACTAAGGAGGTAGAGAAGCAATGTGGAACAATTCTAGTTGAGGTGTTGGCTGCTTAATTACAGTTCTGCATAGCTGTTTTTTTTGTTTGTTTGTTTTCTCGAGGTATAAAGAATAAATATCCATGACTATCCTCTGACTGGTCGACAGGTCAGGAATACAGCTTCAGATTGGTTGACAGACTCAACCCAAGGTGTCAGTGGATGGCTAACAGCCTAGCTAATAACAACAATAGCACATTCCACATGGAGAAACCATAAATAATTACAGAAGACTCCAAAAAGACAGTACAATTCAAGTTGAATTATACAAAACTTAATGCTTGGGCCAAAGTCTTTTAATGTTTGGAGTTTGGCAGTGGAATTTGCCAATTTTTAGAGTTTTAGAAGGGCAGATTGTAAACTCTCAAATAAACATCACTAACACTTGCATAACATTAGTCTTCGGAGTGGAATAGTGGGAGTTTGAGGCACTTCAGTTTGATTGCAGCATTTTTGCTTTTTCTCGATGTGAACCTGAACAAAAATAAATCAGGAGTACAGACTCAAACCTAGCAATACCAAACTGAAAAAAATGAAATAAAAATTTAACAAATTGTTTAAGTTTCCTTACAGATAAATATTATTCAAATAATAATTTAAAAGTATAAAACATTATAAAAATTCCAAGGAGGTAGAGAAGCAATGTGGAGTGAAGTGTTGGCTGCTTCATTACAGCTCTGCATAGCTGTTTATTTCTCGAGGTATGAATTTTGTATGATGAACCCTCCTCTGCTGTGGCGGCTCACATCAAATCACCAATTACCGCTGGAAAATGACACCTTTCATTTCACCTGGAATATGCAGAGCTGCCTAGCTATTTTTAAGTGAATTGCAATCATGAAAGACCCGCAATGAACTTGTTAAAAAATCCCCTCATCTGTCTAAATATGTTTAATGAGTGCTGTGTGGGTTACCTTACACCTCCAAGCCTCAGGTGCATGACACACTGTTGGATGGTTTTCACAGCAGCCATTTTGTGGCGCTGTAATGCTTCCCACACATTAGTTTAATTTGTTTACCAGCCATTTCACACATGGAAGAGTTTAACAGCATCTTAGCATTTAGCACTGCGAGCGCGAGCGTGAGAGCGAGAGGGAAACAGCGAAAGCGATTAGAGAGACAGAGAGAAGGAAAAAAGAGAGAGAATGCCAAGTTCACAGAAGCTTTAACAGCAATTTAACTTCAGAGGCGGCTGGTTCTCCTGCACAGATGCTTCGGTGCTAGCTAGCTAATCACCGGTGTTTGAGTGTGCTGCCCCCGCTGACCTGGAGTTGCTCCGACTGTGCTGCATATGTCTAATGCCTGGAGCAATGTGGGCTTTGCCTCTGGCACAGAATCCCCCCTGGATGCTTATATCATTGCGCTCTGGCTTGACTGTGGGCCATCAATATTCCTCTAAATGTCACGTAATTCATCTCTCCATGGCTAAAGAGAATAAAGTCCTAAATGGTGAAGACAGAGTTGTAACCCATGCTGTTTGTAGCACCGCCTGAATGCAGAACAAAGGATAAAGCTTATTATGTTTCCAGTAATCTTTATATCCGGTCTCAAGGTTGGCAAGGTTGCGCCTGTGCCTGCTTGCACCCAAACTGATCGTCCCCCTGGAAGCTGAATGAGTGAGTTTGGCTCAGTAATCCTCCTTATTAAATGCCACTGGTGTTCACTGAGTTTTTCACAATGTAGAGTTGCATGCAAAGGTTTGGGAACCCTGACCAAATGACATAATTTGTTGACATTTAAAAGGAAAGTGATAACAATTGTCTCCCAACGTTTATGCAGACATACTTTATATTTGACTAACTGCAATAAAGGATGGTAATTAAATAGTATTTGTGGCACCTACAAAGTCTTCATTAACCCTCTCAGGTCACCAATGTCATATGCGACGTCAAAGAATGTCGTAGGTAATAAGTCAGCAACAAATACTTTACAACATGGAGAAAAGGATAAATGATCACAGAGGACTCCAGAAAGACTTGAATTATGAAACACGTACTGATTGCACCAAAGTCCTCATTCAAAATGCTACCCTCTAGCAAGTAAGCCTCTAGCATTCAGCATTCTCAAGATTTACTCTTTTCTGTACAATGTCCTTTGATGTCGCACATGACATTGTCAACCTGAGGAAGTTAACTCATTGTACAAATGTAGAGCATAAATTCTTCGCTTCTTCAAACCATTTACTAACAGTTCACAGTCATGAGCTCCTCTAAGCAGCTGACTGAGGATCTGAAAATTATGCCAACTAATGCCTACGAAGCCAGAAAAGGCTATGAAAAAGAGCTTCTAGCTCGCAATTTCCATTATCTGAAATGTGAGGAAGTCAAAGCAACATCTTTAAGGCCAAGAAAGATCCCAGAGAGAACAGTTGATATGCTTGCCAAAGGCAAAGCAAAACCCCCATGCGGCAGCAAATGACCTCCAAGAAGGTTTAGCGGTTCAGGGGTGGTGGTGCACTGTGCATGGCTTGCACAGACATGAACTGCGTGGAAGGATCACCAGAAGGAAACCTTACATGCAACCTAATCAAAAAGTCAAATGTCGCAATCATGCAAACAACAACAACAACAACAACAACAACAACAACATTCAATCAATAAGCTAGACGCATTTTTAGTGATACAACAAGTGATATGGACTGATGAAGTAAAATTGGAAGTCGTTGGCTATTAACACCAAGTGCTGCTTCAAGAACGGCACAACGATCCAAAACATACCACAAACACCACAATGAATGGCTTAAGGAAACACTTTTGGAACTGCCCTCACAGCTCTGTGACCTGAAGATCCATGAAATACGCTTAGAAAAAGTCCTATCTGACTGCAACCAGCATTTGCAAGCTGTGATATCTGACCAAAAGTATTGACCTAGTAGGGTGTGCGGTCTTTTGCACATGCCTTGTGCAGAATAAAACTTTCCTTTAAGAAGTGGACTATTCCCATAGACTCCCTCACTGAAGCTGCAGTCAATGTCCATTGACCGTGAGCTGTATTCAAGCTGTTGAAATTCAGTTAATGCAAAGAAACTGCCTTAGTGAGAGATTTTAACTCTCGCCATCCATCTCTCTCCTTCTCTCGGTGACTCTCCAGTCTAAATTAAACTAACTTTAATTATTCACACCAGCAGATTTACACAGGAAATTAGGAGCATTTTTGTGGACTGTCTACCCTGATCCCCAGGAGCATGCTTGCTCCCCACCACCTCCCCCCCAGAACACTCCCACTCACCTTCGAGCAGGAATCAATGAATGTAGGCATCGAGCATCTCGCTCATTCAGCCTGCGCTGCTGGCTGCTTCGTTACCGCGTTGTTTATTTTTCTCATGCCATGAATTTTGTATGATGAGCCGTCCTCTACCATGGAAGCTCACATCGAATATTCAAACTGCAGAGCCCAGCCGAAATCTAGGATGCCGGGGGGAAAAAAAAAGGATGCCACACACAAATCCCTCACCTTGTCTTCATGACATGCACGTGTTTATTCCGCACCTTTATCTTTGCTATTCATCTGTGGTGGCTATAAAGGTTTGTCACCTGGTTGAGAGGGAGGGGAACTAACTGTGCATCTGAGAAAGAAGCTCCCCGAGGTCCTGGCCCTCGCTCACACGGAGTCCTTTAGAAGAGAGATGTCTCCAACAATTAGCTTTCTGTGCTAACATCAGTGTCTTCAGATCGCACAGAGGAAGGGTGTTCACTAATCTCCGCACAGGTCTGGGACTTCAGATAGAGACTGAGCTACTTTGTACTACTTTTCACATCCCATTACGTGATTAGGTTTATATTTGGACACCATTCTCAGGATCAGCTATGGAGCCTCACAGGTGTCCACAGGATAAGCTGTATAAATTAAGTAGCTTAATACCTGTAAAGCAGCCAGAAGGATTACTGCAATTCTATATTGTATAAATACAATGTTGCGCCACACTGTTGAACAAAAAAATTCCAGTATTGTCAGGACATAATAAAATGGACATAATACCTATTATAGCGTGTAGCTGCATGTGTCTGAATTCCACAGTGGGTTCTAAGTTGGTGTGGAGGCCCACCGCCCTGCACTTTTTAGTGTTCAGCCAAACTGAACAAACAAACTTGACCCAACTAAAAAGCTTAACGGTTATATAAGCTTGCCTGACAAAAAATTAGACACTTTGCATGTTGAAGGTGGCAGTAACTTTAGGCTCCTGCAGATACCATAGATAATAGGACTATAAGGTTACAAGGATGATTGCAGGATGTGATGGGATTCATAGATTCATAGAACAGGTGGTACAGTGCAGTGAATGTCTCGTGTGGAAAAGGGTTTCAAAGCAGATGTTAATGATTGGCTAAAAGGACTGAGTGCATTTGGGAGTGCCAAAGGCCATAGTGTGAAGGAAGTAGCTGAATTTACAGATATATGGAAGTGTACAGTCATACTGGTCTATCAAAAATCCCAGTCTACAGGAAATTCTCCTCAGAATTGTTCCAAGGAAGACATCCACCAAATCTGGTCCAACTGTGCAATTCTCTGATGCAAGATTGGCTGAACATTGATGTAGCCTAGATCCAGAAACTTGTCCAGTCCATGCCAAATTGAATCACAGCTGGTATTCTTGCTCGTGGAGGTATTACATGCTATAAGGTAGGTTTCAGTGAGCTTAGTTATATATAAGGGAAAAAAAACGGAAATCACAGGAAATTCAGTCTCCCTACCATAACCGATCCTTTATGACTGCCTATTTGCAGGAATTTGCACACATTTCCTTTGGAAACTTACTACACCCTGCATGTATAGTAAGCTATCAACACGTTTACTTGTTTACATGTTTTAGGTTTACATGCTTTAGGCCAAAACCTCCTCAAAAATATCATAAGCAGAAACTGGTCGGTGTACTTATAACCATTTCATGTAATAATAATGAGGGAGTTTATCACAGCATTACCCCTTCAGAAGTCTGGTTCCTATCACTACCACTGTGAGCAACTCTGATGTAGCATTGGACATCAGACCACTCTGATTGGTGGTGTTTAATGGCCTTGTGTCTTAACCATTTAATTATTTCGAAAGTTGGAAAAGTAGGAAAAAGTAGGTGGGATTTCCATTCAAGACACAGTGCAAAATATTCAGTTACCCGAGTTCCTGCCTCTTAGAGGGCGAGAAGTCGAAAGCAATGATGCATCACTACCCACAGCATTCAAACGAGTACGGAGCAGTAAAGTAGACCCAAGTGAGATATAAAAGCTCAGGCATACATATATCTTACTTTAGGAGCGCGCATTCCACACCGAAAAAAACAACACAATCATAAAATGAAAGCTGAAAAACCAGAGAAAAGATATGTCTCTAAAGGAAAAACAGACTATTCCATTAACGTTTAAGGGTTGATAGAATCACTGCCTGCGTTCTTATAACTCTTCACTTGGAAGATAATCATTTAAAAGCAGGAGCCGACAGTCTTCAGCAAGCAACATCATTCTCTACAAGAACTTTCTGTTTAAGTGGGAGACAGTGTAGAGGTAGACTTTGAATCAGACTGTATCAAAGGATTTGAAGCTTTCATAAGAAAGATAAGCTGAAAAAAATGTGGTTAGGAGGTAGAAGGAAGTGAGGATGTTCTGCCATCTGGGAGGGCAGTGGTGTTATTCATCCTTCTAATACAGTGGCCCAATCTTATACCGAACTCTGCTGCATTGCCCTATCCATGCAGCACTAAGGTTCTGCAGTCATCCACAACCTAGCTGATTAAATGAATGTCTCTCATAATACAGACTTGATTGTTTTGGTCCAGTCATGTCAATTAAGAATACACACGGTCAGCAAATACAGTTGTATGCAAAAGTTTGGGCACCCTTGGACAAATGACACGTTTTGCGGATTTTCTAAGGGAAGGGGAATTAGTTACCACTTCCTCTCCAATGAAAAGACTTGTGTGTCCTGTGCATGAAAGTTGCATTTCAAGTTAGATAGAAACTCCATAGTAGCATAACTTGTACAATCGTAGTATCTATCCATCTGTCAGTCTTTTACATTATTATTCAGTTTTTATTCGTTGATGAAAACTGTAATACATTCCGTCATAGTTCTCGTTTTCAGGTATTAAGTTTTATTCAGTTCACGTCTCATTCTGTCATGAAAAATAAGGCCACCAGACAAAAAATTAGTCACTTGTTGCCACAATGTACCTAATAACATGAAATACCTCCACAAGCATGAATAACAGTTGCAATTCAATTTGCCACTTTACAAGTTTCTGGATGTAGGCCACATCAATATTTAGCCACTCCTGCCTCAAAGAATTGTCCAGGGAGCCAGATTTGACAGATGCCTTCCCTGGAGAATTTCCTGTAGACTGGGATTTTTGCCACTGCTGGTAGACCCGTATGACCCATACACCTGCTAATTCAGCTACTTCCTTCACACTATGGCTTTTGGCACACCCAACTGCAGTCATGCCTTTTAGCCAATCATTAACATCTGCTTTGGAGCCATTTTCCACACATGGAACGAGACATTCACTACACTGTACCAGCTCTTCTCAGTTTGTGAATCCCATCACTCACACCCCCACAGGTATTTATAGCCCCATCATCCTCATGCAATGCCATCTGCAGGAGCTAGAAGTTACTACCACCTTAAACACACAAAGTGACTAATTTTTGTCCAGTGAGCTTATTTGGCCAGTAAATAGTTTTCATCATGGTTTTCGTTAACTAAATTAATACTGTAGCATGCAAGTATAAAATCCCTTTGCTGGTCTTTGTTCTATTTAAACATGCGTTACGTCCAGTTTCATTTTTCAACACAAGTTCTCTCAAATGAGAGAAACCCTTTATTTTCAAACAGAACCCACCAACCAAAATCCCAAAACCAACAGCTGGCCACTTTCCAGTAGCTTCTACTAGAATTTATAGTCTTTTCCAGCTACACAAGCTTTTAAGCTCATCTGTCCTTTTCTTGTCTACTGCTGCTCATCCCTCTCCTTCTTTCTCTCTCTTCCCTCTCCACTCCTTTTAAAAGTGCCCCCACAGCCAAATCAGCATCAGGTGGCTCTCATTAGAGACCAGCTCAAGCACCTGAGCTGAGAAGGGAGGAGTGCTTGCTGGTCAACCTCCCTGTCACCACCCACGCTGCGCAGCTTGCCACCGGGATCGAATGTCAGGCATAATACAGTGGCCTTGCTGTGAAACAGGACGTGGGGTCCAGGAGGTGGGGTTGGGCACCGCTATCATCATTCTCCTGCCCTTTCGTGTGGCTGACCCTCCTACCCTTTCATTCAGCTGTCGTCAGTGCCTGGGTGTCAGGTGCCTGGCACAGCCATATTTAAGTTCACTTAAAAACCAGGAATGTTTAAACTTATACATATCACAGTTATTGGCATCAGCCAGATCACCAAAGAGATAAATAGCACAAGAGCATTTTAGCACCATCACAGCCAGCCTGTTCAATCATACGATCAAGTGCATTCAACACACATGTCAGAAATAAGATGGAAGTGATATGACACATCAATTGCCCAAAGAAAAACAAGAACCTCCAAAATAATTAAAGGAGAAGGCAAAAACATTCTTAGCAAGTTTCAATTAAAGTGTAACAATAATTCATTCAAAGGCAGTTTGGGGTATTTCTGTTTGACCAGTCACAATTTGTTTTGACATGACGTAAAGGGTAACTGCTGTGATCAAAGTAAAAATGTTACGTTGCGGCAATGTACATGTTTCTTTGGGAGAATGTAAATTTTTTTTTTTTTTTGGACAAAAGCCTGTAATAGCGTGCAATATCTCCACAAACATGAATAACAGCTGTCATTCGATTTGGCATGAACTGGACAAGTTTCTGGATGTAGGCCACATCAATGTTCAGTCACTCTTGCATCAAAGAATTGTGGAATTGGGCCAGATTTGGTGGATGCCTTCCCTGGCACAATTCTGAGGAGAATTTCCTGTAGACTGGGATTTTAGCCACTGCTGGTAGACCCGTATGACCTCACGCTTCCATACACCTGCAGATTCAGCTACTTCCTTCACACTATGGCCTTTGACACGCAATCACTCCTTTTAGCCAATCATTAACATCTGCTTTGAGACCTATTTCTCATACACTGAATGAGACATTGACTTCACTGTACCGCCTCTTCTCAATCTATGAATCCTGCCACTCACACCCCACAGGTATTTATAGCCCCATCATCCTCATGCAGTGCCGTCTGCAGGAGTCTGAAGTTACTACCACATTATTACCAACATGCATTAACACTTGACATTTCATTTTTCAAGTTCTCTCAAATAAATTTAAAATGAGTGTTATAGTGGGCTATGCTAGCCATGTTTACTAAGCCTGGAGCCTGAAGATTTTATAATGGTAAATGTGTCCAGTCATTTTAATGCAATGTATTAATTCTGCCCAGCACCTAATAGGTCAAGGACATTTTGTGTCCAGCCAGATTCACAGGCATTTAGCGAAAGTATTTTTTGTAGAGAAATAGCTATATATTTCAGTGCAGCCATGTGTTCTTTTTTATTCATGACAACCAGTAGGATGAAATGCTCCTAGTAGAAGTTCTCCTTTGGTGCTCCCTTTTTAGGTTGGTACATCATTATAGTACAGGTCTCTTGACTGAGTGTTGCCAAGTATGTAGAGAAGTTTCGGGTTCAGCTCAAGCTTTATAAAGGGCATTTCCATCCCTTGGTCCTTGTTGAAAGATATTAACCCTAGACGACTATCCTTCACTGCCCGTTTCATGGGGTAAACCTAAAACTAATTCACTCTCACTGCCAGGCAATTACAAACCATTCACAACCTCACTCATTGAGGTTCCCCTTGTTCATTTTCTATGCTTTGTTTACTCCCCTCCCACAGGTCTTCATTAGCTTCACTGAAAAGCCTTAGTGCAGTGTTCCAGCTGTCCAGCCCCAGTGGGCCTCTCAGCTACCTGCCTCTGATTAAGAGAGCGGACCATCCTCACACCGTCTGTTCCTCCTTTCTTCCACAGTATCTGAAGAAACCACAGGAGAGGACAACAGCATAGACGGGAAGTCATTGACCCACAACTCATGGCTTCTGCGACTGTCAAAAAAAAACAAAACATCACAAGGGAGCATTGGACATATGGCTGTGATTTGCAGTCAGTCAGCTTAAGGAAGTGGTTTGCAATTGGGAGGGTGAAAACAAGTGGTTTCCTGGCTCTCAGTTGGGGAAGGAGATTTCCGGATTGATCAGACATGCATCTAATGACTCAAACAAGTCCAAAGCTTATAAAACAATGTTTTGCAGCGTTTCGTTTTTAAGAAACCCTCCCCATGATTGCTCTAGCAGATTTAGGGTAATTCTCTGCATAATTGAAATTAATGCAGTTTGACGCAAGTCCATTGTTCCACCGAGGCATGGAGTAATTTCCCACCTCCTTGCTCAGAGCCAGCTGTCCGAGCCGGGCCCTCTTGAAAAGGAAAGCCCTTTTAGCCCTATCATCATGGGACGCAGTGAGCTGAAGCACAACGTGTTGATAAACAGTTCTGCCGGCTTGATGGATGGCGCTGAGTGCCACTACATTTTCTTCTGTAGCTGCACGTAGTCAGGGTGGATTAAAACATTAATCAAATCAATGTCCTTGTGTCATAAGAGTCAGGGAAGCTGAGCGCTGTTCATTAGCGAACAGACAGAATAATAGGTATGGACACCTTGCAAAGTCTAAGCGGACTTTCCGAGGAAGCGAAACAGAGACAAGGAGCAGCCTAACCGAACACATCCTTCTTTATCACGGAGGTGGCTTCATTAAGCTTGCTTTCTTGGCTGCGAAGAATTATGTTCTGTCCTCTCTGGACACAGCTGATAATGATAAACCTGGCCTCAGCCCTATTCCCCTGGACATCCTCTCAGATCTTCCATCACTGGACCCCTGGCTGCTCCTACTTTTAAACTAGCCACTTTTGGGGGCTGATCTTTTCATGCCACGGCCCCTAAATCACAGAGCACTCATCTGCAATCTCTCCAACTCTGCACCTCCATTCCTTCCTTCAAAGTCAAGATCAAACAATTCCTCTTCTCCCAGTACTTTTGCTCTCCTTCCCAATCCCGATGTAATCAGACGCATCTTTTTTTGTGCTTGGTTAGCCCTCCTGTTTCTGAATGTCTAGGAGATGATTTTTTTTAAACCTGACCAAACCTGACCTTTGGGTCTAGTTGCGATCATCATCTTTGTTCCTACAGCTTGGTCAAGTTGAAATTTCACATTCAGGTTTTATTCATCCTCCCTATTTCATCACTTTAAAAAGTTTTGGTCTATTCAATCTGGCATGCAGGGGTAATTTTGTAGCCACTGAGGTCCACAATACTAGCTGGGGAACAATGCATATTAAAATCAAATCAAATCAAATCACTTTTATTGTCACGTCACATTTTCACAGGTGTGAAGGTGAGTGAAAAACTTAGTTGCGAAGTCCCTTACAGTACTTAGACACAAAAAATATACATTAGACAATAAATATATACAATACTAAGCACAAAATCTCTGTTATCCTAATATACATTATAAATGATATATATTTATAAACAGTAATATAAAGTTATGAAAAAAACCTATGATATATCCAAATGTACACATATAGCACTATGGTAAGGCTGAGGTAGATGAGAGATGCAGGGTATATACAGGGCATAGAATATATATACATATATACATACACTACAGATATACAATATAGATGAATATAACAGTATGTCAGTCTATATGTGCAAGTATAAATATGCTAAATGTAATGTGCAGAGTGATTATTGTCCATGGAGATCTGTACTGTTAATGCACTTTATTCATTGCCAAGCCTCCTGTATACTCATGTTTACTTACTGTTTCCATATTATTCGACCTCAGATGTTATTTTTATTGTGGACCGTCTACTTGCACTACTACTTACAGTTCAACATTCATTTGTTGCTGCTCTCACACATACTTATATATGCATATAGATATACTTATATTATGTGTATATATTTATTACTACTGCACTTTATGTAAATAATACTGTATTTGCACTTCTGGTTAGATGCTAACTGCATTTCATTGGCTCTGTACCTGTACTCTGCACAATGACAATAAAGTTGAATCTAATCTAATCTAATCTAATTTAGATGATTTTGGTGTAGATGAGCTGAACCAGGTCCTTTTACCGATGCATCAGCACTACTGGCTGTTCAGTAGCCTGATGACTCTCGGAGGTGGCTGGTTCTGGACTTTATGCTTCGGAACCTCCTCCCACTTGGCAGCTGTGAGAACAGACGGTGGCTTGGGTGGGTGGAGTGCTTTAGAATCCCCCTGGTTTTCCTCAGGCAGCGGCTGGTGTATAAATCCAGAGGTTTGGAAGCTGAACCCCGGTGATGTCCTGAGCTGCCCGCACCACCCTCTGCAAAGCTTTCCGCTCGATAGCAGTGCAGTTCCCATACCAGGTGGTGATCCATATTTAATCCATATTTGGGACATTATTTGTAGGCACTGATCGGTGAAGAAATGAAAACTCAGTTGAGTCCATGTCAGGTTCAGACTGGAAACTTGGTGCTTAAGTTGAGGTCAGCACCAAGGCTATTCTTCTCAGGCTATATGTGAGTTTGGCCCAATTAAAGCTCTATATGGACACTGCAACTTCTGAAAACTTTGAGTGAGCTTTTTTTCTATTTGATTAAGCAAAAGGCCTTACATTTTGAGCAATTGTATATTTAAGCCTACAACCTTAAAAGTCTCTTAAAATGAAGAACATACAATTGATTAACATTATCTAATTAGTTTACCCCAGATTCCACTGCCACCTCAGCTCATCATCCTAAGTTTAAGTGTTGGCCTGTTTTTACATTAATATCTGTGCTTAGCACACAATGTACATATTCAGGTGTTCTTTTTAGGTTCTTTATAGAACCATCTCTAAAAGCTTCTTTATAGAACCATAAACTCAACCGTTTGTTCAACATATTTAAACATTCCAATGTTTCTTTCACAATTCTATATATAACCATTGCTTTTTTACTAAATAACCCTTAAATTTGCTTTTTAAGGAGCTCACCCCATTACACTGGCCATCATGCCACACCATTAAGAGACCTTGAGTTAGGGTTACCTGCCTAGCTTTGTATTTGGCCATATCTGTATGATGATTATACCTGTAATAAGAGCATCCGCCAAATGTAGGTACGACTCAAAGAGGTTTGACCAGTTTGAACAAACATTCTTATGTTAGCTTAACTAAATACACTCATCCGCAAAAAAAAGTTTCACAAATTTGCACCCAGAAGGAATCAACCGACAGGAATGAAACTTGGTGGGTAGGTCTGACTTTGTGAGACATGCAAAGGATTCAAGTTTCACGCTCGATCATGCATGTGACGTAAACAGACATGGGCCTTATCGCAGTACCTGACTGACCCAACAGCCACGACTGCAGACATTCAGCGAGAGGTGATGCCCTCTGTAAGATATCCTGTTAGTGCTAGCACCACTGATGGTAGCGGGTCATCTTCAGTGACAAGCCACGCTTTTGTCTTGCCGGAGACGACCAACAAATGTTTGTGTGGAGGCACTGTGGTCAGTGCCAAGATGAATGGTTTGTTGTCACGCATCACATGTCCAGAAGGCCTGGTGTCACTCCACCTCCACCCCTACCGTACAATTCAAGTTTATTCAAGCTGCATGGGATGGATTATTGCAGTACACCATTATAAACCTCTATAACTCTATGCCAAGGAGTCTGTATGTTGGGTTAGCAAACATGGCGGCCCAACGCCATACTGAGAAACACTGCTTCTGTATGTGTAGCTCAATAAATATTACCCGTAACTGTTTAAATTTATCATCATTTATTGTTCCTGGTAACCTTTATCTTCCTTCTGCAATCTGCACTGGAATCCCACATTTCCTTCAGGGTGCAACTAGTCTTTTGACCATGAGTGTATTACATTTAGTGCTGACAAACAGAATGGCAGTCAATATATTATCTTCATAAGCTGAGTAGACAAGAAAAAGTTAGTTGCATTGTTATAAGTTGTGCCAGCTCAAATGCTTTTATGGTGTCACTTACAAATATGTATATTAGATCTTTAGTCTTTGTATATTTGCATATAAAGTGTTCAGCCCACTGGAGAACGTCCTTGGATGTAAAAAGGCACAAAATAGATTAAGATAATTATTTATGATTGTTATTAATCTGTTGTCCACAGCAGTTGGCTTGGAGGAATGGGCTAACAGCTGGTGCAGAATGAGCTTGAATGGAGTTCCAGTAAGGGCCTTGATACGGGCAGGCCACAGCCACTGCGGCTCTGATTAAAAGCTTGTGTGAGTCCGCTGCTTGCTGGAGTGAGCCACAGTGACACAAGACTTGAAAAGTAAGCCTGAAAACTTTGTAAATTGCTGCCTGCCTTTAGAGGGCATTTAAAAGAGTGACACATCCTGGTGCGGCTGGGAGAAGGAGAATCCGTAAAATGTTTTTCAATGGTGGCACTTACAAAAAGGGGAGCTTGTTTTTTAATCAAGGGAATCCTAGACTTGTTTCTCCCACGGGAGCGTTTGCTCATTCATTCAACTGCAGTTTGCAAAATTCCCCTGCCATTCAGGGAAAAGCGGCTGCAGCTATGTGGCCACACCTTTGCTCCCTGCAAAAAGAAGCAAAGAAAGGAATCTGAAGAAACAGCGAGAGTGTGATAAAGCAGGAGGCATTCGGGACAAAATGGACTCTGGAATGAGCACTCCGACTCCGTAATTTATGCACCGCTCTGCCGGTTTCATAGACAGCCAGGCTATACGGAGCTCCACAAATCCTGTGGTATGAGCTCCCATGACAGAGGCTGGAGCCATGCTAAAAGCTGGGGTTATTCAATACCGCTCCCGTCTTAGAGGTTTGCAGGAAGCCCAGAGCATCTCCTGAGTATCAAAATAATTACCCAGCGGCAGGAGCACTGACCTCAGGCCTCAGCAATATTCATAAGACCTTTTGTTGTACATAATGAATGACCCGAATATATTAACTCTAAAGACATATAGCTGGATATCCAGTTGCAAGTCCTCCAGCGTTTCTGGGAAACTGCACAGAGAGGCTTTGTTGGTGTGCGAGGTTAATTTTTGTGTCAGACACACAAAAGTGTTAGCATTACAGTCCATCATCCTAAATGGCATGCTGAAGTCCGGCTTAGTGTTGTTTTGAGGATTTGTGCGCATCTCTTGCTTGTCCTTATTAAACTACAGTGCGACGTATTTGCTCCCAGGCTGATTTATTTTGCACGTTTTAGTGGCCCAATTTCTGACCCATAAAAAAATCCCTATCCCTGGTCAAGAGCTGCAGGATGACACAAAACCAAAGGAAACAATTTCTGCCTACAGCAGAAGCCAAAGGTTACACTTAAGAGTCAGGAATGTATCAAGGTTTAATATTGAGTGTCATGAAGTAGCGATGTCCACTTCTCTGCATGCAACTGATTCCTAGTGTATTACAGTTAATAGATTTATAGAAATTCACGTCCAAGTCCAAAATGAGCATGCCAGGGATGGAGGTGGCGAAAATGAAAGACCCTTGAGACCCTTGAGGAACCATAACTCGGAAGGCAAGCCCATCCTTCTCTGGGTAACACCACATAGCAAAACAAGAATTCAGTGAACCAATACTCTAAGAACCAATGAACCAAGCTTAGATTTAGATTCCACTAAAAGCATAAAGGAAAATCACCAGCAAGAACTAAAACTCAAGAGAAAAGGTTCCTTAGAACATGAGGATCCATTACCGAGAGAAGCCAGTTGTTTTAAACCAATAAACCTAGTAAGACATTTGTGGTAAATGACCATGAAGAACCTTTTAAAGTTAAACCTTGTCATAATGTAAAGGTTGTATATCAATTATCATCAATCAATTTATCTATCTAAATGTATTCATATAGCGCTTTTTACAAGTAGATAGATAGATAGATAGATAGATAAATAGATAGATAGATAGATTTATTATTTATTGTAAAAATATGCATTAAGATATATATATTCCATGTATAGACTTAAGGAATGGAATCCAAGTTCCCCATGAGCAAGCCAAAGGCATCAGTGGAAAGGAAAAACTACCTAGGAGTAAGAGGAGAAAACCTTCAGAGGAACCCAGGCTCAAGGGAGGAACTCATCCTCCTCTGGTTAACACTAATGAGATTTTATAACAAAGATACAACAAAAAAGCTTGCCATTTAAAGGCTTTTCCTAGAACTCTACATCCCAGCCAAGAACCATTAAAAGGGAACCCTGACTGGTAAGACATATAGGCCCCAATATGGTGTATACATCAAGAAAAAAAAACTTTCATTATTAAAAATCAAACATATAACATCATCACAGTGTGACAATGGTGGCCTTCTAGTAGAGGAATTTGCTTATTTGTCATGTTTTTTTTAATAGTAAAAACAAGTCATGTTTTAGTAGTATTGGACATGTAAACTGTTATAAGTCATATAATTATTCATAGACTAGGTTCCCTTTAAGAACCTTTATTTTTAAGGGTGAAGAAACAAAGGCAAAAATAATGTAAAAGAACCACAGAGAGGAGCAAAGATTCAATAGGAGAAGCTCCCCAAATGTGTGAATCGAAATGTAATGTAATGGGTTCCGGAAGACCTGGAATGACGTTTTCCTCACAAAATTGTTCTCATCCATTGTAAACCAAAATGTGATTGGCTGATTCCTCTTTCAGTTCCTAACTGTGTTGTGGTAATCTGATAGGTAGGGACTACACCCCATACTGTAGAACTTTTTCTTAGCCAGATCTACATCTACACCATTGAGAAAGAAACCCTGACTGGATGCTTAACACTTCTATATCCAACCAAGACTTACCAATGAGATATGAGAATATTCGTACAGTACTTGCAGAGTATAAATAAAACAAGCATGAGGATCCTAATAAATAAAAATGACCTGGAAACTACAGACATGTATATCTACAGAAGGCCCTGTAGGTCCCTCCAGCCTAAGAGCATGATCCAGAATCATTGAGAGAAAGCAAAACTCAAAAGCGAAAACTCTTTATGAGAATGAGCAAGCAACATTCAGATGAACCAAGACTCAACTGAGGAACCTGTCCTCCTGTGAGCCACACCAGAGAGCGGAAATACGGAATTATGTTTCAATATCGTAGTTTGCGAGAATAAGAACAAAACTGAAAAAACAAATTGCATCACCACTGAGTCAAATTGAAAGTGAAACCTCCACCGCTGCTTCCTCAGTCTGCAGCATGGAGTCCTTTCCACACTGAGCCCATTTGTGGCAGTGAATTTGTATGGGAAAATCATTTGGTCCGCTTTCTAACATTCCGATTGATCCCATTGGGCTGGCTGCTTTCTGAATCCCTTTGGAACTAACGCTGAGCTTCTGTTTCATCCACCCTTTTATTGAATGTTACCTCTAGCCCACCGGTGGTCAGTTAGCATAATCCTCTCTTCAAAAATGAATGAAGCAATTTTTGAAAAATGAATATTCGGCACTTATCGTCACCACCATGCCAAACCGCATTATATTCATTGGTACTTGAAATGTGATGGGCTTCCTCTGCATGTCCAGCAGGGTCCGCTTGCCTGAGGCAGACACATCTGTGGCCTGTTTGATCTCTCACTTTCCATCACTGCCTCCCTTTTTGTTCACCATTAACAATGTATACGATGCCGGCAATAGCTCAGGCTAATGAACGTCTGCGAAATTCCCACAGTTGGAGTTTAAACTGAAGGAAGTGAGACAACTCTTGACAGTGCTCTCTCCCTCTCTTTTTCCATCTCTCTCTTTCTCCCTCTCTCTCACGAGGCAGGGATTACAGAGGCTGAGCTGGAGGATAAGGATGAAAAATGCAGTCAAAGCGAGAGGCAGTTTAGCCTGAGAAAATGCTTTAATTGTACACTTCACCGAGGATGCCAAGGACAATCCGGTGCTCCGGCTACACGCATTAACTAAGGTCTGGTGAAATTGTTTTCAGTAAGGTAATTATTTTGCTAAGGACTTGCGATCGATTGATTTGAGCAGCACTGCTCTTACATTTGATTCGAAAAGATGCACACGCCGTAAAATTCAAATTGCACCAAGAGAGCAAGTTCAATTGAGTTTTATTTTTCTATCTGTGCGGTACACAAGGCTACAGCATCTTTTCCTCCATATCAATGAAGTCCATTGATTAGACCTTGGGCAAACCTTGGGCCAACTTTTTTGGGCTTCTTTAGACATATAAAACTTGCCTCTCACACTACATTAGGGAGGAAGAACAGTATAGCTGAAGCACCTCTAGAACATGTCATGTACAACTCATTTACAACCTGCCGTTAAGAGTAATTAATAGCACTCTAAATGCATTCTTTAAGCTTACCTTACCTCTGCCAATGTTTGGTGAACTGGCTTTATTAATCAAATCAGTGTCTGTGCCTGAAGCTGTATTGCATCACCTTACAGCCAAAAATGTGATGGTAAATCATATGACTTTAACAGTGTATATCTAGACTTTCATATTGCTGGCTTTTTAAAGGGACAACTTCCCAAATGTAGCTTTAGCTAGATGTCCTCCTGCTCTGTGATGTACGGCCAGCCTGTCCAGGGTGTTTCCTGGCTTTCGCCCAATGAGCACTGAGATCTAGCACCCCTGCAACCCAGAAGGATAAGCAGCTTAGAAGATGGAAGAATGGATGGTTGTCCTCCTTATTTGACAAGTCATTCAAGCGATACATTTTCTGCTTTGTAATGATGAGCTGAAGACTACATCATGCATGTAATTATGACAACTAATAATCAGTTGCCATATGAAATATATCTTCTTAGCAGAAATGTATGTATTTGCCTTTATTTACATATAAATATACACAGATCAGACATAACAGTATGACCACCTCAGTGTATCTACACTCTTTATTAATTTTATCAGCTCCATTTACCACACTGGGGCACCTTGTAGTTTTACAATTACAGACTGTAGTCCATCTGTTTCTCTGCCCACTTTCACCCTGCTCTTAAATGGTCAGGACCCCAGCAGGACCACCACAGAGCAGTTATTATGTGGGTGGTGGATTATTCTCATCACTGCTGTGACACTGACGTGGTGGTGGTGTGTTAGTCTGTGTTGTGCTGATGTGAGTGGAGCAGAGGCAGCAGTGCTGCTGGAGTGTTTAAACACCTCAGTGTCAGTGCTAGACTGAGAATAGTCCACCGACCAAAACTATGCAGCCAACAGCGTCCTGTGGCCAGCGTCCTGTGGGCAGCATCCTGTGGGCAGGGTCCTGTGACCAACGATGAAGGACTAGAGGATGACCAACACAAACTGTGCAGCAGCTGATGAGCTATCGTCTCTGACTTTGCATCTACAAGGTGAACCAGCAAGGTAGGAGTGTCTAATGGAGTGGACAGTGAGTGGACACAGTGTTTAAACACTCCAGCAGCACTGCTGTTTCTGATCCACTCGCACCAGCACAACACACACTAACACACCACCACCATGTGAATGTCACTGCAGTGCTGAGAATGATCCACCACCACCCACATAATACCTGCTCTGTGGTGGTCCTGTGGGGGTCCTGACCATTAAAAAATGGGGAGTAGACGTACACAGT
>CM067485.1:22870054-22935219 GCA_034552555.1 Semaprochilodus insignis
GTGACCAGAGGGTTGCTGGTTCGATTCCTGGAGCTGACAGGACATGACTGAAGTACCCTTGAACAAGGCACCTAACCCCAAACTGCTCCCTGGGCACCGTGGATAGGGCTACCCACCACTCTGGGCAAGTGTGCTCACTGCCCCTTAGTGTGTGTGTTCACTAGTGTGTTTCACTTCATGGATTGACTTGCAGTAGGGTTTTAACTAGGACACATTGGGAAAAATGCAGGCATTCAAATGTAACATTGCACTGATAGCTAAACTACTATCACCCTACATATGGTATTCACCTCTAACTTCTGTAAGTTTCTCTCTAAATTGTTTACTGGAAAAGTAAAAAAAATCTGTTTTTCAATTCATGGAAAATGTTTTCCTCATTCAGTTAGAGCTGAAATAGCAGAAAGGTGCGACTCGTCACATCAAAAGTGTAGACAGCTAGTGTAGACAGCTGTATTGATTATAATGGCAGCGTTTTGGTTTTGTTGTTCTTGCTTACTCACATTGCTTGCTGTTAGGACACGTTGTTGGTGGTCATTATAATCATAATCCATGTCTTTCCTCATCACCTATCAGTGCTTCGCAACTGTTCCACTACCCACCAGTCAAGCTTTCAGGGTTTTAGCAATGAGATTCCTGTGGATGTACTTTGAATTTGAAGCTCCAGAAATTCAAAAGCTGTGCCTGCAGAGACCTGATACTTCGACAGAGTAAAAGATGCACCTTTCCAAAACCAGATCAAAAATCTCAGTCACTTGATTTAAAGAGAAAAGTGCATCCTCCCTGCTGGCAGTGATCTGCGTCATCTGAAGTAAGATATGCATGACAGTTCGGTATTTTGAATTTGCTCTTTTTCTCAATCTTTATGTAGGTTGATGTAGAAGAGCAGATGTATATTTCAGGGAAGCATTGCTTGTTGGGTTTATGCTAACCTGTGCTCTTAGCAATGTGTGCATAATCCTGCTATTGTTTTGTCTCCGTTGGAACAAAGAGTTTATAGCAGTGATGTTAGTGTGCTGCCACTGTGATGCTGAATAGGCTTTGTGTAGTCTCAGCCACAGACGCTCCGCCCACACGCAGATGGATAGTCTGATATCTTTAGTGCATTAACCTGGCCACACTGCCAAGATCCTGCTAGTTGCACCCTGACTGGCTGTCCCCACTTCCACATAGACGTACTTCCGTGTATCGTTTTGCACTGGTCCTGAATCAAAGTTTTGTTGTTCAGCCTAGCAAACAGTAGCCTTAGTTGTCTGTGTTTCCTGAGGGACTGTTTATGGTGTGACTCCCTTTAGCCTCCTTCTATACATCATCCCAAATAGATGACTTGTAATTGCTCATGGCAAAGCGACATGAATTATTGGAGTTCAAGCAAGGCATGCTAGCGGGTACCAGACAGATGGGATATGCCATTTCTGAAGTTGTGTGGGCATTTAACATTCCTTAATCCACAGTGTCATGTGTGTACCAGGAATACATCATAGAAAGTATTACCGCACACAGTGGACAGCGCAGTGGCCGCCCACCAGTTTGCCAGCAAAGATTTTGACTGGCGGCGTCTGGCTAGACAGACAAGCAACTCTGGCAGAAATGACATCCACATTCATTGCAGGAGGCCCCGCACATATAACTCACACGTCAGTGCACCATTGGGATATGGAAGCAGAAGACCTGCCAGAGTGCCTGTGTTAGCACCACAACACAGGACACTGCACCTCACCTGGGCTTGTGAGCTTGCTAACTGGATCCTAGAGGACTGGCAACATGTGGCATGGTCCAAAGAGTCTCAGTACTAATTGTTTCGGGCTGATGGTAGGGTTTGTGTGTGGCGCAGACCTTATGAAGCCATGGACCCATTGTCAACTGGGCACTGTGCAGGCTGGTGGTGGTTCCATATTGGTATGGGTGTGTTCTAATGGCAGGAGTTGGCCCACTGGTCTGCCTAAACACATCATTGACTGGTGCCCACTACGTTTCACTGCTAGGTGATCATTTGTAGCCTTTCATGGACTACATGTACCCTTACAATGATGGGGTATTCCAGCAGGATAATGCACCATGGCATCGGGCCCAAGTTGTTTAGAACTGGTTCTAGGACCATTAGGGTGGATAAATGGATGGATAGATAGATTGCCTCGTGACCAGAGGGTTGCTGGTTGGATTCTCTGAGCTGACAGGACATGACTGAAGTGCTTATGACCCAAACTGCTCCCTGGGCACCGTAGATAGGGCTGGCCACCACTCTGGACAAGTGTGCTCACTGCCCTCTATTGTGTGTTCACTAGTGTGTGTACCCCTACAATGTTCTATGGATGGATGGATGGATGGATTGATATAGTCACACATTACAGTTTTTGACATATTGCCCCAGCTGTTTTCAGGTTCAACTCTAATCCTGTCTCAATTAACTCTAATTGTGTCTATTTTTGCCTTTTAATCTGCTCTTCCCAATACCATTGTTATGTTTTTGAGCAAGAACATACAGGAGCAGGAATATAAATCACAATTTTAGTTCCAATTCTATGGATTAGTTTCACAAAGGCCAACGTGAAAATGCATGTGCTGTAGAACTTCGCAGAGCTATGGTATGGCTGCCGAAGCTGATACTGGTAAAATTCCAAGGAAACCACAGCAGTGACCCCTACCTGGCATTTAAAACTATAGCCCAGAGTCCAGAATTCCTCTGTTCATTGGGAATGAAATGTAATTGTCGATAGCACAAAACATAAATAAAGATCTTTGTCCCTGTGTGCCACTTTGTCTTTGACCATCCCCCATTAGCCTTGGATTATTGCCACTGATTTATAATAACTGCTAGGGATTACAATAGGCCATCTTTTCTGCTACTGCCAAGATGATAAGGATTGATTTCTCTGCCTATAAAATTTCACTGCACTGTATACTGTACCAGAGAAGGGTGAAACATCATGCTCTCCATTGTCTAAAAAGCAATTTAATGGGCTTTCACAGCTCCTGAGACAGTTTGCTTTAAAGAGAGGCTGTTAGTGTAGTTGTGTTAGCCTAGGGCACACTTGCTGAGGCTGGTTCTGAGCTTTTATGTCACCATATGATGACTCACATTCTAAGCAAGAGACTAAGATCCAGCACTTTTGTTTTCTCGCTTGTTATCCTCTCTCTCATGCGCTTTTTCTGTCTTTTGTAAGGTCTGAAACAGTGTGATTGTCAGCGCAATCCATTCCGAGAGCGTCAGGCTGTTCTAAAGGACTGTACTATTGATTTGCTGCGTTAAAATCAACTAATGTGTGATAAGATCATGACAAGTGGTGCAAATATACACTTACAGCTTGTTTATAGATCCCTGCAGAGCCTACAACACTTGTCAGCGTTCTTTATCAAAAGCCATTATGTCCATTTAGATCACAACTGAAAGACAAGACGCAGGTACTGAATGGTCTAAATGCTGTTGATGTTCCACCCACCACTCGTTACCTTTAATAAAATGCATTAGCATGGAATGGAGACCATCAGGCTAACTCTAAGGTCTAGCTCTTTATGTATGCATGGGCCTTTCAATTTGCCATGGATGTGTCATATTTTGCTCATGGACACTATGTGATGGAAATAGAAGGGACACAGGGGACAGCATCGCCGGGATGGGGATGACGGCAGCGTTCAGGTCACTGATCTTCAAACAGAGAGCCCAGGCTAGAGTTGTGTATATCTAAACCGCCTCTGTCTGTGCTAACATGCTATCGTTATGCAGCAGCTCCAATCAGCATCACCTTGAGAACTAGTTCTGTGCACTTGAGTGTACAGCGTAAAGCAAGAATCTGAATTCATGTAACGCAGACGGCGTTCTTATGCCTCAAGTTGGCCAACCTTTCTGTCACACTCCCTGCACACTTGGCCTGGGCTTTTCCTCATTAAAAGTTTGATGTGTATGAAGGACACCGCTTTAGAGTGCCTTCAGTATCACATCCTACGCGCAGACTTGCTGTTATTATGTGCGGAAAAGACTGCCAAATTATCCAGAGTCACGGATAATTGACTGATCAAAAGGAAACCGCTCTTTGGGCATGCCCCTGCCGAGGTGCTTAATTTGACCGCAGGAGCATCTAGTTACAGTATCACTCGTACGCATGATTCCGGTCTAATTGTGGCCTGTTGTTGTTCCTAAGAAGATCATATTACGGCCGTCCACCTACAGCTTCCTGTCTTTTCATTAGTGTGCTTCCCCTGAGGAGCCAGCCTTTATGAGCCCGTTCCTATTCCCCTGCCGTCTTTCAGTCTTAATAATGGCGGCCTTTCTACCCCATTGCAAACGGTCCCGCACTGCCACCCCTTTTTCCTGCCTTGTCATCTCCTGATTCACAGATGTTACTCCTCTCTCAGTGGCAGATACCGTTGCCAGCCCCAACAGTGAATGCTACAGGATGCGTATGTGTGTGATCTAGGCTGACAGAAAGGGCTGCAAGCGGCGTGTGTGGGTTGGAGGGGCTGAACAACAAGCCTTGCTGGCTGCTGTGTAATTAAGAGCGCGCTAATTGTCACGGCTGTTGCCGTAGCGACAGAGGACAGAAGCCGTGCTCTGGGCGTGTCTCCCAGGGACAGGGACACCGAAGAGCACAGATGGAGGGCTCAGGTAGACTGCCCTACACCACATGCTACCACCCTGCACTGCTGTCCCATTCTAGACAAACGTGGAGGACTTCATTACGGGATTTCTGGGAAGGAGTGCACCTGTGCGCTGCTCCATGAAGAGCTCTATTTGATTGGCATGTTGCATGAAACCTTTTTGCCTCACTGGAACATCAATTGAGACTTCAAACGATTTCTTGGCCCATTGGGCATGCCTCTAATTGGAAGTCCGACATTCCTTGTCTTTTGCAGAATTTAGGCTGGTGAAAAAAAGGCGTGTCAGTCATGTACTGCATGCTATAAATATCCACAAATAAGCCCGAAACATGAATGAAGCAGTGGAGCCCCCCATGGACTGGGGCTTCCGCCAGTTAATAAGGGGATCAAGTTCCCCTTATAGTCCAGCACATTAGCGGCACCAACAGGAACGGATGCAGCTGCTAAGCGGTGGCCACCAGGCTGCTGCTGTGGGTCTAAGGTATGGCCCCAAACCTGGGGCTTGTGCGCACACTCCAGGAGAGTGCTCTGCCAAAGTACGTGGCTCATTTGTCAGCCATTTGTCGCCCGGCCACAGCTAAAGGAGACAAAGCTCTGTTAGCCAAGCGACAGACAGGCCAATACATTACTCATCTGCTTGGGGATTCATTACCAGGCCGTGAGGGCCCTAATTGTGCGGAGCCTTATTTAACTGGCACAGCTATGGAGCTGTGCCTCCGCAACACCCTCCACCCCGAGCAAGAGGGCACTGGAGCGATGAAAGCAGGCTATTCACGCTTCCAAAAATACGCTAAACAAACATCAAAGGTGTCTGGGTTGCCATATCCCCCAGGTAATAAGGGAATTAACACGTCCAAGTTGTAGCAGGGAGAATTATTCATCTTCCTCTTCCGTACCGCAGGACCCTATCCCTCATGATTTATTCAGGCTAAAGTCAGAGGATGATGACCATAAGAGGGGAAGTGGTTCCTCGCCTTCCCTGCAAAAGGCAACACCTACAGAGATCTGGATAGAAGATAAAAACAAATAACTTCAAAGTAGCCGAAGGAACGTTCAAAATACCTTGTGCAGTGTGGAGGTTTTACCACAGGGGGTTCTGACAGGATGAATAACAAGAAATGGGCCAGCCCTCAGACCTCCCATGTGGGTCCAGATCACTGGAGCTGGTCTCCAGCGGACACCTGGCCAATTACTCCCCACACACCCACCTACCCACCTTCTCCGCAGGCGAGTGATATGTGTTCCATTGTGTGAGGCTTGAATGGAAGGGGAGGGAAAAAAGGGTTTTGTAGGTGTTTACACTGACCAATTACCTGGATGCAAGAGAGGGTCACTGTCTAGGAGCTAAGCCAGGGTGCCTGGGAGAGCTGCAAACCAGCAGGCACTGGAGTATGGCTTATTATGAGCTCAGGCACAATGGCAAGATGGCCTGTCATTAGCTCATCTGCTTGCCAGTGGGGGCATGACATGTTAGCTGGGAGGCCTGAAAGAGTTGGCCAGGTTCAAGCCTAAAGCCCTCATGCAGCATGGTTTAGAAACATGCTCCACAGGACCAAGGGCAACTCCATATGGCGCACACGGAGCCAATAGAGATGTGAACAAAGACGGAGTAACTGTTTCAAACAGTGTGGCCTAGGCAGAAATTCCCTGGAGCATTGACCCCTGTTCCCAGTGGCAAAGCATAGTCTGTGATATTCTGATCAGTTATGCCCCAAAATTGGAGGAGATCTAAAATTGATGCTGGAGTTTATTAAGATGATGGGAAGGTAGCTCGGATCCAGCGTTATAAAGCCCACTTATCCGGGAGCTTCAATTGAGACTTCAAACGATTTCTTGGCCCATTGTTAGCAGGATAGTCCACTATTAGGATTAGCAGGGCACAATACAAGTATCGAGTCTACGGTGGGAGGGGGCTCTTTGAAGTTTCCGACATAATAGAATTTTTTTTTATCTTCCTGCAGATCTCTCCGCTAGCTGGAGTAATCATACAGAAGCACAAGGCCACTCTGGAGAGAGTGAGGCAAGACGAGTAATGAGTGAGGTCAGCAGCCTAATACGAAGGGAAGAAAACACCAACTCGGTTCAAACAGGCAGTGCTATCATTATTCGGAATTAACCCCTTGCTTGCTTCTGTCTCTCTCTCACTCTCAAGTCCTCTATCCAGAGTCTGAATCGTAATGTTGTCCCTACTTTCAATGCATAATCCCAAACGTCTGACCCCGAAAGGAAGTAATAATAAAAAAAAAGGACGTGCTTCCCTTTAATGACCTTTCAGCTCGGTTAATCCAACAGACGGAAATTCGCATGGCTCTGAAGAGAGCGAGCAAAGGCAAAGAGGCTCCCATGTAATCCTCAAGCAAGGCCGAAAAAGAACAAAATAAAACTCAAAGATAAACTGATTAGGGCAAATCTCCCTCTGTCCACCCCTGTCACCCATTTCCTGTTGCGCAGAAGATTCGCAACACACAGGGGCTTTGAAGACCAACCCTGGGGAGGGGAGGAGGGTGCTGCTGTGATCTTTGACGTTGTTTTCCTGCTCAGTGGTTTGCACTGTACCACTGATGTGGTGAACACAATGTAGCTTGATATTGCTGCGAATTGCACGCTGAGTGGATTATGCTGTCTCGGCTGCCTATCCACGCGGCCTCTGGTGTCTTCATCAGCTCGGGAATGCTCAACGCTCCTGCTTACTTATCTCTGACTGGGGGGATATACGATGCTGTAAACTCAAATCACTGCAATAACTGCTTTTCCTCAGCAGGCAAGGCACCGCAGCTCACCTGGATTCCTTAGCTCCTTACCATCAAGTAGATGTTTCTTTATTTGTTATGTTCCGACGAGCCCACTGTTTGTATGTCTCTTGTTCTTTTGCTTTCTACCTTCTCCCTTTCAGCTAGTTTGAGGGAATACTATGGGTATCTTTGGGTCACATCTTTACCATTGGGTACCAGCATGCTCTGGACTGCCCTCAGGGCCTTCTTTAGAAAAGGCATAATGATTTCTTGAAAGATGAAAAGTTATCTGTCTGTAGTTCATTTTTATTATGTTTGTTATATAGTAATTGTCTTTTTTTATAGTTAAGCTTTAATGGAAAACAAAGAGTTAAAACCTTGAAAAGCCAAAACCAAAATCATCCAATCAGGCTCTTTGGAGGATATAGTGAGCTTTCCCCATTGTTGAGGCCTTTAGGAGCTATACAGAAGGCCTTATATGTTAGAGTATCGAACATGATATTAAAGAAGTAAAAGGTGAATGTTTTGATTTCGTTGCTGTACAAAGTAAAACAAGTATCTCCAAAACAGACACTTTACAGGAGAGGGCAAAAACCTACTTCAATCTGAATTTAAGTCAATGGAGCCAGACTTTTTTCCAAGCAGTTTTGGGCCATTTCTGTTGGCACATGAAGTTTTCACTCAGTGTAAATGGCAGCTGCTGTGTTCTAATGACGCACACAAGTAAAATTCAACAAAAATGGAGATATGTTTTTCTTTGGACAGTCACAATTTCCAACCGGTGGGATTTCATGAGAAGTTCTAGATAAGTCCCCACAAACATACCTGTGATCTAACCAGGTTTCAGTCAATTGTTAGAAATGGAAAACAGCAGCGGCAGCTCAATGCCAGGGCTCTTTACTGAAAGACAGACTGTAAAACTGTTACATACAAGGTAAAACATAAGGTGATATATGTTGCAAGCTTTGAATAAAACCTAGGGAATGTCTCTTTCAGGCTGTAAACATCCAAACTTACTGTCCGAAACAGGCGCTAGCAGAAACTAACGTTATCAGAGTGGTGTATTTAATCTCAGTTTTTACCTAGTTTTAATATATATGGCCTGAATGCAAAGCCTAGCACTAAACGTCACTGTTCACCACTGCTAGTTACAAGACTTATATCTGAATAATAAGACTGCAGTGTAAGGGATTAAAAGCCAAAAAGCCTTTACCTTGCTTGTGCCTGCTGCCACTTTCCTTTCGGCCTTAGTTTGTCACTGCTTTCTGTGTAGTTGTGCTGGTTTTGCTGATGGCTGTTAGGTTACTGTGAGAAGTGGTCTGCATGTCTGTCCTGCTTATTGCAAATATAAACCTCCTCTTATGTGTGCAGGTCTAATGAAAGTGAATGGATAAGAAGTGCACACTTCAAAGAGGGAAACAAGCACAAACAGAATCTTTCAAGAAGCAGCACAATGTCTCACAACCAAGATCAAGCCGAGGAGGACTCTATGATCACTGGGCTCCATAGTTGACATGTTAGTCAAGCTCACCTTGAGAAGAAAACTGTGTGACTGTGAAATCTAACCCCAAGGTCTCACTCCGCAGCACTTGAAGAGCTCATATACTAAATTTCTTTTGAATCTTACTTTTCTCCCTGAGATCTACCCCTTTAGGTCTACTTATGATGTTTGTGTCAATTTATGAACCATAAATAGTCATAATTCATTTTCATGAAATCCCCTTTTCAACTTCTTGCTGTAACATTGAAAATAATATATAATATATATATATATATGTATGTATATGTATATGTATTTATACACAGGCCAAATTTTATGATCTATGTTTCAGTATGTTAAATTCAGCAAATATACCACATCACCATAATACTGCATTAAACTGTGTTGTAGTGTGTTTAATTCAGAATATTTGCACTTTTTTTCACTTAGAAAATCAACAAACCGTGTAATTTGACCAGGGCCACCCAAGCATTGCATTTATATACGACCTTATATAGACTGGAGTGATCAGTACATGTTGAAAATTTGAAAAATTATTATATTTATACGCACTTAATCATAATCGGATTTCTTAGATCTGATTAAGGCCTAAGAATCCATTAAAGAGAGCTGGAATTCAGCTCAGTAATTGGGTTTTTCAGTGCATGTATACCCTTACTCTGATTTTTTTTCTGTTTTTTCAGCCTATGTATCTGCCAAAACAGAACACAGTACCAGAAGTAAGCAAGGAACGTTTAACACAGCAACCACAACAAAACACTTTTAGATTGAAGCTAAAAAACTAGCTACCTGCTTGACAACATGAAGGATTGCATTATTATTAAACTTCTAGATGAGGCATGTTCATACGTATTTTCAGCTAAAGTGACTCATGCCATGAGTTTTATTGGCCAGCTGAGGGACAGGAATCTGATTATTATCTGACCCATATTATATAGAGCCAGAGTTTCCATTATCTGATTACATGAAGTGCATGTAAACTGATTGATGAGATTACTGACAAAATCTGATTTTCTGCGGGTATCAGACAATGAAGTGCTTGTAATCACACACAATATACACTTACTACACCAAACTCCTTATTCAAAAAGCGTGGAAAGTCTAGTTATGATATGGTTATGATTGTTACTTATATAACACTGACTCTGTTTTAATCTCCTTAAATGGAACTGATTCAAAATTTCTGCACAATTCTGTCATTAAGATGTAAACAAAATCATGGTTTGATGTGAAACGCTTTTTTCTACATAAACTTCACAATTCAAAATCATTCATAGTGGAGTTGGTGGAAACCAGAAGAATTGTATGGCTCGAAAAGATGTCTCACACAGAGTTATAATACAAATTATGAATCGGTTGCATCATGCCAAACACAAAGTACCAGTTTAGACACACCCAACTAAATGGACGTTTTTAGTGATCTTAAAGACTCTACAGACTTACGCTTAACAGCTCCAACTGATGAGATGTCTGAACCAATACAAATCCTGATATACCACATATACTCCTGATGTATCGCAGTACTATATTTGTACCATATCACCACCTCTGATATGTATTTTATTGTGCAAAAAACTTCTCTTTTTTCTTGCACAGTTTTCAACCCCCTTGTGATTATCAACCTCCTTTGCAAATTAGGAGAGTGTCAGGCACAAAGAACTTGGCACGACACGAGCAGAGCTAAAAGCCAGAGGGGTTTTATTTACCAAACAGGAAGCTGAGCACAACAGCAAATAACAAGCACGCATATACACAGGGCAATGCCGGGTCAAGAATAAGAGACAAGCAGAGGCCAAAGCCAGGAGATCAAAGAAGCCAGCAACCAAATCCGAAGGGAAATCCAAGAGAATGGTCAGAAAACAGAAGGAGAGTCAGAACCAGTGAGAAAGAGCAGACAGAGCCAAAGGGGGGAATCAAGAGAGAGAGAAAGTCAGAGACGAAGGGAAATCAGAACCAGGAAAATCGATGGGTGAGTCACAGGGACAACACTCGAAATTGCAAACAGTGTTTGGCAAAGTGTTTGGACCTAGACCGTGACTGATTGGATGACTGGGGACATGTGGATGTGATGTCATCAGGTAGTGCACTCTGGGGAATGGAGTCGGGAGATTGGTGGTGTCAGGGAGACCCGGAGGCGTGACAGAGAGCTGTAAAAGTTGCCATTTAGGAGGTTTTTAAGGTGGACTGTATAATTCCATGAGTGCTATTTTACAGTTTGTTGTCTTCACTTTTATTCTAAAGTAAAGCATTAAGATAAACATATGAAGAACCTTCTATGAGTCGCCGTCTAAACTTTTGACTGGTACTGTACATGGAGGGTATTGTACAGCAAAATAATACTCAGAGAAAACATTTTTGCTTTCATATTAGCCAACATTTAACTCTTATTATCATTATATATAAAAGCACATTTAAAAAAAACCTGTTATATCTGTGTTGTAGTCAACGACCACTGTAAAGTCTAAGTTTCTTGGCAATGAACCAGTTTGCATCAAACCACCCTGAACGTTTGCATCCTGGACTGCATGTACTTTGGTTCTCCTTTAGGAGTACCAAATCTTGTCTTATCATTGCTTTAAGCTAAGATCTTACAGGCCACAGAACAATTGATCAGTCTGCAATATATTTCTCAAATGCCAATAGGCAAGGCAGTATCTGAGTGGGCGAGTAAAAAGTTGCTGAGTTGGCCCGGTTCATCCCTTCCATCCCTTAGTCCTTCAGTCAATAAAGCTGCCTGTCTGTTTTTTTTTTTCTTTCCTTTCCCCCCCCACTCTCTTTTCAGCCATGCCGATCAATCCCCTCAGTAGCCACCTCAGCCAAAATCCACCGTGCCCTGAGGTTCAATACCTGGCACTCGGTCCACTCTCCTCTGCCGCCACCACACAAGGGACACGTTTGCAAACACAGCCAGAAAGAACATGCACGCATGCACTCGCGCCTCACAATGAGTGATGAAATATTAAACCCAGAGACGCACAGCTGCTGGGAAAGGCAGCTAATTTGTTCATTCGTTTCTTCAATGATTTTTCAAAGGCAAATGATCAGGGATGGCCAAGGAGCGATGTGTAAATAAATGGCCAAATATTATGAAAGCGATCGAGGCAAGGTGTCCCGGGATCTAATTTTGTCACCGTTAGAAGCGATATTGGCAAAAAAATGGAATGAAAACAAAAAATCGAGGGTGTTTCCGAGCAATAAAACAAAATCCATAACGACTAAATTGTTCCACTCCCCTTCCCAGCCTCGCGCACGCACTTGAACTTTTGCCTTAAACTGCAGACGATCTCCTCTGCGTCCTCTCGCATACATATCACATACCCCTGTTTCCAAGGTAACTGATATTAATTCAGCTCACCGCTGATTCAAAGTCATATTTATTTATATATACGTCTCCACATCTCTGCTGAACAATATTGCACATAGAAAAGTGAAAGCTGTGGATCGATTAGACAGCCAGTGTTACTACACTCAAATCAAAGTGTCATATGGGAGGCTGCCCGTGAGTCCTGGAGATGACTCTGAGGTTCCCTTCGAATATCCGTCTCCACATGTCCTGGGGGAGCCGGGTGCAGCTTCTTTTGGACCCTGTGGGAAGACCACTATGTATAGAGCATGCCTTTGCTGGGTCTACAGAAGAGAACACAGTCTACACCCCATGACTTTTATATATAAAGCGTCATATGGGAGGCAAGCCATGGGTTCTAGAAGCAACTCTGAGGTTACCCTCAAATGTCTGTGACCCTGCATTTTCTGGGGGAGTCGGGTACAGCTTCCTTTGGACCCTGGGGGAAGACCACTATGTTTAGAGCATGCCTTTGCTGGGTCAACTGAAGAGAATACAGTCTACCCCTACAAGCTTCAGATACAAAGCGTCATATGGGAGACCAGCCGTGGGTTCTGGAGGAGACTCTGAGATTCCCTTTAAATATTTGTCTCCACATGTACAGGGGGGAGCCGGGTACAGCTTCCTTTGGACCCTGTGGGAAATCCATTATGTATAGAACATGCCTCTGCTGGGTCAACAGAAGAGAAGCTATATTTAAAAAAGCGTCATATGGGAGGCCAGCCATGGGTTCTGGAGGCGACTCTGAGGTTCCCCTCGAATGTTTATGATTCTGCATGTCCTGGGGGAGCCGGGTACAGCTTCCTTTGGACCCTGTGGGAAGATTACTATGCACAAAGCATGCTTTTGCTGCGTCAACAGATGAGGAGACAGTCTACCTCCCATAAGCTACATATACAAAGCGTCATGTGGGAGGCCAGCTCTGGGTTCTGGAGGCAACTCTGAGGTCCCTTTGGGTATCTGTGACTCTGTATGACCTGGGGGAGCCGGGTACAGCTTCCTTTGGACCCTGTGGGAGGACCACTATGTACAAAGCATGCCTTTGCTGGGTCAACAGAAGAGAAGACAGTCTACCCGCCACAAGCTTCTATCATTTCTTGTCATGCCTGTCTTTCTCACCATCTCTTTCCCTCTCTCTCTCTCTCTCTCACTTTTATTTAATTATCTGCGCTTCAAGATCAAAATGAGAGCAGGCTCCATGGTAACCAGTCGCCAAGCAGAAGTGCAGTTCCTTTTTTCCTTTCTTTTTTTTCCCCCTCCCTCTCCGATCATGCCTGCATGCTATAAATCTGAGTGTGTGGGGTGAGAGAGCGAGAGAGAGAGCGAGAGCGAGAGAGAGAGCGAGAGAGAGAGAGAGAGCACCTGTTAAAATGCAGCACCACTTCAAGTCTGCCAGATCATTAATGTCGTTTACCGGGACCCTCTCAGTGACTGCTTCCCATGCCCCCCTCCCACCACCCTCCATCCCTCCCTGCCACTAACTAAACCACAACATCTACCCACGTTCGATGATTCAGAGCTATTCAGGTCCAACCTCCAGCTGAGCCTCAGCAGAAGCAGCGTCAGCCGTAGCTAACCTCAACCCCCGGACCGACCGCCTCTCCTCGTCTCAAACTCATCCAACAGACACTCGTCCTCTCTCTAACCCTGTCCACCTACTGCCAAAAAAGGATCCCTCTTCTATTTCTTCCCCTTTCTTCCCGAGCCCGGCCTCTCCACTGGCACTCTGTGCCCCTAATGAGGCTTAATAACACGGCACCCAATAGGTGTGGGAGCATGACATCATTCCTCACTTACTGGAATCTCTTCTGCTTTTAATGACGCCACATCGTAAAGCAGCAATATTCAGCAAAAAAAAAAAGAAGTCTAATTTGCACAATTTTCCCTTTACCCCGAATGTAATCAATCAGCCAAACCACGTTAGGCATCCGAAGTTTGCTTGCATCAGAGCTTAAGTTTAGGGGCCTTTATCCTACATTTTTCTTGCATTGAATTTCTTCATTAAGGTTTATTTATGTACCAAAACAATCACAACAAGCAAATTTCCATCCCCCTTTTAAACTCTTTGTTAGTCAGGCTGTTTTTGTCGCTGTGCTGTCAATGGAGCAATCTGCAAAATGACCCACCCTGTCAAGTTCGTACTACAAACCAACAGGGGGCAATATATCAGCAGGAAGTTATCATAAGAAACAAGGAAATGCGTAGACCCTTTTCTTCAATGACAGCATGAACAACTGTTGATCTTGTTGCTCCCCGATTTGAACCGGAAACCTGATTTGGACTATGCATGGGAGAACATCTACGTCATTGCCTCTACGTCAGGAATGTCAGGATTAACAAACTTAGATCGACATACGCCAAGCTAAAAGTCAATTGAGATTTATAAGACAGAGTGGTAATAAAGCACAACAGCCTGGACTAGGCAAACATTACCGAGGGGACAAGGCAGAGAGAATAACTAGAGAGGCAGGCAGGGGTCGAGAACCAGAGGGCAGGAGATACAGGCAAACAAATCCAAAGGAGAAAGACAAAAGAATAAACCAGTAAACAAATGGGGAATACAATTCCAGAAGGGCAAAACAAACCAGCAACCAGATCAAAGGGGAGAACCGAGAGAGAGAGAGAGAGAGAGAGAGAAGAGAACCAGAGAAGATAAACAGGGAAGGCAAGAGAGAACACTCAGTATGCAAACTGGGTTTGGCAATACTTCGCAGAGTGTGTGTGTGTCTGAGGGGTTTAAATGCTAGTGGTGAAATGGGATGCAGGTGTGTGATAATCAATACTCAGGCAAGGGGGGGCGAGAGAATGAGGTGTGATTGGACAGCTTGGGACATGTGAAAGTGACATCATCGGGTAATGAACTCTGGGACATGGAGTTTGGGAGATCGGCGACATGACAAAAGAAATGTTGGAAACTATACCGGAAATGACGTACGTGTGCTGTGCACGCGTAGTCCAAATTGAGTTACAACAGACCTACTAGTCTAACTTTCAGTTCAGCAACCCAACTTCATGCCTTTACTCAGCAGGAGCATCTCCAGCGGTGGAAGGCAATGCTGATGTTGTTGTTTTCCTTTTCTTGTTGTAGTGGACACTGGTGTTCATAATAGTCGCTTGCCAAGAGCTTCAGTCATCATTGCGTTTACTCTTCCTGCGCTTTCCGCTACCTGTCCTTAAATGATCTACCCGGGAGCAGCACCTTCAACATGACTGACAAGAGGTTAGCGTACGATGTCAGGGCAGCGGCACTGCTTTTTCACCCTCTCATGTTTGACTGATAGAAGATGGCTTCAGTGACTCACTATCACCTCTTGAGGTACAAAGTGCTGTTATGAGACAGGACAAGCCAGCGTTAGCTGATTCCGTAGATATCTCAGCAGCATGATCTTTACCATACTGCCAAAACTGTTGTTTCTTCACATGTTGTTGATCAGTTTAGAATCAGTTTAGTAAATTTTGAAATATTTAAAATGGATAAAATCTTACAAATTCCACCTTTAAGAATTGAGCTGCAATACTCCTTATAACGTCAGCATGAGTGGGAGGAGCTAAGCTGTTGTAAGCTGAATAGGTGTATATATGCCTTATGCCCATAAGTATGCTGACACTTTGCTTTTATGAGCTTGTTGGACTTCCCATTGGAGAAGCTTCTATTTCACAATAAGTGCACTTACAGTTGACCAGGGCAGATTTAGCAGGGCAGAAAACTGACATATGCCATAGCTGACACTGATGTGCTTTATTTTATTCATCTGTTAACAATGGCTGAAACAAATAGCCTAAGTGCATTGATTTTCATGACATCAGAAAAACAATGAATGATCAAAATAAGCTGATTTGCAGCTTGGTTCCCATATAAGGACTGGAGAGTTTGATATTTTGTAAATAATGTGTTTTGCCATGTTTTAAAACTTTGGCATGTTTTAAAGACTATGTATTACATACTGTATCAAAATCTGCAGAAAAGAAAATTAGTTTTTTCATGATGTGGACCTTCTAAAGTACTAATACTAGAGTTTATGTAGATGCAAAGCTAGACAGGGGAGGCCCCCAACTTATGCAGTAAACACACATCCCCAACACTGAATAACGTAGTAAACACATAAATCTCACACACCTTTAACTGATGGACCACAGTATAAACAACACAAATAGTGTTTTCTAATCCGGAAGCTGCTTCCACGGAAGCTCCTCCTGGCGAGCTTCTATAATATATATTTATAGTTTTTCCTTCACCTCAGATGTAGCTAAAAAGCAATGGTAGCAAGTGAATGACAAAAAGAGTTCTACAGTTTTCCTCTAACCCTAGACATCTGTCCTTCCTTAGTTTTGCACTGGAACTAAAGCCTAAAAGAGCCATGAAATAGGAAGGCTAATAACTAATCAATTAGCATGATGCAAACCGCATCCCTAAATCTTCATATGCTTGCCTCATTCCATGTCAAAAAAGACTTTTTTTCCTGACACTTATCAAAAACAGGGACAACATTCAGGGTCAGTTGTGGCTGCTACTACTGCTTTTAATGTACTTCTGTCCTGAGATACCTCCTAGCCTCCTTCATTGACTGATGGGGAGCGTGATATCCTGCGCTGTAGTTTATAGAAAGCTCGGTTCAGACACATTGCCGTTCTTCACAGCTGGACAGGGATGATGACAATGCGGAGAATTGATCCACACTGTCCTAACGGAGGGAGCAACGGATCCCTCCCCCTTCCGTCCGCTGTAGCGCATTAGTTTGATTCCGAACAGGAGGAAATCATGGCTTATGCTCAGTGATGCCAAAGCCGCACTGTGCGGTCGGTCAAACGGGGAACCACAGTGACATCTAATGGACCAAAGTGGAACAGTGAGGAAGGCTTCATGCCATGGAGCGCGTGCCAACTGGAGCAACTTTATCGAGTCTGCTGATTAAAGAGGGAAGCACTGTGCGCAGCCAAGCATGGATAATGTTTGTGACCCAAAATGCTCAAGACACAACAACGCAAAACAGCTGCTTCAGAACAGTCGTGCAGGGACTGCAATTACAAACCCTCCGTTCTTTATCTTTGTAATTAAAACGAGGTGTCCTGATATCTGCAATAAAAAGCCTGGCTTATATTTCCAGAGTAAGAAGTACTGCATGCACACTCCAGCAAAGAGCCGGTTCCACTTGTTTTTTTTGTTTTTTTTACCAGCTAAGAAAAGCAGCCCCTTCATCTCCGAATTAGGCCAGGTTCTGCAGAATAACAGTGATAGCCTTTTCCTTTGAAGAGAGGGAGCACAGGCTAAAGAAGAGGGGAAGGGAAGGCCATTGAAGCGCTGAGAAAGGAAGAAGCCTGTTATTTCTTGCCTGGAGTATCCTTGTCTTTCTGAATAGACAGACAGTTCATTAAGCACCACCTGCTGTCACATGAAGGAGGTTCTAAAAAGGTCCTTCAGTAGCCACAAGGAGGTGGGTCCCCTGGTCTGTTCAAGTGCTTCAAGAAAACCAGGGCTAGCTCTTAAACAACAACATCCAGGGGTGTTAATTGATACTCTGGCAAAAAAAAAATCTACTTGTCAAGTGTACCCGATCAGCTAGCGTTTGCCTCTTTATCTACGGGGCTAATAATGTAGCTTATAAGTGGCTGAAGCATTTAGCATCATGCTAACTGCGAGCCTATCAAACATTTACCTTGTACTACATCAAGTCGTTAAGTGTTATTAGACTTTCCTATGTGGTCTCTGACACTGCTGGGTTGTTTTTCCCACTCAAGCGCTGTTGGACCATTTTGTTGTGTAATTTCCTCATTGCTGGGTAGTTTTTGGCTAGCCTATAGCCGCAGGGTTAGCAACACTATCATGTCATAATAACAACCCAGCCAGTGGCTTAATTTTCAAACCATTGTCTGAAAATCTGCTACCAATCTGCTTTCCATTAGGCAGAAACACAGAGACGGGTTTTCTATCCATCAACTTTCTGCAAATTCTGAAAATGCAAAATTTTAAAAATCAGCCAAATTAGGCAAAACTAGTTTTTATGCAAGTACAAGGTGGAAAAGTTAGAATATTGCTGAAATTAATAACCTGAAAGGTGAAAAAAGGGTGACGGGAAGAGTTGTTTTTAAATAACTGATAACGAATAAAGCTGTAAGTCACATGATTCTGTTCCACCTGATTTTATAGCTTGGCACACATTGTATACACAACTGTAAACTGGTGTTACCCTTAGGTTAAATGGTTCGTCCACTATATATCATCCCTATATTCCACACAAGTTGTGTAACTCAACACTGGGTCGCCGGTGTCTAGAAGTGACTGGCCCAGCAGATGGTCTCATCATGGCCTGTAGCTTGTCGAAGGTTGCTTTCAGCATTCTCAGACAACTAATCCAAAGCTCCTTTGGAAAATGGCTCTGCACCACAATACATCTGGTGGTGTTTATGTTCCCAGATTCAAGGTGGACTTTGTCTCTGCCATCACAGAGGTTTCAGCCCTCATTAGGTGGGGCATTGCTCGTCCTGCCTGGCGTCCTTGAGCTGCAAATGGCTGTAAAGATAATTCAATCTACAGCAAAAACCTAGTTTCATTTCACCATCTTGCTTTTTTCAGTGCAGCCCTTGATCATAGTAGCCTACATCATTTAAAGTTTCTTCGCATAACTGTAGCAGGAAACATAAATTAATACACCTTTTGGTCTGCCGGAATTTAATAAATATCCATAACATTTGCAAGACGTTTGAATGGATGTCTGGCTAGAGTCATAGATAGCAGGAATTGGTAAGTAACTTCTATAAGATGTAGCCATTGGCCAACAACTATTAAGTGAATCCAATAGCATTTGTTCTTGTATTCCAAAATAAAATGATTATAAACTGTAATTTTCTAGTCTAGTGATGTAGAACTGAAAGGATTAGCTAGTGCTGTGACTGGTGGAACTGATAGGACTGGCTAACTCCAACGAGCTAACCATGATATTCCCAAGCCTCATTGTGCCTTGCGTAAAAGATGTGCAAAACCTCTGGCAATCCATAAACACATGCACTAAATCCTGCGCTGACTACCAACATATATGATGGATCATACCATACACTTCTACCATAGAAGGATTGCGGGGGGGGGGGGTCATTTGTGGAAGTATTTTTACATACTTTATGGAATAATTAGCAGGTGACAGAGAGGCTATGAATAACCTGGCATGCTTGGAGACATACCAGTAGCTTCATAGCAAGGAGGCTGACTGCCAAAGCCTGAAGAGTCCATATCATCATGACTGGGAGTCCACCGCAAAGACAGGAAGATGCTTGTGAACTGCAGGACTCATGCTGTCATTCAGCAAATAAACTGGAGTAAGGTACATTAATTTGTACTATGAACAAATGAGTGAATGAATGAATGAATGAATGAATGAATGAATGAATAAGTGGAGCACCTTTTCTACACTTGCAAAAGCAATAAACAGTCCTGTGATCTGAGAAACTGCTTTCACTCCTGTTTTGTAGTTGGCAGTCAATGGAGGTCATACCTTGTGTCTTCATTTTTGTGTTTTTTGTTTATGGCATAATTTGAAAGTACTTGTTGAGCTTTAGATTGTGTTTAAGTTTCATAATTAATGGACCAACTTACAGAATTTGTCTGGTTCTATTGACTTAAATTTTAAGTACAGTATGTGTTTTCCTCCTTTCTAAAGAAATTTGTGATTAAAACATTTTGTCTCCAGCCACTGATTTAGCTTTGCTTACTGAACATGTGACACCAGAACGTCTTTAACATATTTAGCCTAAAACACAACCTCCGCCTAACAAGCTAGCGCTGCTACACTGGCTTCACCAAAACAATATCTTATCGACTCTTCTGTTCACAACCAGATGCCTTGCAAACATTTTGAAATATCTATGGCAAGGACCCAGGTTCATGTGATAAATATCATGGGTAAGTTAAAATGAGTGTTTCCACTGCTTTACTGGAGAGTCACTGGTAGTTGCACCAGGTAGTCCATTAATGTACAGCTCAATACTTGTTTTCAAAAACAATTAACTATATCTGTGATTGGCTAATGTTAAGCTACCACTTGAACTACATAGCTAACCTAGTTAGTAAACCTAACAAACCTGGCTCAACTAGACTTGATTAGACTTGGCCACTCTTCTCTTAATGTATAGTACATTCCATTGATCACTTTTCTCATCTTCTTTTTACAGGTTGGAGCCAACATACCAGAATATCTGAGGTAAAAAGTTGTTATTATTATTGACATTATTAAGTAGTACTTCTGGTTTTGGGAATTCTATTAGACTGCTAGACCAAAAACAGCATGCCTGGTCACCAGCAAAATCAGCATATGTTGTGTTTTGGAGGCTGGTATGTTGGTGAACTAGAATGGCCAACTAAACCAGTAACAGAACAGCACAGATCAGCATGAACCGAAAATTACATAATAAATTTGAATGTAAATATTCTGCAGCAATGCTATTTATTATACAGGTTACCAGCAAAACCAGCACATGTTGTGTTTTGGATGCTGCTCAGCAGCAATGGTAGTTACTATGCTGGTCATACCTTGTGTCTTCCTTTTTGTGTTTTTTGTTTATGGCATAATTTGAAAGTACTTGTTGAGCTTTAGATTGTGTTTAAGTTTCATAATGAATGGACCAACTTACAGAATTTGTCTGGTTCTATTGACTTAAATTTTAAGTACAGTATGTGTTTTCCTCCTGAAAATTTTTTGGAGACAAGTTTTTGTTCTGACAGCAGCGATATATTGCGTTTTGAATGGTCAACCAGCATGACCATGCTAGGTAACCAGTTAAACCAGCACCAGTCCTACATATATTAGCATGAACCAAAAATTATATATCAAATAAAAAAGTTCTCAGACAGCAAACCAACAACAAAAACAAAAAACTGCAAACATATTTTTGGGTGAGTTTTATGACCTAGCCTTTTGGGTTATTTCTAGATTTTTATGTAGGCCATTTTTTTCTATTCATTGAAATGTAGGCATACATTTGCATGAAGCTAACTGGTGTACATAAGCATATATTTACTCTTGTATCGCCAGTGTAAAACTAGAGATGCAAACTCTGTACACACAAGTCTCGGCTGCATCAGTCCTTTTGAGTTACGTGGAAACTGAATAATTATGTTTCTTTCTGTGACTACCACTTTAACAACTGGTGCTCCAGGCAAGACAGCAAACGTCAAGCTGGAAATCGGGATCTCTAGTCCGCATAATCCAGAGCCAGACAGCACGGCTGAAGTGACCTCTGCAGAGGAGCTAATGCGCCAGGAGCAGAGCGAGCCGGTCCGAGCCAGGGGCCGTCCCGGTTCAGGACGTGGGAGGCTGGGAGGCAGAGGGCCGTCGCCAAGGGAGACACGCTGCAGTGCTGGCAGCTGCCATTATCAGTGGCCGGGAGACCAGCGCTACATCACTACCAGGCAGATTTAATCAGAGAGAGCAGAGAGAGAGAGAGAGAGAGAGCAGAGAGAAAGCAGAGAGAGAGTGGAGAGAGAGCAGAGAGAGAGAGAGAGAACAGAGAGACCTGGACTGAAATAGACTGAGTGTTGGTGAATGAGGATGAGGGAGATTAGAGACTGCAGGAGATTGATGGAAAATGCAAGGGGGAAAAAACAAATGAGAGAGGGCTGAGCAGAGTGGCGCTAGAGTCCTGTCTGGGCTTTAGCTGAGGCATCTCCAGCAGAGGAGGCGGACTGTGGGTGTGGCGAATCGACACGGAGCTCATATAGAGCTGATCCCTGGGCAAACAGAAGGAACTGTGCTGCTATAAATCGAGGCCAGGCTGGTGTGAGATGGTATCGCCGGCTCATCTCAGTGGAGCAAAGGGGCTGCGCAAATACAATCACTGCTGCTCAAATCATCCCCACTGTCCAGCTCCCACGACATCCTGCCTGTGCAAGAGGATGGGAATTTATTGACATATCTTTGGCCCCAAAGGATAGGATGAGTGTGTATACACTGTATGTCCAAAAGTGGCCAGGCATCTGCGACAAGTGTATTCGGTCATTCAAAAGAACTCTCCAGCCTTCATCAATCAAACCTCTACCTCCTGAACCTGTAATGTATGATGTAGCGGTGCCAGGTTTTGTTTTTGGTGGGCATGACAAGTTTGGAGGTGGGTCGAATTAGAATTTCACTCAGTTGTATGCAAACATTTGAAGACTACTGATCATATAATAATAGTTTTAGTTGGTTTTCTAAGTGAAAAGTTAACACATTCTCTACATGGAACAAACATAAATACACTACCTGTCTAAAATTTAGACACACCCATGTAAATGGATGTTGTTGGTTATCTTAAAGACTTTACAGGCTTACACTCAACAGCTCCAACTGATAAGATGTCTGGAACAATAAATATCCTAATATACCACATATACTCTTGATGTGTCACAGTATTATATTTCTGCCATATCACCATCTCTTATATATATATCCAGTATTTCATTGTGCAAAAACGTAATCTCTTTTTTTTTTTTTTCACAGTTTAAAAGCTGTAGTTACCCTTTCAATGTAGTGAATATTCATGATGGACAGACCAATAGCCTCCATTGCAGGCTAAAAGAGCTATTTTATCCTCCTGTAAAGTTGCATTTTGGAGGTGTTTTAAGATGGACTGTATAATTCCATGAGTGCTATTTTATAGTATGATGTCTTCACTTTTATTCTAAAGTAAAGCATTAAGCTAAAAAATAGGGAGAACCTTCTATGAGTAGCTGAACTTTTGACTGGTAGTCATTTTTCTGCATACATTAGTTTCTATTTATTGGCCGTGTTTAACATACTGGAAAAAATGTGCCATAACTGCATCACCATGTTTTAAAGGTGGCATGGAATGAAAAACTGTATTTACATTGTCCTAGTTGAATAAAGAGCATGCTGTGACTTTCAAGCACTTTTGTTCCTCCTTCAAATCCAAATCCTGCTTTCACAAAAGGGGACGGTAAAATCAGACATAGCCATCTTTCCTCTGTAATAATTACACCCCCCAAAATGCACAAACAGCGGCAGTAATAGCAATCTACTGTTCCAGGCTGTGAAGGCAATGTTGGCACTTTTCATACTCTTTCCAAGGAACCAAACTGTCAACAGATAGGGTCGATGTTCTTCTTTAAACAAGGCTGAATTTGGCTCCATTCCAACTTAAATGCCTTAACTTGTACAGTGGCAGAATGTAACTGTGGTACTATTTAAAGCGAGATGAAAAATTCACTCAACAAGCTGGTGAATATGAAGCCAACTTCATTGCCAACACCTTTAACTGGATTGTAAACAACTTTATCGCAAGTCGTTAGTTCCTCCGCACACTTTACTGAAAGTTTCATACTCAGTAACAAGTTTAATTGACTCTTTCGATGTCGAGATCGAAAGCAAGTAGCTAGTATAGGTAACATTAGCTACTAGCAAGCAAAGGTTCATTTTATTTTCCTGGTTGTGTCTAAGCCAATTAGAACAGAGCTCGTCACATTATTCATGAGCTCACCAAAAAAGGGAAACAGCTAGTTTCAATCACAGTGTGTAAATGGGCGTGTAAAACTACATCTGTTTTTTTTTTAGCTTTGAACAAAGTCACCTACTTTCTATGTAGAGAACAATTTCAAATACTGAATAAATGCACTCTCTGGTGCCTTTAAGGCTTTTTCCCCTGATATGTTAAAATGAGCAGAAAACCAGTAACATCAGTGCATCAATAAAACATGTCATTTGACTAAGGGTGCCAAAACTTTTGCATGCATCTATGCTGCTTCTCTGCTTTTCACTTTTATTGGAGCCGTTATTTGGCACCCTGCACGGAACTCTGTGGAGCTGCACAGCAAGCGGTGGCGAAAGTTAAAATTTATGGAAATTTGACTGCCGCGCTGCGCTGACCATCCCTGCAATGAAGGTAAGTTAATTTTCGGCATCCTGTCACTGCAGGATATCAAAAAAACTGATCTGAATTTTAGGCTTCCTAGAACGATCATTTAAAATGTGTGTTAGGGGGGTTTTGAATTCCCCTGATGGAAAGAGAAGTAGTTCAGTCTTAGTGTGCAGAGCAACATGCAATGAACAACTTGCGTGAGATGCTTGCTCGACCTTGTGCAAACAATGCAGTACATAAAAACTGCACCAACTTGTCAGTTAACCAGAACACAGAATACTTTAAACCTTAAACAGCAAAAAACCAAAGTTGCTTGTGTCACTTTATTTGCACACAGAAGCAGAATAAATTGAAGTCTTGTTCAGCCTTAAATACAGTAGCACTGCAGATGCAAGACCCAATAAACTCAAACATCTCACAAACTCAAGAGAAGTTCCTGGGTTAACCTTGGACACCTGTAGCTGTGCTGGTGCCTTTACTAAGTAAATCCCTCACAGTACAAGGACACCGGTTAAACTGGGATTTTGGTTGGTCCGTGTCAAAAATGTATTGTTGAATATGTCATATAACTAGCGAGCTCATTTTCAATTTGCCTGCTTTATATGTTTCTTCGATTGTAACACTGAAAATGAGCTTAAGCATTCATTTTATTGGACCAGTGATAAAAATGGGTGGGCCTATACCCACAAGGCCTGATCACTGATTGTAGGCTTGATTCCAAAAGACACAACTTAAAAGACAAGAAAAAACCTATTCAACTGAAATGTACTTATAATAGAAGTCATTGGGCAGTTGCTGAATTTCTTCAGTAAACATTTATGCAAGACATATTTTTGTCAAATGATTTCATGCTTCAGTCAAAGGAGCATGTAAATTAAGCTGGAAGGGTATATAATTTATTATTTCCCAGTCCGGACTACTTTTCTAGAGGGAAGAGTTCTGATTTACATTACATAGTCACATATTTCAAAGATGTATTCATGGAATTCTGCGACTTCTACTGTAAAGTGAGTTCTATTAGAATCAAGAAGACATTCATATTACAAGCCTCGCTGCTCAATTCCATTTTTTTTTTTTGGCTCAGATCAGATTTTTCTGCCCCAGTGGTTCACATTTGTTTTTCTAAGTGGCTCATATCTGCCTTTACTGAATGAACCTGTGCCCTGAAATGACCCGCATGCTCACATCCACGTGAACAAACTACGGGCATCGTGCCAGCATCAGATGAATGAACTATCAGCACTAGCCATCTTTGCAAAGGTAATTTGCTCTGATGAGCACTCAACATTATTCATTATTATTCATTATTAGGGGCGAGACGAAAGCGGAAAGAAAGGTTGCATTTGCAGCGTTTACTTGAGCGTACTTCAAGTTAGGCACTGCAGCCCTCTTGACACTAAATGGTGTCTGCTCAGTGGGAAAAAATATTCTTGTAAACGGTCGTATACCCACGATTGGGCTATGTACTCAACATAGGATCACATATCAATGTGGCTCAGATCTCTTTTGAAAAGTTCAGTCTTGTGTTACACACAGTTATGAAAAAAGTCTAGATTTTTGTTACTTAAGATTTATGCTAATTTAACCTGGTGAACAGGTTTCCAGTTCTTCTCTATACTGAGAAAAACACATTGAAAGTGTCCTTGGTAATCAATGGTACATTAATTAGATCAGGTTGAAAATCATCCCTTCTGCCCATCGAGTGCCGGGATAGGCCACCGCTGTAAAGATATCCATCAATGTATAGATAACCACCAATGTATAGATAACCACCACTCCAAAGATATCCTCCAATGTAAAGATAACCACAAATGTAAAGATAACCACCACTGCAAAGATATCCTCCAATGTAAAGATATCCACCAATGTAAAGATATCCACCAATGTAATGATAACCACCACTCCAAAGATATCCTCCAATGTAAAGATAACCACCACTGCAAAGATATCCACCAATGTAATGATAACCACCACTCCAAAGATATCCTCCAATGTAAAGATATCCTCCAATGTAAAGATATCCACCAATGTAAAGATATCCACCACTCCAAAGATATCCTCCAATGTAAAGATAACCACCACTGCAAAGATATCCTCCAATGTAAAGATATCCACAAATGTAAAGATATCCACAAATGTAAAGATAACCACCAATGTAAAGATAACCACCACTGCAAAGATATCCTCCAATGTAAAGATAACCACAAATGTAAAGATAACCACCACTGCAAAGATATCCACCAGTGTAATGATAACCACCAATGTAAAGATAACCACCACTGCAAAGATATCCACCAGTGTAAAGATAACCACCAATGTAAACATATCCTCCAATGTAATGATAACCACCACTGCAAAGATATCCACCAGTGTAAAGATAACCACCAATGTAAACATATCCACCAATGTATAGATAACCACCACCGCAAAGATATCCACCAGTGTAAAGATAACCACCAATGTAAACATATCCTCCAATGTAATGATAACCACCACTGCAAAGATATCCTCCAATGTAAACATATCCGCCAGTGTAAACATAACCACCAATGTATAGATAACCACCAATGTAAAAATATCCACCAATGTAAAGACATCCACCAATTTAAGCATAACTACCAATGTAAAGATATCCACCAATGTAAACATATCCACAAATGTAAAAATATCCACAAATGTAAAAATATCCACCAGTGTAAAGATATCCACCAATGTAATGATATCCACCAATGTATAAAATGTCCACTAGTGTAAAGATATTCACCAATGTAAAAATATCCACAAATGTAAAGTTATCTACCAATGTAAAAATATTTAAATGTGAAAATATTTATTGTAAACAATGTAATGTTTTTTTTTTACAATAAACATTTTCACATCCAATCATTTTCACTGACTGAATTTTGCAGAAATTTGGCAATACTGGCATTAATTCATCTGAAGTAATGCAGCTTCTCCCGGTAACACACCATTTATTTTTATGGCAAAACAATCAGCCATGTGGTACTGAATGTGGCACATCAAATTTGGGAGATGTGGTGTTAAAAAAATCCAGCAGACAAATTTTATGCAAATGATTTGCAATGTTCAGTGTGTCTACCGAATCAGAGGACAGGCAGTCTTTGTGTGATTACTGTCTACAGCTCAATGAACATTTGTTCTACTAATCAAATGTTCCTTCATACAATCCATGCCAAAAAGGAACAATGTGATCAAAGCTCATGTATTCATTCACATCTGCTGCCCCTAGAAAATTCTAAATCTAAGTGGGACATTTGGTTGGATTCTTTATTAGGCCCCTCTTATACAGTCATAGAGCACCCCTGCTCAAATGAAGTGCCGTGCTGTTTTCTGAGTGAAAGTATGTTAACGCAGACTTCTGCACATTTTAAAATGCTATTTCTGTTTGTTTGCTAAATTAACCATAAAGGGAAAAAAACAAAATATAAAAATTGTGGTCTGTCCAAAAATTACCATACGTTTATAGAAACTGAGCACTAAAAATTTCCAAGAAATATTCTATTTAAATGTGTTCTAAATAGAGGATGTGATGGCTGCATGCTTTTAAACTTTTGCACCAGTTTCATCAACTTCCATCTTCCCTGAGCACTGCACACTATGCCTCCAAAACCAAAACCTGTCCAATGTTGACAAACCTTTTTTTGATGCATACTACATGAACTTTTTGCAGTACTCAAAAAATCTAGGCATTAATGAGAAATACTGAATTCTATTGAAACTGCACAAGGAATTCCTGCAAAACACATGCAGGGGTGGAAATTAGGCTAAACATAAAGTATGTACTTTGTCAAGCATGGAGCCAAACATATACTTGGCTGTAAGTGAAGAGGTGTTGGCATTTAAACATACTAAATTATACTTAAGTTATTAAGTACTAAATTATACTTATACATAAGTTATAAATAAATGTTTTAACACATGCATTAAAAGTGTGTGGTGTGATGTGGTGGCTAATAAGCAGTACTGGTCCATACACCAAGACAAATTAGTATAAGAGTGGGCAGTTCTTTTCACACTGATAAGGATTAAATATCAATTTGGTTGGATTGGTTGGTTTTAATGAAAACAGTGGATTGTAATGCACTGGAACTTAACTGGCCTTGAAATTAGAAAAAAATCTCTTGGCCTTTGAGCTTTGTAAAGAGTATTATGGATGTCTTTAATAAGACAAGAATTGAGTTTCAATTATACTCATACAGAATCCAAAAAATGCATAAAAAAACAACAAAGTAAAATTACTCCAGTATTATTCTAGCCCTGCTCATGCAGTCATATGAAGAAGTTAACAGAACATATAATTTGACGGGGGTTGTTAAAACTGTTGAATAATAATAATAATAATTATTATAATAATAACAATAATAATAATAATTTTCAGAACCATGGTGGCACAGTGGCACAGTCAGTAGCATTGTCACCTCACAGCAAGAAGGGCCTGGGTTCTATTCCCTTTCTGTGTGGAGTTTGCATGTTCTCCCCGCGTCCGTGTGGGTTTCCTCCTTGTGCTCCGGTTTCCTCCCACAGTCCAAAGACATGTGGTCAGTTGAACTGGGTATGCTAAATTGTGTTTGTGTGTGTGTGTGTGCAAGTGCATGCCTGTCTGTGTCTGCCTTGTGGTGGCCTGACGGCCTGTCCAGGGTGTATCCTGCCTTCTGCCCTTTGAGAGCTGGGATAGGCTCCTGCGACCCAGTAGGATTAAGTGGGTTAAAAGATGAGACGATAAGAATTTAGAACCATTAACCAATTGTGCATGCTCACAGTGGAATTTGACCTCTGCATTTAACCCTTCCATGCAGTGGAATGCCCACATATATACACACTATGGGGCACTGAGCACTCCTGGGGTGGTGGGCAGCCTTACCCATGACACCTTGGGAGAAGCAGTTGGGGGTTAGAGCACTTTGATTGAGTTTTGTCAGTTCAGGGATTGAGCCAGTGACCCTGCGGTCACAAGGCTGGTTCTCTAACCTCCAGCCAACGACTGCCCCCTCTAATAACAATCTTTATTTATAGAGCACTTCTCACTTCGGTGGCAGTCCAAAGTGCCTAACAAACAGTTGTTAAGAGTAATGTTGTTCTTACCAATGCTGCATTCACATCCGCTGCCATGCTGGACCAGCGCAAAAGCACATTAAGAACCTGACAACTACAAAGCGTTACATCTTCTTGAGTTTGCTCGGGTTGCCAAGCTCATTATCAAGTGTGGCATATTTATATACCAGATCAAATCGGCACTGAAACTCACTGTTCGAAGACTAAAAGCTGTAGTTCTGTTTTATCAGCTCATCACTGTGGTCAGCTACTGTTTTTAATGAGGTTTATTTCCAGCCTGCACGCAAGAACAGTCTCTAGTTTTATGGCTATTTTGACCTAGAGAAACTCACTGAGATGTTTTACCACTCAATTTATATTCCATATATAAATTTATGTACTGTAGCTCTAGTCGGGCCGTTCCTCTCACACACGCCCGGACAAATCCTAGTTTGAAAGGGATTTTTTAATGCGGAATCCCCTTTGACAGCGCAATTTAGACCAAGACTAGGCTTAATCTGCGCCTGGACAACCGGCCCATAGGGTAACTGGCATTCTCTTTGAAGCCTTATATCAGGGCCTTTTGCGCCTGACGCCAACAATTTACTTGCAGTTGAAATAGGGTGGGAGAGAGTGCCATCTAGTGGTGATAGCTCCTCACTCTGAAATGACTCATCAGCTCATTTATCATTAATTCACTTTTCAGTAATGAGGAATATGAGAACGGAGAGGAGGACAGGAGAGCCTCTCCAGAAGTCTCAAGAGAATCGCATTAAGGGCGCCTTTTTTTGAGGAAGGCTGTCTCCACCTCCTGGGCTTCAGGAGCTGTTTTCATCTTCGCATATAATATTGTACATTCAGTTTCTCTAAAATCTCATGCCTAAATGCTTTTTTAAACCCCCCCCCCCTTCCCAGAAGTCACATTGTCTGTGGTGCTTGTTTAGCTGAGAGGATATGATTATATGGGCCATCATAAACAAATTACACTCAAGGAAATAAAAAAAGACAATGTAATTTTTTTCACTCTCAATGTCTTGCCAGGTCTCTATGGTGCAAAGAAATTGGATCTTCCTGTGCATCATGGGTAAGAACTGTGACAGTATCTATATGAGGGGCCAAATAAGGTTTTGGGAGGTGGAGGTGGTCACTATAGTGGCTCACATGCACCATGGGCCCCAGTGTAATCACTGGGTTAACTGGGTTACCACACTAACAGCTCAATACTAGCGACTGTAAAACCTCATTTACTGCAGGTTTAAATGACTCCCACACATGGACATAGCTGAAATTTTAAACATGTTGGATGATGTGATATCCTACAATAAGATCACTTGTATTGTGCTTAGAATAGATGAAATCGTTATAGAAACACAGCTGTTCAGTCTCCAGTGCAGCTTGCAGATATCATACCCATAAGAAGTTGTCTATTGTGTGGTGTACATTTTAACACATCCCATTAATGTTCCTGGCATCATCTGCGGATGTACTTACAGAAATAATACATTGGCTGTTTTACCCGTCTCAAACAAGGTGATGCTCTCAAGGCACGCCACTCTATCCACTAGGAAATAACACTAATCTGAATGTACCTGTTTGGATCATGTTACATGCAGGCCATGTTTAGTTGTTGCAGTCGCATGGCTGCGAATGGAAATCTCAAAGGTTTGCGTGTTTCACTCAAAATAAAGCTTGTTTCACAATCATCTTTTCTCATCTATGCACTCCTGAATGTTACTGAGCAATACAGCCACCTCACACTAAACACCAGAATGCCGATTTCACATGCTGACATTTAATAAAAGAATTCCATAATGGATGCTAAGCAAAATCGGCTAAACACTGTGCATATGTTGTCCAAAGACAAGCATCCCTAAAATGGTAATTTTACAAAAGAGGGCAGAAACGTTCTTCACTTTCAATGTAAGGTATTGTAATGGAATTTTATTCAAATCAGTTCTTACTGGTCCAGTTATCATGAGATTTTCATAGAATGCAAAAGACATTAAGGGGAGAAATATGTAGAAAACTAAAATATGCAATATGCAAACAAAAATTCTCCTAAATGCAACACTGCGTTTGGTGCACCATGACATCAAGCCTACTCACAAGCAAAAAAATTGAGTTGCGATTTTCTCAACTTTATGTAAATGAATTATGACAAGGTGAAGCAATGTTGTAAACGATTGGCTCCAACAAATTCTTTAAACCAGTCGTAGACATGGGGGTCCGAGGTCCTCAGCTTCTACTCTCTGAGCTTTTTGTTCCTACCAGCATTTCATACCAGTTCTCAGCAGTGTGGAGCTAAACATGGAAGAGAAGATCCTAACCGCTGTTTCTTCTTTTCTCAGTTTAGATGATGCGTCATTGTACATATACCTTTGTAGAAAAAATGAAGTGTGGGAGGTGTGGGAGAAATTGCCACCTAAGGCCCAAAGATCATGAGCATCCAATATTGACTGCTTCTCTAAAATGCTCTTTTTGTACACAGTCATGTGGCTTAGTTGCAAATTGCTCCTCCAGGTGTTTTTATTAGTACCACTTACTTTTCCAGCCTTTTGTTTCCCCTGTCCCAACTTTTTTGAGAGGCGTTACTGCCATCAAGTTCTAAACGAATTAATAATTTTCATGAAATGGTAAAATGTCTCACTTTCAACATCTAATGTGTGATTTATGTTCTGTTGTTAATAAAATATGGGTTTATGAGATTTGCAAATCATTGCCGTTTTTATTTACATTCATTTACATTTTACACAGCCCCCCAACCTTTTTGGAAATGGGGTTGTATCATGAAACAGTGTCTTAGGCATCAGGCCTTGTATTCATAACAATTACATGCAAATCATTTATTGAGATGTAGCTTTTACAGGTGTTAGAGTTTGACTCCTGTGAGTACTTCAAATCAAACCTCTGCCCTGTTCCACTTTTTACAGTGTAGCAAAACAACATTAAAAACCCTTGACTTCTAAAGGCCGAGATATTTTCAGACATTCCTGAAACACACGATGCAATGCACTGTCAAGCACGCTGCGTTCTGGGGCATGAGAGAACAGGGAAACAGGAAGTTGGGCTAGCAGGACCGTGAATCAATCTTCAGGTCTCCCGAGGGATGCTCCTGTGTGTGTGTGTGAGAGAGTGAGTTGCGTTGTGTGTGCGTTCGTGATCACGGCCTGATGCTTTTCAGCATCTGGACACACCATCAGACAGAAAGGGCTCATCATAGGGGGCCTCCTCTAGGCAACCCCCACGTCTCATCTGACCGGCCCTGACCATGGAGTTGCTCTGCTGGGCTGTAACTGGAGCCCGACCTGCCTCTTCAGAGCTGGGGCTAATTTACTGCGGAGGTCCCTCACTGTGGCCTACATTTCAAACAGAGCCACGAGCCCGGGGAGCCAGCGAAGATGGCTTTTCCACGCCGAGCCATGTCTTGCCGATTAGTTACTGTCAGCGTTCGCCTCAGACTATTTCGCCCAAAGACGGCTAAAGTTAAATCCATTTACTGATCCATCCCAAAGCTCAAGGGACATTTACTATCTCCAGAGCAAGCTCGGAGAGAACATTGCTGGTGAGTTTACGACTTTCGCTGAGTTCGTAGCTGGTGTAGGGCAGTAATTTCAGCGATTTGCTACTCACTCGCCTCCCCTCCCTTGGCTGTGTCAAACACTCAGGCCTCAAATGATTATGTGAGCAAGCTCAAGACCTTCATGGCTCATAAGGCCTGTGGAGCAAAGCAGGATTATCCGCTAAAGATCTCATTGAAGTCGCCCAGGCCAAATGGAGATCATGTGAAGTAAAAGTCAACTTGGCACCCAGATGAACACAACCCTAAGTCAGTGTGCAAGCCTCAGCAAAAAGATGGGTGTGTTTTCCAAATGTGGGCATTGCATAGCACCTCTGTGGAACCATTAAAGATAATGGTTCTTGGCTTGAAGGTACTGTGCAAGGAGGAATGTTTCAGTGGAACTGAAGCTTTATATTATGTGGATATTCTTCAAACTTCTATTTCTTGCTTCTTATTTTCTTCTTGTTGTGGGCTCCTTTGGCGTTCTTTTATAGCAGGGATGTTTAATTTCAGTCCTGGAGAGCCTGTGTCCAGCAGAGTTGGCTAAATCCCATGCTACTAGACCTGGTAGTTAACACATGAGATGAATCACAAGTGTTTGGTCAGAGAAATCACCAAAGCTGGGTACCAACCCTCCAGAACCAGAGCTGAAAAGCTTTTTTAAGGAATTGCTCCATAGGGGCATCACTCCTCCTTGGCACTTTTATTGTTAAAGGTGAATATTTCAATATTTGTTCAATATTTCATATTTCAACCATGAGGATGAAAACAAGGTCATTCAATGTGGTTAGATGTGAAATAGCTTATTGTAGAGACTGATTACCGTGGTGGTGGTGATGGGAACCAGGGGTCACAATGTCCATAAGACAAATAAACGCATTTTGGTAGTTTTCCAAAATGACCAGTGATCCTAGGCGCCTTCTACATGCATGTATTCAGGGGTGCAAATTGGTCTGACAAGTGGAGGTGAGGGTCAACATGGGGAGGCCAAAGCTGCTATATCCAACAATGAAGGTAAAATGAGGTGCATGACTACACCTGCAGTTAGACTTGTCATATTGTCATGTATCTTATGGCTTGTAAATCAATTAAAAAATATATATATATATTATTAACAGATACATGTTCAGTGTATCAGTTTCTTTTCCCTTACAGTGACAGAAATAAACATACTATGCTAATGGCAACAGTGACAAGAGGAAAACAAAGTCAACCAGAGGTTATGGTTTATTAAGTGTGTGGAATAACTTTATATACTTTATAATGGCCGGATAGGTCAGTTGTTCATTCTGGATATTGTTGCAATTAGTCCACATGAAAAATGTGTCTCCACTGATGCCCCCACTCTGATTTAGTTTACAGTGATAATGCATCAGAGATTTAAAAAAGCTACTCTGAAAAATATGTCATCAGGTTTGTGCTGGGGCACGTATTTGATCATGGTAAAACAGTAAATGGTAAATCTGAAAGTTTTCTTTGGGTACTATTTTGTCTTATATTAGATCTCTCCACACAAATGGCTTTTAAAATACATGTTATAGGCGAAAAGCTTATCTCAAAATTATCATAAAACATTGTCCCAGGCGTCAGGCAGCGTATTGGTAACCATTTCATGTAATAGTTTTCTGAGAGGGAGCTTTCAAAGGCATTAAAGGCTTCAAACGTCTGGTTTCTATCAGCAACACTAAATAATTCTGCCCTAGTAGGTGTTTCTAGGATGGGGAATTTCATATAAATCCACTCTGAATGCTTTTGTTAATTGGCTCAAACTGCAGTGACACAGTCAAAAAACATTTATAAAACAATTAAATATTCAGACCTTGTTGTTTACAAATGGTGAGTTATTATCTGTTTAACCCCAAGGCATTAATTGAGATTACTAGGGTTATTATTAGGGTACTTTCTATTGGGAGGTGACTGTCTCAGACCCTAAATTTACACTTGTGAAAATAATACTTGTTTTTTGCATTTTCAAGGTTTTGTTTTAGATCTTGAAGTAGAAAGGAAAGTTGAAAGAGTGAGATTTATAATGACTACACCACATTTTCCCTAGGGATAGGCAGATCAATACCTAAACATCAATACTTCCGATCCTAGCATTGACTTTAAAGAATCGATTCTAGCACACAATTATCGACATCATCTGTTTGTTTATTTATTAGAGGTAGATGCGTGTCCTATCTATCAAAGAATAAGTAGAATTAGAAGCGAATAAGAAGCCCAGTAAGCCACTTTCAATTGTAATGTGCAAAAATGACATGGAAATACATTTTTAAGTGCATTTTCAACTGGTAGAGAGAATTATCAAAAGATTCACAAGCAAAAGTCTTATAAAAGTCTCTCTTTAGATATACTTTATTTTTTTGCTTTTTTATTTGCCATACTTTTGATAAGGTTTAACATCCATTATATATAATGAACTTGTAAATGTAAATACTCAGTATTAATTTCATTTTAGAGGCTGCATTCCCATCATCATGGCCTCACGGCCACACTGAGCAGTTAAATCCCATTGTTTTGCAGTTAAAATGTCCCAATGTCTGAAAATCAGACTGCTACATATATATATATATATATACACATATGTAGTTCTACGATTACTAATAAATAGTCCACCAACCAAAACTATCCAGCCAACAGCGTCCTGTGACCACAAATGAAGGACTAGAGGATGACCAACACAAACTCTGCAGCAGCAGATGAGCTATCTTCTCTGACTGTACATCTGCAAGGTGGACCAGCAAGGTAGGAGTGTCTAAAAGAGTGGACAGTGGGTGGACACAGTGTTTAAACACTCCAGCAGCACTGCTTTGTCTGATCCACTCACACAGCACAACACACACTAACACACCACCATGTCAGTGTCTGCAGTGCAGAGAATGATCCACCACCCACATAATACCTGATCTGGGGTGGTCCTATGGGGTCTTAACTATTAAAGAACAGGGTAAAACTGGGATAAAAGAAGTATACAGAGAATCAGATGGACTACAGTCTGTAATTGCTACGAAGTGTTCCTATATGGTAAGTGGAGCTGATAAAATGAACAGTGAGTGTAGACACAAGGAGGTGGTTTTAATGTTAGAGCTGATGGGTATATATATGTAGGCACAAAATAAAATGCTTATTTATGTATTTTAATAAAATAAACATAAGTAAGTTATAGGCTCCCTCAAGGCAAAAGGATTCAAGTCAGTTAAAAGTCTGAAACGGGTTTTGAACTCTGACTTTGAATCAATTCAGCAGAATGATCCATATATCTTAATGACTGGACTATGCAGCAGTCTGTGGAATTCCGATCGGTGGGGTGTCTCAGAGTACATCCAAGTGTATCCATGTGTGAACTCTTAGTTGTGCATTTGAGAAAAGCATAAAGGCATAAAGTCTTCACAGTCCCAGGCTTTACAGGTTGAACTCTAATAATCCTCTCCACACAGTCATGCAATCTTAGCACCCATAACACACACAAGGAGACAGGTCAAAGGGGCCAGAAACCAAGTCTGCTGCAGCTGACGCTCAACATGGGATCAAATATGGGAAACACCCTTTTTGCAACTGTTACCAATCAGGCATGTACAGCAAGTACTAACAGTGAACAAGAATTCTCTCCTTCACCTTGTTGCCTTCGGAGGACATTAGCACAAATCAGCTCAGTGCAAGAATCGGCTTGCAGGCCATTTTACATTGGAATGTATGTGCAGAGTTTGCTTGCCTTTGAGCCAAATAGTAAATTAATCATTATTTGCCTCATAGCTGCTTGAGGGGGCTTCTGGTGCAAAACTGGAGTTAGCCTGAAAGCAACTCTGAAGTCTTTTTTGTGGGTGAACCCACTTAAGGTCATCCCGGGACAAGGCAGAGAAACGTAACGTAGGCTCAGGGTCCTGTCCCTTTAAGATCCTTTATGATCTTTATGATAATTGACAGTCAGCTCTTCCATAAGACTCCAAGGCTTCAGGCCCATTTGCATATTTACAGAAGCGCACGAGATTGTCCTTGCTCATTCCGCACACGTGATGTGGCTCGGGGCGAAGCTATGTGCAGCCGCACAGCTGTCTGTGCGTGTCTGTGAAAACGCCATGCCTCGGCATGGGTCGTGTCAGCGTGTAAACCACAGCGGATCAAATGAACACAAGTTAATTGTGTACACAGCACATGCCCTTTGAAGAGGCAATGTCGTAGTCTGCGTGCATCTGCTGGAGATTAAGCGTGCGTGTACATTTATGTAGTGCAATGTATACGCATGTGTATATGTGAGTACAGTATCGTGCCAAAGACTACTTCCAGTGAAAATGGCCATTAAGATCAAAGTACTCTTATTAAAGCATACTATCTCATAAAAGATATTTTCATTGCAAAACGCATTATAGACCAATTTCTTTTTTTTACCAACATGGGAGTGGGCTTTAAACATACAATAAATATCAATGCATATTAAAATTAATATCACTTTTATTAGAGACAAAAAATTAGTCACCTGGGACTGAAACGTACCTAATAGCATTTAATACCTCAATGAGTACCAATAACAGCTGTGATTTGATTTAGCATGGAGTGGACAAGTTTCTGCATGTAGACCACATCAATGTTCAGACGCTCTTGCATCAAAGAATTGCACAGTTGGTCCAGATTTGGCGGATGCCTTCCCTGGCACAATTCTGAGGAGAGTTTCCTGAAGACTGGGATTTTAGTCACTGCTGGTAGACCTGTATGACTGTACGCTTCCATACACCTGCAAATTCAGCTACTTCCTGCACACTATGGTCTTTGGCACGGCCAAATGCAGTCACTCCTTTTTACCAAGCATTAACATCTGCTTTGGAGCCATTTTCCACACATGGAACGAGACATTCACTGCACTGTACCACCTCTTCTCAATCTATGAAACCCAACACACACCCCGCAGGTATATATATATATATATATATATATATATATATATCCCCATCATCCTCTCATCCTCGTACAACGCCATTTGCAGGAGCCTGAAGTTACAACCACCTCAAACATGAAAAAATACACTCATCATCAAAAGAATAGTTGCACCCTGAAGGAGGTGTGGGACTGCCATGCTATTTTTGCTGCAGTGCTAATGCTACTGGGAAGGAAGATAAAGGTTACCAGGAACAATAAATGATGATAAATTTAGACTGGTATGGGCAATATACAGAAATAATTAGAGACACAAGTAGTGTCTCTAATTATGGCGTGGACCCACCATGTTTGCTAATGCAACATGCCAGATGCCTCAGCATGGAGTTGTAGAGGTTCCTAATGGTGTCCTGTGATAATCCATCCCATGCAGCTTGAATATTCTCACACAGTTCCTACAGATTGTGTGGTAGGGGTGGAGGTGGAGTGACTCCAGGGCTTCTGGACATGTGATGCATGACAACAAACCATTCATCTTGGTGCTGACCACGGTGCCTCCACACACTTATTCGCTGGTCGTCTCCACCAAGACAAAAGCGGGACTCGTCACTGAAGATGACCTGCTGCCATTCAGAGTCACTCCATGACAGTCTGGCACAACACCACTGCAGTCTTTGGTGGCATTGACATGGTGTTAAGGGCAGTCATCATAACGTTCTGCATGTATGAAGTCCTATACAAATAAGCAGTAATTGTGCATTAAAAGGTGCTTTTACCAAATCAACAAAACCAGGGGCATCCCGGCGTTTGTGCATGACTGTAGCGTTGATGGACAGAAGCACTGGTGGAGTTTTATTCAGATGGAACAGTGGAGCTTGATTTTCTCCTCTCTCTCAAAGATGAAACCTCGTACTGCTCATCTGATTGTGATGGTGAGTTTTGGTGGTCTATCAGGTGCTTGTTAGTTCCGGTTTTCTATGTAATAAATTTGTATCTCTTTGAGCCCTTTGAAATCTCCTTTGACTTTCTCCTTCCTTATGGATCTTGTATATGATCTCTTCAGAAACACCTCCTGAGTATAACAACTTGTGCTAAATGACCGGTGTGATTGGAAATTGAATAAATGAAAGGTGATCTTTGACTTTTGCACAGTAATGTATGTGTGCACCTGTGTAAGCAGCACACACAGGATTTAGAATGAATGAATGAACTGTTTGGGGTTTTCCCATAAAGCAGTGCACATATACCAAAGGAACTAAAAAATTAATGCTTGATATAATCGTCCATGTATAATTAATTTCTGTGCTTGTGGGCAAGCAATTGGTGCATACATGATTATGTGAACTGAATAAAAATGTATCATTAAAGTCTAGACTCTGGTGATCCCTTAAAGGAATCGTTCAGTGACAAGACATGTTTGGACAAGGAATAGGCACAAGGTATGGTGAAAACTAAGGTTTTACTACATGCACTTTTCACTATATGACCACATATTCAAGTGTATCTATTCCTTAAAGTATCAGTGTGTAAGATTTAGATTAATCTATTAGCAGTAACACAATATATTATACAAAACTATGTTTTCATTAGTGTATAATTACCTGTAACTACAAACCTATTCTATGCTATTAAACTCTATTCCATTAAACTATATATATCTATTCTATAATACTATATATATCTATTCTATTATACTCTATTATACACTAATAGAGTGTATTAGTGTAAAATTACCTGTAACAACAAATCATTGTGTTTTCATTTGTTTAGAATTAGCCTTTCAGATCTACATAGGAGTTGTCCAGAATAGACAAACTACACACTAACCGTACAGATTGGCTTTCACGTTTCATATTTTAACATTAAAGCAGCAGCTTGAATTTGGTGGTGCTATAGCAACACCTGGAAGACGCAGAAAGAATCCTTGTCCAAATGCAGTACAGAAAACTCCAGGTAGGATATTCTCATATCCAAAATCTCTACATCAAAAATACTACCAACATTAAAACTACAGGGCTGAAGTTCAGCTATCTTAGTCATTTTTCCATTCAACCTTAAATAGTGCTGCAGTTACATTCCGGTGCCTGAGGTGTTATAATAACTGCTGCACTTTTTATGGTATAGGAAAATTCATAGCGGACCCAGCTTATTAAGGGGGAAGTAGTGCTTATTAAGTCTGAACTGAATTAAGAGTAAAAACAGTAAAATGTTTGAAACACTAGGCTTACTGTGTACTAATGATATGAGCATGCTAGGTAGGACCACTCAATGGACAGAATAAATAGCTAGAAGAACAGTAGTGCTGGCTAACCATTTTGTGTAATGACAAATTTGACAGATGGAGGTTCAAACTTCTCTTTTACCACAAAAACATACAAAAAAATTAACGGAGGCTGAATTATCACCAGCACAGAAGCAAAAAAAATGAAGATGCAAAATAAAACTGGGACAAATGTGGTGGCCACCACAGGCTCTAAGGAAAGGTGTGGGGTTGGGGGGCGGTAGGTTGCAATACACAACTTCACCGTTATAAGTTACATATTGCTCCTTTAAAATAAGATTCCAGTCAACAACTAGAATCCAATATGTTATTTGTTTAATTAATGCAGTATTCCCTAGTGCAGCATTGTATCTCTCTCAACATCATCAATTCACATTCCTTTAATCACTCATTCCAAAGACATTTTTTACCCATTCAGTCAGAGAAATGGAGCTAGAGTGAGTACTTCGATTGCTGCCTTATTGCTAATTGTAGCATTTAGCTCGTTCTTGTCCTCTTCATCTGATTAGTCAGTTCTGCCATCAAGTAACCCAGTCTCTCCAGTGGAAAGATGATTTATAGACAGTTATTTGGCTTCAAAATGATATTAACACCCCAAAATCCATTCTAAAGCAGTTGGAGTTTCTCCCACCTTCAAGATACATCATCAAGGGGGCTTTCCTATAGTCTTTAAAGCAGATAAACTCAAAAGACCACTGAAGCACCACTGTAGAAGATGAGTAGGCACGATTACAACAGACACAGTGATGGTTAGGGTCAGAGTGTCTCTTTAACAACAGCAACATGGTTTGAGACCACATTGGTGTGTGCATGCAAAATGCTAGTTGGTGGGGTATAGGCTTCTATCACGTGTTATCTACATTAGCCTTGTAGCTCAAGTGCAAAACTAAAGAACTTGTGCCAACTTGTGCAAATAAGTCTCTTTTTGGCGGAATTATCACTTTAATACTGTCCAGGTGGGACTGAAGCAGGTACCACGAAAATGATAGTGACATTTAGTCAGAACTGACAGAGCAGAGAGGCTTGACGTGTTGTTGCTATTAGTGCCAGATTACTCAGGGCTGGTTCCCCATCTGCTGCTGTGCTGTTTCAGCCTGAGGCTGCTCAGTATGGGCATGCTTTACCGAACACATTAATTTAGTCCTCACTCCGTCTCGAATCCTCACAACCAAGCACGCTTAAACCAAACACAGTTAAACTGGCCTTCTGATTTACTCCTTGCACAATTATTCTGCAGCGTCTGTGCCTATATGGCTCAGGTGCATTTTGTGTAGGTTTGATTCAGTCTACTGCAGGCTTCAGTTTCCCTGTGGTGACTCTATTAAAGCCCATGTAAGCACCTTTTAACCCTTAGAAGATGCTGTTATTTCCAGCATTGTCACATTTAGCTCCCTGAAAGAAACAGAAGGTGCCTATTCAATTGATCTTACACACCCACCGGCCACTTCATTAGGTACACCTCCTTGTATCTACACTCATTGTTTATTTGATCAGCTCCACTTACCATATAGGAGCACTTGGTAGTGCACAATTTGTTGCCCCCCTTCGCCCTGTCCTTAAATGGTCAGGACCCCTACAGGACCACCACAGTGCAAGTATTATGTGAGTGGTGGATCATTCTCAGCACTGCCAGACACTGACATGGTGGTGGTGTGTTAGTGTGTGCTGGTGTGAGTGGATCAAACAGCAGTGCTGCTGGAGTGTTTAAGCACCTCAGTGTCACTGCTGGACTGAGAATTGTCCACCAATCAAAATGTCCAGCCAACAGTGTCCTGTGGGCAGCATCCTATGGTCACTGGTGAAGGACTAGAAGATGACCAACACGAGCTGTGAAGCAGCAGAAGAGCTATCGTCTCTTGCTTTACATCTACAAAGTGGACCAGCAAGATAGAAGTCTCTAATAGAGTGGACAGTGAGTGGACACAGTGTTTAAACACTCCAGCAGCACTGCTGTGTCTGCTCCACTCACACCAGGACAACACACACTAACACACCACCACCACGTCAATGTCACTGCAGTGCTGAGAATGATCCACCATCCACATAATACCTGCTCTGTGGTGGTCCGGTGGGGGTCCTGACGGTAACTGTAGAACTGCAAAGTGCTACTATATGGTAAGCGGATCTGATGAACCGGACAATGAGTTTGGATACAAAGAGGTGTACATAATGAAATGACCAGTGGGTGTATGCAGACTCAAACACAGAACTTAAACGTAATTAAGCAATTAATTTAGTAACTATGTTTGTAATTTGTGTAGTAAAGCACAAAAGTTGGTTTGATGAATCAGCTGCCATGAAATCACAGGTGGTCACCAAAGTGTTGTTTTATCCAGGTGGTTGTTAAGATGCTGCTAGGCCATTACTGTGGAATCTTAGGGCTGATTCACACATAGCTGCCTCTGTGTGGCATGAGCAAAGCGGAACGTCTTGATTAACCGCTCACTGGTTTCACACAGCTGGCGTGACTGAAATGGAGGAGTGTCTCAGATGCAGCACTGAAAATATGCAGAAATATGTCTTTATAAACCAATAAAAATTAAACAGAAAATCAAAACTTTAGAAAGCACAAATTCTTTCATTTAATTCCTGAACGGTATTAAACATATCACTAGTTAAACAAACATTGTGTTGCACATGGATTTCTCGGCTGGTCTTCTGGCCTTGAAACTATTTTCCGGTCGCAAATCAGAACGTGGTTGAGGGTAAACAAATGCACAGTGCTCATTGATAAATGATATTTAACGTCTTACAAGTCTCTGATTTGACTGTTTATCCATTTGGATAAACTAATGTCTGCAGAACGTTTTTGTTGCATCGCTCTTCAGTGCAAATGCGGAACATGTGCAAGCTGTATGAGTCATACAGCAGTGTCACTCACACCACGCAGAGATAGCATATGTGAATCAGGCGTACGGCGATTACTAAGGTGCTGCTAGACTGTAGCTATTGTATCCCAGGTGGTGGATAAGGTGTTCCCCGTGGGTTATAGTATCCCAGGTAGCTGCTAAGGTGTTGCTAGCTGTGCTGTTGCATGCCAGGTGGTGGATAAGGTGCTACTAGGCTATTTCTGTTGTATCCCGTGTGGGGTATAAGGTGCTCCCAGGTGGTTTGTAGCATCCCAGGTGGTGGATAAGGTGTTCCCAGGTGGGCTATAGTATCCCATGTGGTGGATAAGGTGTTCCCAGGAAAGCTATAGTATCCAAGGTGGCTGCTAAATTGTTACTAGGCCATGATGTTGTATCCCAGGTGGTGGATAAGATGTTACTATGCTGTTGCTATGGTATACCAGGTGGTGGATAAGATGTTACTAGGACATGATATGGTATCCCAGGTGGTGGATAAGGTGTTACTAGGCCACTGCTATAGTGTCCCAGGTGGCTACTAAGGTGTGACTAGGCTATTGCTATCGTATCCCAGGTGACCGGTAATATATGTGCATTCAAGCATATGCACACTATTCTCATATATCTACAATCTTGCAGAGGTTTGTGTTAAGTAAGATCAGTTTTAATTCAGCTTAGATATAACTCTAGACTTCTTGGGGATACTTTGTGAAAGATCTGTTCTAGAGGTAGGCTGCCTTTCCATTAGGCTGTTGGAGATAATCAACACAGTTTCAGTTTGTAACATGTGGCCTGCAATAGCGATTGAGGGGTCACCGCAAGGCTCAAAAATACCTCTTTCTCAGCAAAGGAAGCAAATGCGACCTGACAACAGGGCAGCTCTGGGCCACTCAGAGGCTGTTTATACAACGGTGTGCAGGAAGCCTGGGCGAATGTTTTTCGTGGCAGTTTAATCACAAACGAGGCCCTCTCCGAACATGTGGACTCAGAGAGCGGATCCTGACCAGATGGTTTCCCCATCACGCCCCTCTGGACCATGCCACAGCACAGCACAGTGCTTCTGTCAGAGTTACTAGGGATGAGCAAGGTGAACCGAGGGTAACGAGGCAAATAAAGCAAGCATCTGTGGGGACGGGGGAACACACAGGAACAAAATCCTGTTCCAGGTATCACGTTTCAAACAGGCTCCTGGTTTCGGGTCCAAACCGAAAGGTCATGGGCCTGTGTCTTCAGGAAACATTGCATGGAATGTTTTGCTTCTTTGGAGCTGTGAACCGTAACATGTGTCTAAATCAGAGGCCTGCATAATATTTAAACAGGAGGCACAACCTGAACCTCATCTGGTGAGCAAACTTTAGTAACCAATAATCCGTTTTATCTGACATCCTGTTTTGAATGTTGCCGATCTGCCAGTAGTGTTTGGCTTGTGTTTTTAGACATCGCAAAGTATGTTATATTTATGAGCTTATTTCCCAATGTTTAAAAATTGCTAAACACAATTTTCACATTTGTGGCTGGTCCATTGACACATTGATTTTATGTCAGGTTATCAGTTAAGGCTAGTACAACTAACCTAGGCTAGGCAAATGTTTTAAAGCTAAGCCTCAGTCTCAATGTTCTCCAGCACACTGTTATTAGATGGTGTTACCTTCTTGTGGCAAATTCAGTTGACCACTTGCAAAACAGTGACGCTGTCAGCCATTCACAGCTGTCACGTGGGGACAGGACGAGGAGGCAGGATATAGGCGCAAGGATTTAATGAAGAGCAAAAAAAGACAAAACCAAAGAAAAAAAAAAAAACAGCAAACTGAGAAATATTGAACAGGATTACAAAAACAACTGACAAGGAGAGAAAAACGACCAACATGGAGAACAAATGACCGGCAGGGGAACAAAACACCAAGCAAGAACATAGGGGACTACAGGGAGTATAAGTGAACAAGGACTAACAAGGAACACCTGGGAAAGGGCAGAGCTACAAACTAGCGACAGGTGAGGGGAGTGACAAGGGGGCGGAGACAGGAGGAGCCAAAAACCAAAACAGAAACATATGGACCAAGACAACAAAAGGCACATGGAAGTGACAAGACAAACAGAAAACCAGAGAAAACAGAAAAACATGGGGAAGACAAGGCATGACGTGACAACAGCCCTCTCTAAGAGATAACTCCATCTGAAACAAACACTTAAACCTTCTCAGAACACACCTGCAAAACTCAGTATAAACTGAGTAAGAAGATTCAGATTGAGTATTCAAGCGTTTATTGTCATTTGCACAGAGCAACAAGCAGCTGCACTGTACAATGATATTCTTACACTGCATTAGCTCCCGAACTAACAATTACAATATAAATACTAAGTACTAAATATGAAAGAAAAGACTAGAGGGAAGCAAAATAGATATGTATGTATATAAATTAGGAAAATGTACAATATATGCTATGTAAGACTGAAAGGTATAGGAGCAGAACATTTGTTCAGTATGCAGTATTAGTGCAAAAAATGATAGAACTGTGCAACAGCAGCCAAATATAGATTCATGTATCCTTATTAAGTTCATTATTATACATGTATCATACACCTAGTGGCCATAATGCAGTATAAACATAATAACACAGGTCTTGTAGAAGTGATGCATTGAATCTCGTAGGAGAGAGGACTGAGCATGGACTACTCAGGACTGGTCAGATGCTTGTGGCACAGGAGGTAGGCAAGGTAGAACAGAGGTTGGAGGAAGTGAGGTGTTCAGAGCTCTGATGGCCTGGGGGAGAAGTGTGAAGAGGTTGTGTTGAGGATGAGTTTTATCCTTGATGATCTTGTGGGCCCTCCTGAGGATTCTGGAGTGGTAAATGTCCTCTAGTGGTGAAAGACACTTGCAGTCCTGGGTGGAGCAGTTTCCAAACCAGACTGTGATGGAGCTGGTGAGAATACTTTCAATTATGCACCTGTAGAAATGCAGGAAATGCAGTCTTTGTTGTGCCTTTTTGACCAGTTGTGTTGTGTTGTGTGACCAGGTGAGATCTTCACTGATGCTGACTCCAAAAAATTTGAAGGTGCTCACTCTCTCTACTGCCCTCTGATGAATAAGCAGTGGTTTGTGCTGCTCTGCCGACCTCCGATAGTCCACAATCATCTCCTTTGTCTTGTCAACATTTAAGGAGAGATTGTTGACCTGACACCATGCCACCACATTTGCCACCTCCGTCCTATAGGTTGTCTCATCACCCCCGGTCATCAGTTCCATGACAGCATGAACAGCAAAGGACTTAGAACACAGCCTCCTTGAGGTGTCTCTGTGTTTATAATCTGTGTGCTGGAGGTATGGTTTCTAATCCTGACAGACTGTGGTCTGCCCATCAGGAAATCCAGCACCCAGTTACACAGGGAGGGTGTCAGTCTAGGAGTGTGGAGCTTATCAGTCAGCTTGGATGGGATAATGGCGTTGAATGCTGAGCTGTAGTCAATGAACAGCATTCACACCTAGCTGTCTTTGCTTTCCAGGTGTTCTAGAGCTGTGTGGATGGCAGTGCAGATGGCATCTTCTGTGGATCTGTTTGGTGGTTACACAAACTGGAGTGGGTCCAGAGTGTCCGGTACAGTGCTCTGTATGTGGGCCAGGATGAGTCTTTTAAAGCACTTCATTACCACTGAAGTCAGTTGTAATCACATAACATCTAAGGACAGTGCTGCACCATAGCTTCATCACACAGGTGATAAGCTTTGGAGCCCAGTATGTCAGCTGTAAGTTATTTTAGTTAAGATTTTATATACTTTAGTAGTTAAGTGGGGTCAAATAAAGCGGTCTGTCCACACAGGTATTGTATCCAAACACTGGGGAGAGTATGACGGTGTCAACACAATTTTTTGCAAGAAAAAAGGGTTTATTTACTTGTAATGGCTCAGGTCTGTACTTTTGAATGTCATCCCTGGTTCCATTCAGGCTCACATTTGCCCACTTTTCAAACTCTGCAGCTGTTCTGAACCAAACTATATGGATCATTCTACCGAACTGGTTTAAAGTCATTAACGGTATCAAACTTAAATCAGTTTGTTTTGAGTGATGCCGTGCCTTAATTATGTTAATTTTACTAAAATAAATTAAAGAACATTCCATTTCAGCGCTGCCAAAGCAATCAGAACACTACCAAAACTTTACCAATCGTTTTGGTAGTGATTGTTCTGGTAGTGACAATTTTTGCTAATCTTGAGCAAACCTGAAAAATACCTGCCAATATGTGACCAGCAAGCACTAGCAAGTTTAAACAGTTGCACGTGTGTACAATCATTATATATTTCCTTAAACACAAAAAGTTGAACTAATTACAGAAAATATGTGTTTCAGTGGTAACAATACTGAAGATCACAGTTTGATTGTCAGGCACATTTTCTTCAAAACAATGGCATCTCACTGCACACCATGTGGTCATGAGGATGCAGTCTCTCTTCCTGCTGTGAATGGTGGGGTGTGGCTAAAATAAGGCTCCAACTATATGGACTAAAAAAATTTTTAGTGGCAAAAAAATGTGAAACAGCATTTTCAGTTTAGTTCTAAGCTAAATTAGCTAAATTAGCTTTTCCTAACTTGAGTATAGACAGTCATATTGACCAATTAAACAAAGTGTACAGTGCTCATACAATAAAAATTATTAAAACATTCCATCATTGCTAAAAAACTTCATATATAAGACCAGCACATAACATTATACAAAACTGCTACAGAGTCTGCTTTAGCATTAGCATTCACATTCTTGCATTGTCCATTTCTAGACATGCACTGAACATCTTGTGGAGCCAGTTTATTGTTTAATAATTAGATTATTTCAGATGTAATGCTTTAGTTTGTGCTATGGTGCCATTTTAATCTGTTAGCATAAGTGCTATATAAGCCACCAGGTGAGCTAAAAGTTTGACAGACATAGTAGCTTGATGTGTCAGAATTTTGGTCAATTAAGTTCTAGGGTCTATAACTTGGGTAACAAAGTGGTATGTTCTTGTGGACCACTGGTTCTAACACTTCAAGAAAGCCTTCTTCTGGGAGTTAACCTTCAGGTTTTCAAGAGTCACAGGCAGACTCTCGAAGCTTTTAGTACAGGATGAAAATACCTGAAGGAAATTCTGAAGTTCTTAGTGAGTCTTCACACTGCTTAGACTTCTCCTTTACATCATGACCAAGGCTGTGTTCTTTGCTAAAGAGGTTATTCATATCATGTAATGCAACACATATGTTCTCTCCATTGAAGATTAAATTTTTTGACCTTGAATGCCAGCACACCTCTCTCTCCTTCCCCCTCCCCCTTTACAGATCTCAGCCAAGTGTCAACGAAGCATTTTGACACAGGCCAGGTGCCAAACATCCCTAGCTTCCTCCTCTCTCTCCCTCTCTATCCCTGCCTGTCTCATCCGTGTGTTATGACGCTCCTCGCTCCTACAGCCACACACTTCTCTGTGATGTATCTCCATGCTTCTGGCCAGCTGCCATTGCATCGAGCCGCCCAGCCCTGCTGAAGAATGCCAGGTAGCTGGTGGAACCCAGCAGCTCTGACAGAGGCTTTTCACATATTTTTGATGTTCTAGCAGTGCTGGCATTCTCCCCTGTCAGCAGGGCTCAAAAAGATTTGATTACAAAGATTTCAAAGCCCCCTGAGATCTATCCTTGTGGTCTAATGAGGCACAGGGGCTGAGCTGGAATGGATGCTTGGCCGATTCACAACCAGCACCAGCCAGTTCTTTCAACAGCTGATTATAAGAATGCAATGCTTGATGCTGAATCAAGATCACTTCAAGATTAAAAGCAACATGTGATGGAATTTCAACAAACCTTGGAGCTTTAATTAAACATCTACTAAATACACTGTATGACTAACTCTTTACTGAGTTTGGAGTTTAGGTGTTTCAGCTACACTCATTGCTAACGTGTATAAAACAAGCAAAGGCAATCTCCATAGACAAACACTGGCAAGAGAATGGGTTGCACTAAAGAGCTCAGTCACTTTAAACACAGCACTGTCATAAGATGATTTTCCAGGACCATTTTCACAAAGGCAGTTCATGATATGTTGCCCTGCGAGTTCTGTCCTGGTCAACTGTAAGTGTTATTATTGTAAAATGGAAGTGTCTGGAAGCAACAAGAGCTCAGCCAGAAAGCAGTAGACTTCAAACCCGCCAAACCCCTTTGGGATGAATTGGAATGCCCAGATATCATGTCGGTGCTGGCAGTCTGCATGTAAGCCAAAGATTGCCCACATATTTAAAACATGCATTTGGTGCTCCTGTCCCAAAATGTATCTGGGACAGATATGGCAGTAGTGACTAGTGGCAAGCTGCATGTAAGCCAAAAGACACACGTATATAAAAACTCATATGACCCACATGTTCCAAAACAGATCTGGTCCACTTCTGGCAGAGATACAATACAGTTGCCTACTTTTAGGCTGATGCGTAGCCATAATCTGGTGCCTATGTGGGCCACATCTTGCAACCGGAAGTGCATTGCCCAAGTGCCCTTCTCGTCCAACATCGGTGTCTCTATGGGCACAAATTCCCACAGACACTTTGGAAAATCTTGTGGAAAGCCTTCCCTAACTCTGAATAAGGCCCATGGTTTTGGAATGAGATGTCTAGCAAGTACATGCGCAGAGTGATGAGCAGGTGTCCACATACTTTTGGCCATATAGTGCATGTTCCAAATAAAACACATACCAGTTTCCTATAAGATTTCAGCCTATGTGAATAACTGTAGAACACTACTGGAACAACTCGCCTATTATTTTACCGCTCATGCCTTATATTACTCAAAGGGATTCCCAGATAGATATTAATAGATATTCTGAATGCCTCTCTGTAGGCATTACAACATGTTTAGCAATCAGACAAGAACAATGCAGTTAAACAATACAATATTCACTGCAGCTGTCCTCTGACAGCAGCCATAAAGCAGCTCCACCTGAGGCAATGCTATTTCATTTAGCCAGCATGCTATCATGGTGCCATTATGCTAAGCCCCTTGGACATGCTGTGTGAATTATGAGGATCCTGTCTGGTGCTATTGTTCCGAAACCAGCATCACTGCCCATAAAATAGCATGAGGCCATTCTTGGAGTCATCCAACTCTCTATGAGAGGTTTCATCATCTCTGAGACTCAGAGGACCTTCAAGATAATTCATCCTGAGAACTTCCACAGCACCTCTCACACCCCTCCTTCCTTCTTACCTCTGCTCTTCTGAAACAGAGACACTCATCAGTGGATCATGTTCTTCATCGAATTCCACTCTCTAGCACAGCATGACGCGCTATAGGGAACGATCGAAGCTCAGACTTGCGTCAAAGAGAGCCTCTTGCACAGAGAGTGAGGGGCCATGGCCCGGCCTGGCAGGTGGGAGCTATTAAAACCGTTGTGGTGCCAGATCTCTTTACAGCTTTCATCTCAGAGTGATGAAGGGCCATGCGGCTGGGTAACACCTGCTGGCAGCTTGGGAACAAAGATTTGTTCAATTTCTGGAGTCAGAAGTCTGGAGACAAAAGCTTAAGAGATGCTGTGCAGAATTCAGATCAGTTCAGATCATCGGCCCATAAATATTTGGACATATAATAATTATTTTAGATGTCCATCATGGTACAATCTCACTCACTAATCTTCTAAACCGCTTTATCTTTCTGGTTCGGTGGTGGGGGCTTTGCTGAAGCCCATCCCAGCATTCAACTGGCAGAATGCAAGAAACACCCTGGACAGGCCACCAAACCATCGTGGGGCACATCATGGAACATTGGAGCGGATATTTAAAGCTGACTATGAGCTCAAAGTGCAGACCTTCATCTTTAATGTCTACCTACATCAAAATCTGGTGAACACTGTAGGAATTACACCATTTTCAGGTCGACAGGTTGTCATGTTCTTCACAGTGCAGATGACAAACCTAAGACAATTTTAAGGCAAAGAAAGTGGAATGTTCTGCAAAGGTCAAGTGAATCACCCGGCCTCAATCCAGTCAAGTATAAATTTCACTTACTGAGGGCAAAACTGAAGGCAAAACATTCCAAGAACACACTGGATCAGAAGACAGGAGTAAAGGCCTGGTAGAGCATCACCAGGGAAGACACTGAGATCTAACGATGTCTAGGAGTTCTACACCACAGGCTGTCATTGACTGCAATGAATTTGTAACCAAGTATTAAAAATGCCAATTTAATTTATGATTGTTACTTAGCCCAGTTATTTTTGAGGCCCTAAAAATTCACCCAACTTTGATACAAATACCATCACATTAAATCCAGCAGTATGCACATATATTCATTGTTTAATTTTAATATGATGCGGTAGGCAAGTAAAATTTTTGTAACAGTCAGAATCCAAATACTTATTGACCTGACTATTGGCCTCACTTAGGCCTCAGCAGAAGGGGGCACAGCATTGGACTGCAGTGTTTTGTGTTTATAAGGCTGGATCCACTTGTCAGGTAATGGTGAAGAACTTGAGTTGACTCTGGTGTTCTGGTCATGTGCAAATAAGTGCACAACTTATTTCATACCAAGACATTAAATATCCAATTGCTCTTTTGAATGATTTTCCTCTTTTATGTGTTCTTCCCTGTTTTACAGCATGACTAAGCTTGGCTTTTACCATCAAGTAACTCCATCTGTCCTATATCTTTTGCTCCATCCCAAAAAGAGCATTGCCCTTGATGTATGAGCTATCAAATCAGCAGATGGGAGATGTTCCTTTTCCATGAAACGTATGGTATAGAGTGAACTTGGCTGGCTTTTTGGATGTGGTTGCGGGTGAAGATCCCTTCATACCACAGCAACATGAGGTGTGCATGCACAAAGGTCAGGAACCGCACAGGAGGAGATTTACAGCCAACTCTATCAGGGCGGGAAGAGCATGACGGCCTGTCAACTTTACCAGGATGAGGATCTTCTGGTAGACAGGCCCCCAGCTGTTCATGCATGTCCAGCCAAAAGGTTCTTCCCTTGGCTGGGCTCCATCAGCCATTGGGAGACAATCAGCAGCTGGTCTCTGTTATAAAGATTTCCACTGGCCTGATTCTGCACGAGAGGACTTTAGATGCTCCACTGAACCTGGACTAATGCTTCAGGCAGGAGAGGATGAATGGAAGAGCAATGAGAAGGTTTGGGGGCTGGTTGTTGTAATTAAAATGCATTGCTACTTTATCCTCCTCACAAAGCACAAAATGTCTAAAACCAGGCATACACTGTGCGATTTCAAGCCCGATTTGGCCAGAGCCGACTGAATTTCATGACTGAGCCAAATTTTAGCTTCATCAGGCATGGTTTGCCATGCAGTGTGAGAGGGGAAGCATTGCCCGATTAAGTTAGCAAAGCTATTGCAGAACAGTTGGTTTGTCAGCAGCTGGATCCCAAATGCCCCCTGCCCACCCCCCACACCTCCTTCCTATGTAGCACACTGTGCAAGTTCTGGCTTCTACACCAAAACCATTTCTCAAGTACAGAATTGTGTGAATCCCAATCATGGCTCAATCCATATTAGACATATTAGTTGAGCCACTTATCCAACGTGCTGTTTTGAATGAAACGGCTTTATTGGGAATTGTCTGTAAACAGAGCTAAGCTGTCTGTAAGGGCTGTGTTTTACATGCAGTGTGAGCACCCGTGTTGTGTCATGTCAGTCAGATGGAGCGTTTTCATAGTGTCAGTATATAAAATCACAGGTTTTGTCCGTACACGCTGGGCAATTCAAATATGCAGTGTGAGCTGTCAGCGAACAACAGGATTTCAAATGTGGCACAGTGTATGCCTGGCTTAACCTGTAACATTTAATTGCAGTTCATTACTTCTACTGCAGTTTTTACTTAGCAGAAGAAATACTGAACAGGTGCATGGAATGATGGAATGACAGTGTACATATTGAGCAAACGTCAGAGACCCTCACAGATCAACAGAAACGAAAAAGAAGTAAATTTGTAAATTAAACAGAGAAGCTGCTGGAGTTCTCAGAACTATGTCAATTTACAGCACCACACCATATGCCAACAACTTTAGCTAGCTATAAGAAGAAGCTGACTTGGTATTCCCAGCATGGACATCATTGCAGAGGCTGCGAAGAGATTGAAGAACACATTGTCAGAAAAAGATCTGACAGCTAAGTGTTCATCCCTAATAAAATGAATTATGACAGACTGTCGGTTGTAACCTTATCAATGTCATCACTTTTTGGAGTGATGGAGTTTTGTAGTTGCCAAAAGTCATTGAACCTCAGTCCTGTTTCAGGCTGGCAACGCAAATAAATAAATTCATCTCACGCCGAAAAAGCTTGGTCAATCTCACATGAAATATGCTTAAAAAGTTTGCAACCTCCAGTAATAAAACTCTGTAATATTAATCCACCGTGTAAGTTGACATGGTTCTTTCTCTCTTGATATTGTATTTGCCAGTGCTGTGCCAAATACTGACTTTCCAGCAGAATCCTCTTCTTGTGCACACCCGAAATTCCAGGTGTAGCATCCATTTGTCTGCCCAACAACCATGCACATTGTAACACTGGGGCTGGCAAGGAAGAGTATGAGACTGGATACACATACGAGTGTCCTTTAGCAGGCTGGAACACAAAGGCCGGGGGGAATAAAAACACAAAACACACACAAAAACCGAGACAAACAATAACGGACTAGTATTCAAAAGAACTATAAACTTGCAAAGGAGACCACAGGCTGAGAAACAGGAAACACGAGGAGTACTAACACAATGCTGGCCAGGGAACTATAGAAACAAAGAGGCATGTATCGTCACTGTCCAAAGAAAAACAAGTATCTCCTAAATGGCAACTTTACAGGAGAGGGCAAAAACCTCATTTAATTCTAATGTAAGTCAATGGAACCAGACTTATTTCCAAGCAATTTTGGCCCATTTCTGTCAACAAATCAGCAAAAATGGATATACATGTTTTTCTTTGGACAGCAAAGATATACAAACACCAATGACAAAGACCACCTGAAAACACCTCCACCTGCGGTGTGCAAAGGAGAGATACTGCAGCTCTTTTCTCCTTACTGCTGTTAGGCTCTACAACCAGCACCTCCCCAAGCAGAGCATCAGACACTCACTATTGTAACACACTATATGGATCCATTTCTATCTATATATTCAATGTGACTCAACTACTGCACAATATTTGCTGCTGCACCTCATCACCTGTATACTACCTGTACACCACCTGTATACATCTTGTACTGACTGCCAACATCACTATATCTCATGTACTCTGACTGCTTATACACCAGTACTTAGGTGACTGCCAAGATCATCAGTATTTACGTAACTGGTATAAGAGAACAGTAGCTGTGCAATATTTATACAATATCTGTGTGATATCTTTCAGTAACTGTGCAATATATATCTGTGCAATTACACATGTAAATTTGTATAGTTTCATATTGTATTTTACTTTTTAAAACAAGAGATTTATTTACATTTATAATTTCTTATATTTTGTATAACTTGCACTTTAGTCTACCTCTTGCTCTTTATCTGTTCACTGTATATTCTGCTGTAACAATGCAAATTTCCCCATGTGGGATAATAAAAGGCTATCTGATCTTAAGCGAGGGTGGAGCCATGGACAAGTAACAGGTGATGTGCAGGCCAAAGGTTAGAGCAGGGAGAAGCAACAACCAAAACAGAAGCACATGGCAAAGAAAAACAAAGCGAAAGCAGATGGCAAGAACAGACAACAAGGGAATGAAGGATCAGACAGGGAAAACGTGACACGCATGAAGGGAAGTCGGATTTTGAATCCTTCAGCTTATCAACAAATGCATATGTACAGCTGTCCGATTCTAGCATAATGCTGCTTTAAATATGCTGTCTGGTTATTTTTCAGATGCTAAAAAAAACAAATATCTTATATTTATCTTATCTCTATATCTGTGGGACAAAGTAGATCTGAGGAAGGACCACTAGGATTTTTTCTGTGCATGGCGCTGATCAAAATCCCAAGCACAAAGGCAGCACATGTTCTCCGGAACATTCAAACCCGGAGCGCTGTATCAAGTGTAAAAACTATTCATCTGCATCCAATTAACACCATGTAATAGATATCTAATTTGCCTACGGACAAAGAATGAAGAGGAGGCGTATTCCTTACAAAGAGGGGAGCGCTTTGCATAGACGGGTCTGCTAAGGAGGAATGTAGACGTTGGTTTGCTATTCAATAAACAAAGGAAACTTGCGAGACTTGCGAGACTTGCAAGAGAGACAAAGCAGAAGATTAATGCGTCTTTGTAAATGCTGTGAACTCCGTTTATGACGAAAGAGTCTCTCTCCACTGTTCTAAAACAAAGCAATCACTCGCTTTCCATCCTTTTTCTCGTGAACGATTACAAACACTGTCAGCATTAATCCTCTTCTCCCATTGAATGAAGAGCTGTAAAAACTCTAAGAACTTTTTTTTCCTGCCACATGCTCCTACAGGTTATAAATCATCATGTCACACACTTAAGAGAATACTGAATTGATAGAGCTCCTGGCCTATGGAAACAAATGGAGCCTGGTAAGTGTATAATAGATGGGCTTCGGTGGGGAGGTCGTGAATTATCATGCTTTATAACTCCAGAGTCGCCGAGCTTAGCATTTCAGTCTGAGCTCTGAATCCGTCTTCTCCAATCAAGCCAGGCATTTCCAGTCTAATTAGTTAATTAAGCACCAGCCAGAGACAAATGATCAAGCTGCCTACAACAAGAGGATCTCAAGTGTGCCAACTCGGAGGGTCTTTATATAAGCAAGATCTAATAATGATCAAATTGAACCAGTGTTAGTTATTATGGGTAGGCTTCTCCAAATATACAGGTATCCAATCCCATATTTCCATCCCAGTGTTCAATGGGCGGAAGGCCTGGAAACACCCTGGAAAGGCCGCCAGCCTATTGCAGGATAACACATAGTGAAGGTAAAATAAAAGGAAAATTAGGAAAACAGGAATTTCCAAAAAATGATAAAGGAAATGATGCTCCTAACAACCATGCAAGGCCTGGTTAAACCACCAAAACAGTCCTCATCATAAACAGTACTTAAACCAATGCTGTGTAACAATTGCACCTTAAAATAACAGCTTCAAATCAAGTCATTCTGTTGGCTGTCACGTATCCCTCCGGCAGTTCAGTACAGACTCTTACTTCTGAGAACTTCATTTCCTAGAGTGCCTTGGGTAATCATTTGACTTCCCATACACAGCCAGCAGCCTATTACAGATCCTCCTCACCTGATTACTGATTGCTGTTGCATGACTGATATAAACTGTTTGGTTTGTTAGTATCTTTGTGAAGTAAGTCTCTTACCGAGCCCCATTTTCTCACTTGTATCTTTTGGTTTGTACCTTTAGCTTTATTTTTCGACTTCGTCTCTGGATCGCCCTTTTAAGCCTCATCTGCTCACGTCCAACCTTGGTCCGAACCTTACAACGGTACACTGACTCAAAATAGGGAGAATGGCATCTCTGTCATTGCCACCTCAGGCCTGGAACACTGGAATGCTATAGTGCTATGTTACTTTGGAGGAGCGTGAATGAGACCTCTTGCGTGGACGCAGCTAGCACACTATCTCAAAATGGACACCACTGCAGATGCTGTGAAGAGGCTGAAGAAGACATTCTCATAGGAAGTGTGGAAGAGTGAGCTAGCAATAAAGTTGACAAGAGTAAATCTCAGACTGACTTTTACTCACTGGCGAGAGCTGAAAGAGGGAAAAAAAGGATGCAGACAGTCTGAGGGCTAATGGAAAAACAATAGAAATCTGGCAGCAGAGCGTATATCCCTGCCACCTCAAGTTAGGTCAGTCTTTGTCCATCTCACATCCCCTGCCAAATAAGCCTTGAAAGTTTGCAACCTCCGGCAATAAAGCCCTGTAAGGTTACTCTACCTTGGAAGCTGACACAGTTCTGACCATGGTTCTGACCATGGTTCTGACCAGTTGTTTAGTTGTGGGTGGGTGTATACTTTTGATTGATTGGTTCTGTACACCGCCTAGCCCCACAAAAAAAAAAAATCGTTCTTTGGATTTGAATAAGGCAACACTTAAAAGCCTTTGATTGGATAATTACTACAGTGATTAATTATTTCAGCCCTAACTGATGCAGTGAGCAGCTTCTTGTTTCTCATCCCAAATAAGCCTTGAAAGTTTGCAATCTCCTGTAATAAAGCCCTGTAATGTTACTTTACCTTGGAAGCTGGCATGGTTCCGACTCCCCGGAGGAATCCAACTCCGACGTGCACAGGTGTCTTGCAGGCATATGGGTCCTAAAGAGATTACCCTCTCAATTGTCAGTTATTTACATGTAGAAACAACTGAAATCGGGAGTGTACTCAGGAGTGCAGCAGAGTTTGGTGATTTCTCTACTCATACCTACTGATCCGGATCACCGACTGCTGAGCTGCATAAGAGCAGAGAAGTCACCAAACAGTGACTCTACTCTGATCCCTTCTAGGAATATATTTGAGAAATCTAGCACTAGCTGCTCGTTATTAACTTTTGAGGCAATGTGATGACTGTATGACATATGAGTTAATATCCCTCTCGCTGCAACAAAAGACTGGAAACCAACATGCAGCCCAGCCTTTTCTACTTAGGACAATAATGATGGCTGTGAAACTGGAGGGAAAACTCTCACTCACATCTGATCCTGGTTGTACACGATTACTAGAGTAGTTTAAACGCTGTATTCTTGAAGAAAAGCCTCAGGCCTACAGAGAGCCTCAGCACACATATCAAGGCAAGAGAAATAGTCCAAGTCTGCCAAGAAGCTTTTCCCAATGCTGATCAGAATAAACTATTGAAGCATCCCATTTTGCCCTCTCATCATTTTAAAGCTGGTTCCTCGGTGTCTGGACCACCAGCACTGCCATTAAATATTTTTTCTCATCAAAGGACCATTAACGTCAGCCATCAAACATAACTGAGTATTCCATCTCACTGCTGATTCCTCGAGCTCGTGCTTCAGCAGAACAACAAAACAGAAGTACGTTCCAAATGTTAAGCTAACAGTGAAGGGAAACAAAGTATTCAGACACTTTTGTTTGTGTTATTTAATATACAGTACCAGTCAAAAGTTTAGACATGGCTACTCATAGAAGGTTTCCTTATTTGTAGCTTTAGCTTAATAGCTTAGAATAAAAGTGAAGACATCAAACTATAAAATAGCACTCATGAAATTGTACAGTCCACCTTAAAAACTCCAAAATGGAACTTTACAGGGGGATAAAACAGCTTTTTTAACCTGCAGTGGAGGCTAATATAACAAGATTTTTTTCAAAGCAATTTTGGACCAATTCTATTTGTCTGTCCATCATGAATATTTCCTAAATTGAAAGGGTCTCTAGAGCTTTTAAACTTTCCAAAAAAAGAACAAAACAAAACAAAAGTTTTGCACAACAAAATATATATTAGAGGCTGCAATATGGCAGAAATACAATATGTGGTATATCAGGATATGTATTGTTTCAGACATCTGTTGGAACTGTTAAGTGTAAGCCTAAAGAGTCTTTATGATAGCCAAACATGTCCATTTAGTGTCTAAACCTTTGACTGGTTCTGTACACCATCTGCAAAAAGCCATCATTTGGGTTTTAAAAAGTAAGCAGTTAAGAGCCTATAATTGGATAATTACTACAGTGATTAATTATTTTAACCCTAACTGTTTCAAGTCGATTCAATTTAATATAACTTTGTCATTGTACCAATACAGGGTAGTACAGTATAATGAAACAGTCAGGCTACTTCTCCAGTGCAGTAATTAAATAAATATATATTGTGTACAGTGCAAGACAATAGACAAATAAACAATATGTACATAAACAGTAAGACATGTGCAAAGTGTATAGAAGCAGTAACTGTATGGCAGAATGTGAATACCTCACATACTGAGGTGCAGTTAGCATATGCAGGAGGCAAAATACAGCTTAGTGTAAGTGTACATCTAGGAAAGCATAGTATATTGAGGTAGCCAGGTATTCAGTTACGTATGTGGTTGTAAACCACATATATAATACAGAATATATAAAGTGTACAGTGCAGGGTAGGAGAATAGCAGCTCAATGTTCAGGTGAACAGCTAAAACAGCTCACAGTACAGCTTTAACTGATGCAGTGAGTAGCTTCTCGTTTCTTAAACAACCATGTGGGAAGACGTATGCTGTGGTTCTGGAAAAGATGTTACAGAAGAGAGTAAAACGGATCTGGAATTGGGTTAAAAACTGTGCAGTGCACTATTACAAACTGGAAGACTAGTGAGGAACCATCAACTTTGCAGACGAAATGTGATGTTGAAGGACTCTGATTTCAGATCACGTAAACACTTGGTGAGATTGAAATCATTAAAAAGCATCAGGAGAACTTGTGTGGCTATGTTCAAAAGTGAAAGTAAGGGCATTTCCACATGCACAATGCAGCGAACACAGGATTAGCCATAAAATAACCACTTGTTATTGAGGCTAATCAGAAAAAAGCTTTAATTTGCTAGTGGAATAAAGACTGGACACTGGAGCAATGGAAAACGGTCATGTGGAGTCCAGATTTTTCCTATTCCAGAGCAATGGGTACATTAGGGTAAGAAGGGAAGCACATGCATTGATGCACCCACCACATGCATTTTGCCCACTGTACAAGCCTCTGGAGGCAGTGTTATGATCTGGGGGGTGCTTGGGTTGGGGCTCAGCAAAGTTATGTGAGAATAAAATGATGTCAGCTGACCACCTGAATGTACCAGGTTAATGGATCCATTCTTTCCTGAAGACAAGAGCATATACCAGGACCAAAGATTCACCTGGCTCAGATTGTGAAAGAGCGGTTCAGAAGGCATAAGAAATCATTGTCGCATGTGAACTGACCACAACAGAATCCTGACCTTCAGCCTATTGAACATTTTTTGGGATGTTATGGAGAAAGTCCATAACATCTTTCTTTAAAGAAAGTCATCAACATGTATAAGGTTGTCCAACTTGTACTTAGTATGCTAAATATAATCATTAGTGCTATTAAATATATACTTAAATAGAACTTATTGCACTTGCGACACCTCTTAGACTCATTTAGAGATACTTAAGTACATATTAAACTACATTTCTAGTACGTTAATATATACGTCTATATATACATGTACTTAGTATACTTCAATTAAGTACACTAAAGTACTACTGAAGTGAAATGTACTTGTAATTATTACACTTGTAATATATAGATTTTGCACTTGTATGTAGCACACAAAACAATAATGTGCTTGAAATAAATCAACAAGTCATCTCTGTTCCTACACCCCACATAAAACTCATCTGCTAACAAAGAAACACAGAAATTCACATCTAAAATTTGCACACAATTTAAACAAATCCAAACTCCTTTCAAACAAAAAAAGAACTTTGGAAATAATTCAGCTCTTTGGAGAAAGGAGGGTTGATGGACCCAAGTATGCCATACCTACAAAGAGGTACAAAGGTGGGAGCTTCATGATATGGGGCTGCTTCTCGGTAAATGGTACTGGGCCATTACATGTTGTAGGAAATATGAATGAACGGTGTATCGGGACACATTAGAGGAGATTTTAATCTCAATGACCAGGAAAAAAAAAATCATCTGGAGAGAGGATGGGCATCTCGACAAGACAATGATCTCAAACATATAGCCAAAATATGTCAAGACTGGTCCGTATAAAAGATAGTGACGAGGCTTGAAGGGCCCTCTTGTGGTTCAACAGCAGAATTGCATTTTAGGTAAAAATAAAATAATCCTCCTTTGCAGTGATATAATCAAATTGCTAATTCACTGACCTTTAACCCTGAAGACTGTATACTGCTGGTCACATAGCAGTGCAGACAACAGTCTCGACTAGCTAGGTGCTAACAAAATAGCAAAGAATGGAAAGATTCGAGACAAACATCTAGAATTTAGGGATGAATGGATTGACACATTTGCACTTATATGGATTTCAACAAGTTTATCAAAATATTTCGTCTGTGACGGCAAACTGTCAACCACCAAAAAGTCAAGAAACCATTCTACTTCTGTGGAAGATGGAGATGAGAGAAACACAGCTAAAAAGCTTAAAGCAGTGCAAAGTAAGTCTACGTTTTCCTTTATATTATATGATTTTTAGGCTATATTGGAACATTAGCACATACTGGGGCAGCCAAGCTGTTAAAAAACTACAATAAAATGATCATAAAATATCTCTCAGAGTGTTTTGATTTTGGTTGAAATGAAAAAAAAAGGTTCGTCTTAACAGACTCCTGGCCTAACCAATCTCAAGACCTCAGTCCCATAGACAATGTATAGGGGATGTGGAACTGAAGATGATTTGCCAAGGGAAATGGCCCAATACTGAACCACAGCGCTGCATAAAGCTCATTACTTCTTACTGTAGACGCCTTGAAGATGCAATCTTCAACAACAACTTTGTAATAAGGTACAAATAACTTTGTTTATATTTATTAAAACATACTTTTTAGTTCTGATTTCATGTCAATTATGAATTATGTGTGTAAATTAGAAGTGGGTATACAGTACGCACTGGATGTATATCAAATAACAACAACAACAGTGGCTGAACACTTGTTTCCCATCACTGTACCCATGCGGAACAAGCCTACTTCTAATTGCACCATGTAGTGAACCCAGCTCAGCCCAGACAGACAACATCTTCGGGCAGATGTTATTCTGGTTCGCCCATCTGCTTTCCAATGGGTTGAACTTTCTCTGTTCTAATTGTTGGGCAGGAGAGGATGCCGTCTGAGATCAGCACCCACGGGCTTGCTGCTCAGTCAGGGATAATGAGCAGTGAGGGCTACAGGAGCCCAGGCCACCTCCAGGGTGCGAGAGCATCGAATGGTGGCAGCCAGAGGCGGCTTGGCTGGCGGCCTACAAGCCCACACCATCTGCCCCCACCATGCTTTGCACTTTTAAATATGCTCTGAGAGATCTTCAGCAGTCCTCAGCTTCTCCACATCCCTCATTAGTTACAAAAGCACAGTCTGGGGGATATTGGTGGCAAAGGCAACCTCGTTCCACTTATATGCACTAATCAAATTTGTAATGATCAATGGTAATTAGAGAGTAGGAAATGAGAGTGAACACCAAAGAGAGCTCCAGGGGGAGACAGAGGAGGAAAGCATTAAATAAACATTGGCAAAGTCAGTCACGTTGTACATACCCAACTAGCAGGGAACGTTCCTAGAACTTTAGCTAACGTTACCTACAAGTTCTAATAGAGCTTTAAAGGAAATGTTTTCACCTAATGTTTAAAGAACGTTTTAAACATGTTTGTAAGTTCAAACAATGTTCCAATAAGGTTAACTAAGGCACAACGTTTTAACTGCAACATTCAGAAGACGTTCTGGGGATGATTCAGGAGACGTTCTGAGGATGATACTGTTTCATGATAACAACAGAAGAACATTCTCAGCACAACATTCAGAAAACGTTTTGAAACCTGACAAATGGCTTTAGCGAACGTTCTCCTACCTTCAGAAAGAACATTCTGAGAACCAAAAGAAAAGTTCCTGCTGAAAACATTAATGGAACATAGCAATGTAATATTCCCAGAACGTTTTTAGAACAAATAATTTCTAGCTGGGTCGTAGACATCTTAGACGCCCTCTGTCACGCCCACACACCATTCCTCCATTCAGAGCTCAGCTTCTATGTGGAGGAATGAGAGTTCTGAGAGCTGACTCCTCCCTTTTCACACACCTGCTCTACATCCCCTCATTAGGCCAGCTTTTTTTTTTGTTTTTCTTTTCTGTATATATCTGAGTCTCTGGTTTTTGGACTTTTGCCAGTCTTTTGACTTTGATTCCTAACCAACCACTGACTTCCCTGTGGTTACTCTCATTAAATATCTCTGCATTTACATTTTACCCCTGCGTCCGAGTGTTGCAGCCTGCAGACTGAGAGATTGAAACAAAGCAGAACAATCAGCATCACTCCCCAAACCAAAGAGGAGCTGCTAATGCTCTCAGTCAACTGGTTACTTTTAAGAGCAGCACAGTAGTTAAATGCTGCTTAGTTTTTATCTTAGGCAGGACTAACTGGTCCTAAAGACCTGAGCATTCTGCTTGACTCATTGCTGCAGCATATCAGGTAAATACCCTGGATCTATACCATTAAGTCAAGTCAAATGTATTTGTATAGCGCCTTTTACAACAGATGTCACAAAGCTGCTTTACAGAGAATCCAGGAAAAACTCCCTCAGAGCAAGAGGAAGAAACCTTGAGAGGAACCAAGACTTAAAAGGGGAACCCATCTTCTTCTGGTCGACCCCAGACAGCAAAACAAACACAAGAAGGATCAGAATTGACAATTCTAGGCAATATTGAACTGTTAGTAACTGTTAGCTAGAAGACCACTATTAAGTGATTTAAAGACCAGTAATAGCATCTTAACATCTACTGGGAGATGTTTTTTTCTATCCACTTTTTTTTTCAAATTTTGAAGGTGCAGAAAAGTATGCATAGGTCAGAAATTCACTCAATTCACAAGATTTGTACGCCAGGAAAAAGTGGAAAAGTTAGAAGATTGCTAATGCTGAAATGCTTAAAAGATAAATGGAATTATTTTTCAAATAAACAACAATGTATCAATAACAATTCCATTCATCCTGATCTTAATGCTTAGCATTCAGCACATAAACAATATGGTGAATTGCTATTATGCTTACACGAAACTAGTGACTAGTGGGGTAGTGAATTTAACCCACTACCTTATACTCAGCTGAAGTAGCCAGCTTGCATAACGCACTAGCGATTCGGTGGGCACCAGAGACTGGAAACAATCAGCCCTGCAGATGGTCTAATCATGGTGCATAGCTCTTCGAAGGTTGCTTTTGACATTCTGAGCAAAGAATGGAAAGATTCAAGACAAACATCTAGACTTTAGAGATGAATGGATTGACACGTTTGCATTTATATGCATTTCAGCTGGTTTCTCAATTATACTTCATCTGTGACGAAAAACTGTCAACCACCAAAAAGTCAAGAAACCATTCTACTTCTGTGGAAGATGGAGATGACAGAAACACAGCTAGAGCTGAGCTAAAGCTTAAAGCAGAGCAAAGTAATGTCAAAAACCACCTTTGAAATTCCTGAATCCAAAGTTTATTTGAAAAATGGCTTCGCACAATGTGTGAGTGTGTTTGTATTCCCAGATACAGGGTGGAGCGAAGTTGAAGCTTTCTTACTTATTTGAATTTCTTATTCTACTTTAAACGGTGCAGCAGTTAAATTTTAGCGTAATTTAAGGTAGAACAGGAAATTCAAATAAGAAGCCAACATCAGCTTTGTCAACGTGGACGTCATTATGGTGGTATAGAGACTTCAGGCCTCATTGGGGGGCTACTGCTTGACTTGCCAGGAGTCTCTTAGTTGCAGACAACATGTCCATAAAAAGATGGGAATTGACTGTAAAGATATTTCTAATGAAAGCAATGAAATTCAAACATGCTAGAAATGAAGGCATGAATGATTTTTCCAGGTCTGGTTTAGTCAGAAAAATCTAATCATACTGATTTTGATGTTCTAAAGGTGATAAAATGCTGAATTACTAACTGCTTTGGCACAACTGCTAAAACTGAGATCATAGTCCATTGGTTCACCAAGGATACACACTAGTTCTTTAGATTAGATCAGGCCTCTCAAATCCAACTAGTCTCCACCTCTCATTGCTGATCCCAAATAAAATAATCTCTGCATTATCTATATTAAGCGGCAGTTTTGTCCCTTCCAGGTAATGATGTGCTCAGGGCATTAAGAAGGTGAGACAAACTATATTTTGAAGAGTTTTAATGGACACATTTGAGGGTTTTAGATCCAAGTTTTATATTTTATATGAGTTCAAGGTGTAGTAGTAATAACAAGTGAAAGCTGAAATCTAAATTGCTGAGCTTGCTCCCAGCTTTTCCCCAAGCCAAAGTTTAAAGTACTTCTTAGTCAGGGATGAATTTATTTAGGCCAGCTTAAGGCATTTATTGAGCTGATGTTGGCTTCATATTCACCAGCCTCTTGTTTTGGGGCACCTTAATGTAACTGCAAAACTGTTAAATTCTAATAAGAACCTGGCTAATATGAAGCTTCAGTTTTATACATACAGTTTATTTATAGCTCATTGTTTAAGAGATTTGGCAGTTTTGGTAGACAACTTCATTAGTTTTCGTTTCACGCTTTGAAACGATCTGAATTTAAGAGGTGTGCGGGTTATACAGATTCACCAATCAAGCTAATCTTCTCCTCACAGCTTTTCTGGAGACTTTTTCAAGTGTCCACACATTTTTTCATGTTTTTCATGGTCATTCTGGTCTGGAGAATTTTGGTTAAAAATTCAAAGTAAGTCACGTTTGTGGCAATTTGCTGACCCGCTGAAGCAGTACTAATGATGGACTTGTGACTCAAGGAACATTCGACATAGTTAATATATATATAAAAAATGAATTAAAATACATGTTTAAAATTATAAAAAATATATTTTATTTTTATTAAAAAAATAAAGATTTTTTTATAAAAGTGTTCACATCTAAAGTCATTTTTTTGTGTTGGTCTATTGAAC
>CM067485.1:22935313-22964754 GCA_034552555.1 Semaprochilodus insignis
GAACTGTTCAGTGTCAGTACTAACAATGAAGGGTAACTAGACTTTTCATTAATTTTCATTAATGTCAAAAAAATGTCATTAAACTCAAAAACGTTTGGCAGGATCTGTGTCCTCTGTAGAGCAGTTGTAGCAGTTCTGTTAGAACACTGATGTAGAAAAATACAAACTTGACAGTATGAACAGCGATGATATGCTCGTTGTCTACAGTTTCTCTACATGTCTCTATACAGGCTTAGACAGCTTCTATGAACATTTCTGTGGGAGAAGGACTACTTGCTGTTTACCACGGTTTGCAAAAGGATTTATTTCCAACAGTTGACCTTAGCTACTAACTTCTGACAGGCAGAACATTTTGAGACAACTAGGGAAGTTATGCCGTTATCACATTTTCTAGTTTGCAGCAGTAAGAAGTGACCTCTAGTGGACAGTTCAAATATTACAGCCCAATGGAATCCCTGTTATTAGCACTGACTACTGAATGTATGGATTTATGTACTTGTTGTAGACTCCCGATTCTGATGCACTATGTTAAATTGCTTGGGGTGGTTCTTGGAGCGGGGTGGGGGTTGTGGTGACTGGGTGGACACCACAATGTGCAATTAAACTGTGTCTTAATTGGTAAACTTGGGAAAACTTGAGCTGTAGGTTTAGGTTGAGTGGCCATGTGATATATTTGATGAATATAATGCAGAGAGTGGTATTAAAGTTTTATTTTTAGTAGTATTAAAATAATTTTATGAATGCAACGCACAGTATTGTGTCATATCCAGAGGTGTAGCAGAGTATAGATGCATGTATATTATGTATACCCATAACATTATTTTTTTTTGGTTTGCAAATGTTCTGTTTTGTCTGTTTCCTATTTTCAGAAAGGGCTTCTCAACAGCTTCATGTCCCTTCATGGACAGAAAAACCTGTAGATGTTTTCAGATCTGGAGCAATAGTGGAACTTAAGTTTCTCCTCTATCTCAAAGTTGAAAGCTTTAAGTACTGTTTATCTGAAGGTGACAGTTTTGGTTGTCTGCCAGCTCTTGCATGGTTGTTAGAAGCCCCATTTCCTCTGAATCTCTTTTGAAGTTCTGTTCTTTATCTTGGACTTTTCCCTTCTTTATGTAAGAGAAATGAATGACCAGTATTTGAGAGTTGAAATTAGACTAAAGGAAGGGTGACTTTCCACATGAACAGGGAACTGTATATAGACACAGGCCATCAAAGTTGCTCAAAATCCACCCTCAGCGATACACAAACTACTCTGCGTACAATTCATCAGAACTTTGTATGATGTGGAGATGGGCTGAGATTTGAGTGCAAATGATGAATCAGCTTCAGTCTGTGAAATCAAGTGGCAGCCTTCCAGCACCTCATTTACATATCATTTACATGAAGGATACTCTAATTCAGGCAGATGTTTTGGTAGGAAGCCAATAAAATGACAACATTCATTTGGCCTGTTAGCCTATAGCTGCGCTCAGAGTTTAAGGCAGTGAGGTAGTGAGTGCACTGCTCCCCCTACTGACCAAACGTTATAGTGTTAAAATTACAACTTGAATGTAAAAAAGTGCAATAAACAAAACATCTTAATGCCTCGGAAGAAAGAAGTAATTGTGTGGTATAATTAATCTCAATGGACAAAAATTGAGTTACCTGTGACTGAAACGTACCTCATAGTGTGTAATACCTTCACAAGCACGTATAACAGCTGTGATTCAATTTGGCATGTACTGGACAGATTTCTGGATGTGGGCCACATCAGTTTTCGACCACTCTTGCATCAAAGAATTGAGCAGTTGGTCCAGATTTGGTGGATGCCTTCCCTGGCACAAAAGGAGAATTTCCTGTAGACTGGGATTTTAGCCACTGCTGGTAGACGTGTATGACTGTACACTTCCATACACTTGCAACTTCACCTACTTCCTTCACACTATGGTCTTTGGCACACCCAAATTCAATCACTCCTTTTAGCCAGTCATTAACATCTGCTTTGGAACCATTTTCCACACATGGAACGAGACACTCACTGCACTGTAGCACCTCTTCTCAATCTATGACTCCCATCACTCACACCCCGCAGGTATTTATAGGCCCATCATCCTCATGCAGTGCCAACTGCAGGAGCCTGAAGCTACTACAGTTATAAACCCTTCTAGCAGTGATTTGANCCTCATCATCCTCGTGCAACAGCATCTGCAGCAGGAGCCTGAAGTTACTACCAGCTTAAACACACAAGGTTTGCCCAGTGAGCTTATATTCCTAAAATAGCATGTAAAAAGCTATAGAAAAATTGTATTATTACAGTGAACAAGACTCTTCTATACTAGTATCAGTGTAAAACAATGTCAATATATGTCGTCAAGTGAACATGTGCATAGTGGAGGCATTTGTTTAAACAGTGTCAACAGCGTAGAACAAATCGACATGGGAAACAAGCGTTTCAAGTGAATGCACCCCTCAGAATGGACTGAAGGTGAGTCTCCCAGGGACCTAACATGCTGCAGTGGGACGCTACAATACCAATGTGCATCCAAAATAAATATAATTGACTTTTTATTAGATTAACATGCATAAATTATTAACATTATTGTCATTTTAAAAAAAGCATTTTTTTCAGATTGTTTAACCACTAGACTCAAATGTACACAGTCCTGCCAGCCACGAGTTAGACCATATAGATACGCCAAAGATGAAAGTGATGAAAAACAGAACTGTCAGTGAATTTGGGTGCATCTATTTACTGTCAGATTTGGCCATACGCTGCTTCAAAGAATAGGGGTCAGTTTCTCAAGCTATTTATCCCTGAGTCCTGTCAGTGTTTCTCATATAGTATCACAGCACAGTGTTAATACAGGGGTCTGGGCTTATTTGCCAGTGCTGACAGCAGTCCTGTGGGAAAGGAGGGGAGAAGCCTGTTTGTGTAAGGTGAGCTTTCGCCCCCGCGTGCCTTCCCCTATTCTATGGAGCCAGATCACACGCACATTCCTCTTGTGTGTTTAACAACAGTGCCAAAACACGGAGCCAATTATCGAGCATGAGAAAAAAAGCTCAATGTAAACTGCATTATTAAAAAGGCGCTTTGCGGCGGTATGGTAGCTGAAAGCCAAAGCAACTGAATACTTTCCTTTGTTATGGCAGACTCTGGGCTTTTGTGTGGGATATGAGAGGAGGAGGGCCCGTTTCTGTGTGTGTGAATGCGAGCTCGCCCCATCTCATTGACTGCCATCTATTGTATCCAGCAGGGATATCAGCCGTGTAGTGCTCCGACATTATCAAACGGCGCCGTGTGTATTCACATCTCAAGGTTTCTCAAGTTCTTTCCTGGGTGTGTGAGTGCCAGTGTTTTGGCCCCAGGCTGCAGACTCTTATACAGCACTGAACAACAGGCCAGACAGCAAATTAATTTGCCAGCTGCAGCCAAAACACAAGGCTGGAATGATGAAAAGTGCGCATTTCCTCCTCAGCCAGCAGTGCAGTACGACTCTAGTGCTGAAACAGGGAGCAGAATGGAGGTTCTGTGTGCTTCTGAAGAGTGAACGCAGATGCAATGAGGAGTGCGGACTGGGATACTCAATGCACTACTGTGAGAGCACTGGACGCAAATTCAATTCACAGACCTCGTTTGAAGGATGGATTCAGGGCCAAAAAAATGGAACGAAATGTTTTTTTTTTCCTCCCCAAGCCTTTTTCTTTCAAACCTGCAGGCATTCCTTGGTTTCATATGCATGAAAACCTGACTTTCTGGTAAATAAGTCTGGTGTATTAATATAAGGCTCTATTCTGTGGCCTGCAGCAGTCACCATGCGGTGTGTCTGTTCTGCAAACGTGTATTAAGTTATCTTGCAATAACATGGCTAAATGTAAATAGCTGACTTTCCTTCGCTCTTGGTAGAAATGGTGTTTCGATTAAGGCATGCTTGGTTGAGCACTCTTGTCCATGGTTTGGACTGCTGGGTAACTGCGCCCTCGGGATGCACACTCATTCTGCTCAGCTCAGACTTTGTTTTCATACATTTTCAAGACAAAACCTGGGATGCTGACATTGCGAGACTAACCTACAGGACTGCACTACAAAGTCGGGACCAGAAAAATGGCTCTGGTTTTGTAAAGCGCCTCCTGTGAAAGTTAGTAGGGAGGTGCAATGATATCAGACTCGTATTAGTATCAGAGAATATCGCAAATCAGTACTTGATATTGTGTATTTAACACTCTGGAACAGCAGACCATTTAGGTATTGCTTGCCTGCGCTGTGTTACTAGCCACTTTATTTCTCATGTGTCCACTGCAGTTTTCAGGTTATGGCTGAAATATCTGCTTTGGAAACTGTAGTCTTGTTCATTCCTCTTTTAAGCAAGGTCAAAGAACACATGCTTACTTTATTAAGCTATGGTTTTGTTCCATTAAATGTCTCCAAGGCATTCTGGGACATGCTATGAGCATAAACAGTGTACAGCTTCAGTAGAATATGGCTTGCCCTGTTTTTAACACTGGAATGGATTCTTCTCAACTGGTTTATACTTTATATTCTCTTTATAAATGCTTATATTCTGACCTCGCTAGAGTAGGCTGAATAGGTCATTAGAAGGCTTACTGGTTAATTCAAACAGTTCTATCGTGTTAGGAAAGCACTTTATTTATTGTACGCTTTACAGGAAGTTCTATATATACGCTCATCGTCAAAAAATAGCTGCACAAATACTAGCACCCAGAAGGAATCAACCAACAGGAATGAAACTTGGTGGGTAGGTTTAAGTTTCACGCTTAGCCGCACATGTGATGTAAGCAAGGACGGGCTTTATCATCGTACCTGACTGACCCAACGCAGGACTATATGAACGCAGACCATTACGATGACCTCCCTTAACACCATGTCAGCGTCACCAAAGACTGCAATGGTGTCATGCCAGACCGTCATGGAGTGACTCAGAATGACAGCAGGTCATCCTCAGTGCGAGTCACGCTTTTGTCACGCTCCGTGTGTGGAGGCACTGTAACTGAGACGTGCTGAGACGTCTGGCATGTTGTGTTAGCAAACATGGCGGGCCGACACCATAATTAGAGACACTACTTCTGTATGTGTAGCCCAAGAAATATTGCCCATATCAGTCTAAATGTATCATCATCTATTGTAACCTTTATCTTCTTTCTAAATAGCATCACAATCCCACACTTCCTTCTGGGTGCAACTATTCTTTTTTTTTACCTTGTTATGAATGAGTTCATTCACATTTGAATTTATACTTTATATTAAAAAATTCAACTAAATTCATTTCAGTGTAAAATGCATCTGCCCCCAGCTGCTAATTTGTCTTTGCGCAAGGAGCATTATTGCTGATTTGTCACCACTTTACACAACCACATCACATACCAGCATACCAGAGAAGACATTTACTTTTGTACAATTCATTATCTTTAAAAGTCCATTGTTTTTTTTTTTTTTTACTTTCACTCAAGTACATTTTTGGCTCCATACTTCCCCTTTCAATCAGAGGGGAACCCTCAGGGCCGTCTACAAGTTGTATAATTGAATTCTCAGGAGGTGGTCTGAAGGCCTACTGTGTCAGATTATCCGATAATATATCTAGAAGGTGGCAGAGGAATTAACCATTCACATTTTGATTTATGATGAGTGGCAGTAATTTTTTAGGCGGTCTTACATATGGCTCTGACTGTGAATACATGCAGTATTCTAACCAGATTTAGAAACGGAGAACAAGGGCAGCAGCTCTGTGCCACTGTCACTGGAATAAATGGTGATATACACACACTGAGCACTTTATTAGGAACACATATCTTATTCCTACTCTCATTGTCCATTTCCGCTCCACATACCATATAGATGCACTTTGTAGTTCTACAATTACAGACTATAGTCCGTCTTTCTACATACTTTGTTACCCTGTTCTTAAATGGTCAGGACCCCCACAGGACCACCACAGAGCAGGTATTATGTGGGTGGTAGATCATTCTCAACACTGCAGTGACATTGACGTGGTGGTAATATGTTAGTGTGTGTTGGGCTGGTACGTGTAAATCAGACACACCTGCCCAACACACACTAACACATTACCACCACGTCAGTGTCACTGCAGTGTTGAGAATGATCTACCACCCACATAATACCTGCTCTGTGGTGGTAATGTATTAGTGTGTGTTTGGCTGGTATGTCTGATTTACACGTACCAGTCCAACACACACTAACACATTACCACCACGTCAGTGTCACTGTAGTGACATGGTGGTAATGTGTTAGTGTGTGCTGGGCTGGTACCTGTAAATCAGACATACCAGCGCTACTGGAGTTAAACACTGTGTCCACTCACGGTCCACTCTATTAGACACTCCTACCCAACTGGTCGACTTTGTAGATGTAAAGTCAGAGGCAGTAGCTCGTCTGCTGCTGCACAGTTTGTGTTGGTCATCCTCTAGTCCCTCATACAGTGGTCACAGGACCCTGGATAGTTTCGGTTGATGGACGATTCTCAGTCCAGCAGTAACACTGAGGTGTCCAGCAGCACTGCTGTGTCTGATCCACTCACATCAGCACAACACACATTAACACACCACCACCACATCGGTGTCACTGCAGTGCTGAGAATGATCCACCACCCACATAATACCTGCTCTGTGGTGGTCCTGTGGGGGTCCTGACCATTGAAGAACAGGTAACAAAGTATGCAGAGAATCAGATGGACTACAGTCTGTAACTGTAGAACTACAAAATGCACCTACAAGGTAAGTAGATAAAATAAAATGTCTGCTATTAATCTAGAATGGCAATGGGAATTAGCATAATGCTAGGATAACGTAGCCATTTGTGACCTGGTGAACTGATGGCCTAGCATTACTAATAAGTTATGGTTCACCACCGCTTTTAGTTCAGTATGGTTTTAACAAAGTATTCGTTCACTTCAGTATACTTTTCCTGTAGTTTTCCATTCCTGGACACGTGAAAAGATTCCATGTCCTGACATCATGCTAGTGCCCAAACAACTGTTTTTCCATTTAGTGAGATGGACCTTAGATGATCATTATGGCTCATTATTAGTGCTTTTCAATGTTCATTTTACTAGAGACTTATGACTTTCAGAAAAGGCTTTGACCTACAGCAGTTAGTGTCTTATGCATGCATTATGAAAGGTAGATGCCCTTCTGACCTTTCAGAAACCAATGTGGATGAAAAAAGTATAGTAGGAAGTACGAAAAAAACAGAGCTTGGAAAAGTAGAAGGAACATGTGAGCGAAAAGACAGGTGTGTGTGTGTGTGGGTGAGAAAGGGAGGGGTGAAGAGGATCCAGAGAAACAGCTACACCCACCATTCAGGAGCCACAGGTAACAGAGGGAGATCGAGCGAGAAGAGAAAAAGAAGGGGAGAAAGAAAGAGAGAGAGAGAGAGAGAGGAAGAGGGGGTGGTTGGAAGCCAAGTCCAGCAGCAGCATTCCACTGAATGAGCGGAGGAAAGTTAAGCACTTCTCCAGATGTGGAGGGTTTGGACTTCTGGAGGCAGAGATTGAAGCTCTCCAGCTAACACTCCATCACTCCAAACACGCAAAGCTCTTCGCTTGGTTAGGATCTGAGAGGGGAAAAAACAAGAAAACACGGCACAAAGTGATCTCGCCAAGGCGCTCGCCGAGCAAACATACACAGGAGAAATAAAATCCCAGCTTCTTTTTCCAGCCACGAATCTCAAGGTAAGTCCGATGCCGTGCAGATTTGATTAGCCACATTTACATTCGTGTTGAGTTCTGTTTTATTACTGGATGAAGATTAATGGCGCGCTGATTATACTTCAGAGTTACTTCAGAGCTGTAACTGTTTCATCATGTGCTAAAATGTTAATGCTAATTCCTCAGAAAGTCAATGAGGTCTTTGCAGTCCAATTAAACTTTGCTCATAAAACTTTTCTCCAGAAGCCATGGCCTGACAGCTTTAACCCTTTGCCCAATAAGAGCAGAGGTTCAAGAATAAAGTAGTTCTGGCTGTAATGCGCAGCTGGTTGATATCAAGAGGGACTCAAGTGCAAAGCTGCAGACAGGTTGAAAAGAGGAGGTCATGGTTCATTGTTACCATATGGGCAAATGGCCAGTGTTTTACCGTAGGTGAGAAAGGGAAAGTTCTGCCTTTGGTTTCACCAGTCCAAGGACCAAACCCAAAACAGCAGCCAGAGCTTGTGTGAATTGTTTGGTATCACTTTAAAATAAGGTTACCCTTATAAGGGTTAGGGTAGTTAATTAATGGCTTACAATGCATTTATAAGTGGTTAATAATTAGGTCATAAACACCTTTAATAAGCAGTTACAACACATAAGCAGAAAGATGACCTGTTGTGAACTCACATTCTTTCATACTGTTAAATAGTTTATACTGTCAGCGTCACACATACATATTCATCAGATGGAACAGCTCACTTTATAGTAATGTGCTATAAGTGCTTATTAATGCTTTGTAAAGTGCTTATTTTTGCCCTTTATAGTAATGTGCTATAACTGCTTATTAATGCTTTGTAAAGTGCTTATTTTTGCCCTTTATAGTAATGTGCTATAACTGTTTATTAATACTTTGTAAAGTGTTTGACCTACCATATAACATGAATAAACCATTTATAAATCCTTAATAAGGGTAGTCTTATTATAAAGTGGTACCAAATTTTATAACAGTATGGGTTACAGATGATAAGCTTCATAAACCTCATATAACAGAAAGTGGGAATATTCCATCAGTTGATGTATTACCTGCAGCTGTATTTCCATGTAAAAGCAGTGGAAAAACACTGCAATGCTTTAGTCAGTTGTAAGTCAGTCAGTGTTGTCTGCTGGCTATGGAAACAGGTAACATATTGTGACAGGTAACGGGTCATAAATAGTAGGTGATATTTTGTGAATGATAACACTGTCATTGATCAAAAGATCAATAACTAAACCATTGAGAAAAGAAAAACCTAGAAAACCTAGTGTCATGTGACATTCTTCTCAGATGAAACACAAACAGCATGCTGGAGACGTGTAGCTGGACCAAAGAGGAAAGGCCTATACCCAACATGTTTCTAGTATTTTATTTTTTTTGCCCTGAGGTTTCGCCATTTGTGCAGTTTTACCAAAGCCAAACAATTCATACTTACATGACCATTTATCTGACATCTCTTTTTTCCTTTTGAGTTAAACAGCCTGTTATTGTTATTATGCCTTCCGATATACAAATGGCCTCTGGTGGCCCTGTATTATGCCTTATTCATAAAGCAGGCAGATACATTCCTTATAACCTCAGTGTGAGTGGGTGGAACTAAAGCTATAGGCTCAAAGTTATCACAAGGCGGAAGTGACCACAGCTGCCAGCTTCACACACTCCTCCGGGGCATACAATTATGAATCAGAGAGAGGTACAATAACACTGTCAAAACTGTACGTAAGGAAATGAGATGCAAATGTGTGAGAGTTAATGTCAATGAACATTTCACAAAGATGGAGGGTGAAGTTCAAATCTGCCTTTTTACTTTTGTGTTCACAAACTGCAATACAGCTACAATTCAGAGCTTATATGTAGGATTTCATCGCACACTGTATGACTGTGATTCTGGGAGCAGTGCAACAGAATTGCTTAAAGTTTACACATAATACTGAACTACAAACTGAACTACAAACTTCTACAGGCTGATCCGAATAAATGAAAAGTACAAATGAGCTGATGGGCATCATTTTATTGCTCACAGTTTGCAGAGAAGGTAAACCTGGAATGGAAATATAGCTAATATAAAGATTACCTACCTTAATGGTGTAACCGATTGTGCGCTAAAAGAGCTTAGCATGGTGTAAAACAACCATCGTGTCCACGGTGGCAAAGTGATGGACTTTACAGGAGAAGTGTGCATTGGTTTTCACAGCAAGGGGCTCCCAGCCCCCGCTTCACCCTTCATTGCTCACTAGCAGTTCAACACAGACAAGTCGAAGTAGCCCTGTCACAAAAGAATCAATCATGCACCCCCACACCTGGTACCGGATTAGGGCTGTAACAATTAATGCTTTTAGTCAACCAAAATCGACAACGAAATTAGTTGGCAACTAATTTAATAGTTATTAGTATTTACTTGATTAGGAAAAAAACTAGTTTAGTTTTGTAAAATTGTATTGCTTCCATTTTGCTCCTTAGGTTTAAATTTTGACAGGAAAAAAGATATTGTGGTTTTATTTATATTTAGTATTAACAGGAAAGTTCGTTAAAACAGTGAATTCTTTTGAATACGTTATGGATCTTGATTATTTTCATTGTTAGTTAACAAGTGCATAAAAAACAACCTCAAGCTAAATTTACATTTACATTTAAGGCATTTAGCAGACGCTCTTATCCAGAGCGACTTATTACTATGCTTAGTGTTTAGCCAGAGAATGAACACTAAGCATGGTTGTAAGTCACTCTGGATAAGAGCATCTGCTAAATGCCGTAAATGTAAATTTAGCTTGAGGTTGTTTTTTTAATATCTGATAGCTAAAAGCTGCCACACAAGAATTGTTTGGTAAATGAGTGATTAATAGCCTGAATAATTAATTATTCATTTCATAGAGCAGTTGATTATTCAGCCATTAAAATAGTCATTTGTTGCAGCGCTAGAGTAGATAGCTTCCACACTACAAACATACCAAACCCACAGTGCAAGCGGGTCTGGGTCCAGACAAAAGCTCCCGTGTGAACCCATACATTTCCCTTTCTCTGCCACTAGAGGGCCTACAGATAGGAGAGGCAACAAACAGCCCTAACATTTCTTGTTACATGATAACTCTCTCTGAAGTTAGCATTCAGACAGTGGTGACATCCTCTATGGGATTTAGTCTAAGCTAATACAAAATTAGTGTCCAAATAAAAAAATTGTAGAGTTTAATCTAGAGCAAACAGTATTGTGCAAAAGTGTTAGACACCCAAGAAAATTCTATTTAAAAAGCAATTTAACTGGGCAGGGTGGCATCAATTTTTCTTAAAAACTGTTAATACTAGAATAAATAAAAGTATAATATACACTCATCATCAAAAAAATATACCTTTCATTTTGGCTCTGACCATGGTGCCTACACACACAGATTTGTTGGTCGTCTCCACCAAGATAAAAGCAGGACTCGCCACTGAAGATGACCTGCTGCCGTTCTGAGTCACTCCATGAAATCATTGCAGTCCTTGGTGATGTTGACGTGGTATTAAGGGCAATTGTTAAAATGGTCTGCGTGCATGTAGTCCTGTGTCATGCAGCTGTCTGCCAATGGTACTGGCACTAACAGGATGACTCATGGAGGGCATCACTGCTTACTGAATGTCTGCAATTGTGGCTGTTGGGTCACTGTGCACATGTTGGACAAGTCGTCGGTTCCCTTTCTATGTAGTTTGTATGTAGTTTCTTCTATCCACTGCCACCAGTGTGCTATGGTAGCATCCGCATGAGTGGTATGGTATGCAGTACGTCAGTAAGACCATCCAGCTTCCTGAAGCCCTTTGATTTGACTCCTCTCAAACTTTTCCAACTGCTTTTGAACTCCTCTCTGAGGTGTACTTCACTTGCAAAGGAAGCTACCAACACAGCACAGAATGGAAAGCACACGCAACAGGATGACCTTATATAGTCGCCAGGTAAAGCAGTAAACCCATCCTTGCTTACGTCACATGCGTGGCTGAGCGTGAAAATGTAATCATTCGCATGTCTCACAATGTCAAACCTACCTACCAGTTTCATTCCTGTCAGCTGATTCCTTCTGGGTGCAACTTTGGTTTTCGATTAGTGTAACAAGCAGTGATTTTTATGAACATCATTGTTTTTCTTTGATCGTTTCCAAATCCCTCATCATCGTGGCCCAGAATCATTTGTTGCCATCATTCAATACTTAGTTTAACTGAGCAATGCTTCATTAAATTAAAAGAGGTGTGCTGGTGGTTGACTTGACTAAACCTATGACACGGTTGGGGGCATCAAGGAGAAAACATATCAACCACTCTCTTTGTTACACTGTACTGGATTAAAGTTTGCCAGTTATTCTACTGTAAAACAACGTTTTCACATACAGAAACAAAGAAACACACTTATTGCCAAGATATTTGGTTTGAGACGTTTGCTTATAGATGCCTGTGACTTTTACGCAGTACTGAAAGGTACTTTGTAAATTTTAGATTTAGTATAATTGTATTCTGGCAGTTACTCTTCCCTTGTTGCAGCAGGAGAAGCAATTTTACCGGCATCTGACTGGGCTAGCTGGAGGAGCGAGTTTTCTGAAATGATCTGAATCATCATGGGTCATTATCATACCACTGACAGGCAAATAAATCATGGCTATTATTTTACCATATTCACCCTCCGACTTAGGGAGTTTTGAGCAGCTCCATCAAGAGAAGAAGTGAAAAAAAGAGAAGACGTGGCCCTCGCTGCCTTCCTATGCCCTGCAGTCTAAATATTTTGGCATTGAGGAAGCGCTGCACTTGTCATCATGCTCTTAAAGATTGTGGGTGTAATTGGGCTGTTGAGGGCTTGCTAGCAGAGGCTTGCGGTATGAGTCTAATGCCATGTGCTTCCTAAGGAAACCACTTGAGCAATGATTTATTTCGCGAGGACTCAGCAGTTCTGTGTGGGTGGAAAGACGAAACACCAAACATCTCACTTGCTGTTATTGCACAATGCACAGTATAAACAGAAAGAAAAGGTCATATTTCAAAAGACATCTCCCAATTATTTTTATGTGTTCGCCCATTATTAATGTTGGGGACATGCCATTGAAGAAATCATTCAATATCTTTAAACTATTCTATGACCTGCCGTTGCTTGGAAAAGGGCCTAGCATGACTCCTACCACATGACACTTACCACGCACAGTAGCCAACCGTGTCATTAGAAGTTCTGCGGTCAGTGAGTCATGGCATAATAGGGATGTCACCATGTCTTGCACAATGCAGTGGTGAAAGATACAGATGCCCAAGTTCTGTTTAGAAGCGAGAGCAAACCAAGTCCTAGTGCAACTGCTCCCCCTGGCCTTGTTTATCAGGCTAGGAACTCATAAAATGATGTTACACTAGCTTACACTGGCTTTGTGGCTATTTATGAAAATGGTATATCTTCACAATGGTGCTCTGGCACATACTTACTCAGATTTACTGTCTCCAGGTCAGAGGATGGCATGAGAGAGCCATGGCTCCCCTGGGTGTCCCTGCTCCCTGGCTGAAAGCAGCACTGTTGCTGCTCCTCCTCCTCCTGCCTGCATGTCTGTGTGCATGTCCACGGTCCTGCAGCTGTCCCAACCCAAAGGAGGTGCACTGCACCTTCCGCCATCTCCCTTCTTCCCCGCGCAATTTGCCCAAGGACACAGAGAGACTCAACCTGGGGTAGGCAGTTCTGCTAGCTCAGAAGTTTAGTATTACTTTTCAGGGGTCAATATTTGGAGTGATAGAAAACCTGTTGGCTCCAGATAGATGTGTTAATTGATGCTGATCATTTTAGCCAACAACTTTTTTCTAATAATACGTTTCTATTAATAAGCTGATAAGGCTCATAAACATGGGTACCAAAATGGTACCATAACGGTTCTTTGCACAATACCACTTTGAGTTCCCCAAAGAACCTTTCAACAGATGGCTCTTTGGAGAACTATTTATAGAAAAGAGATGTGTGAGTATAAGAACATCCTAGTCTCATTTGAAGTGTAAAGAACACTAATAAGAAAGCATATACACATAGAGCAGAGCCTTAATGTAATAGTTTTTCCGGTTTTTCGATGTTTGGTGTAGTGTTTCCTGAATGTTCTTATTTTGCTTCAGTGCATTGCTACAATAAGCTGTGCACATTATTAATGTCCATGCTTTATCATAATACTATCCCAGCTAGAAATGCTTTGTTCTAAAAACATTCTGAGAATATGCAGTGCTGTGTTTCATTAATGTTTTAAGCTTGATGTCTTTTTTTTTTTTTTGGTTCCCAGAACGTTCTTTCAAAAGGTAGGATTCTCTAAAAACATTCTCAGGCCATCTCAGGTCTCAGTAACATCCATAAAACATTTTCCGAATGTTGAGCTGAGAATGTTCTTCATTTTGTTACCATGTTACATAATCTGTGGCCCTGACAGCATCCTCAGGATGTCCTCTGAGCATTCAGGTCAAGATGTTATATCTTAGTTAACACTTTAGCTTAAAGGAACATTATCTGAAATTACACAGTCAAGTCACATTATTATAACCACTAGCTAATATCCAGAGTAACTGCTGTGTGCAGCATGGACAGCAGCTAGACGGGCTGGGAGACTCAATAAGATCCTAGTAGGTTGTCACAGGTATCTGGAGTCATGCTGACTGCAGTGAATCCCACAGCTGCTGGAGGGTGCATGGGGAGGATCCATAGAGCGAACACGACGATTGAGGTGGTCCCACAGATGCTCAACTGGGTTCAAGTCTGGTGAATTAGGGCCCAGTGTAGTACCTGGAAGTCTTGGTCATGCTCTTTCAAGCAATGTTGGACATACTAGCTGTGTGACATGTCACACTGTCTTGCTGGAAGATCCCTTCCACCCCAGGGAAGACAATTAGCACGTGCCGCTCCTTGTACCCATGACGGCAATGAGGGATGTGTGTGTAGGCTATCGCACACCTTGTATACCCACAAATCCAGTTCACAACACGTGACTTCCTTCATAAGCAATGCACTGCTACCTTCGAAAGTAGGTATAATGTGACTCGACTGTGTGTGTAAACATCTTTAAAACATTCTTTGAACATTAGTTTACAACATTTTCTTTAAAACTTTGTTAGAACATGTAGGTAACATTAGCCAAAGTTCTGGGAATGTTCCCTGCTAGCTGGAACAACATATCGAATGCTGTACATTTTGGTGTTAAGTGCTTTTTTTAAAATGTCTCATTCCTTGTAACACATCTTTGTATCTCAAGTGAAAGCAATTATAGGAGAAAGAAGTAGCAGGAGATATCAGATATTAGCAGACTGGAGTCAACCCAAACTTACTGACGGGTATATTTCATTCTGGAGGTTTAAGTGAATTACAATTCATGGTTTCTCTTATCTCCCACATAGTTACAACAGCATTGTGGCTGTGGGGCCAGCAGATTTCGAGAACCTGCGCCAACTAGAGATGCTTATGCTGCATGGGAACGACATCAACTCTGTGGCCTCAGGATCCTTTTACCACTTACGTTACCTCCAGGTGTGCATGCATGCAAGTTTGCCTGTGCCTGTAGAATAAGACAGTCAGGAAAATGCATACTGATTTAAATACTATCCCAAATGAATGCCTCTGGCAAACTGCAGAACAGGTCATAGGAAGTACACAACATACTGTGTCTCTAATTTAGCCCTAACCCAATGGTGCATTCCATTTGAAATGGGAAGTCATAATGTCTAAGTTCCCAGTAGGTATTTTCAACTGGTCTCTGTTTTACTGGAACTGTTTTACTGGAACTCAATCAACTCGATGTGATGTCATTCCCAGCTCCAACATTTAACTTCCAAGCAAAATGGAATGCGCTATAGTACCCAGGTAGCTGCATGTACATATCAAATACAGCACTGAAATCCACAGTACACTGAGTGTGCATCTTCACTCCCACAGATATTGAAGCTGAGCTACAACAAGCTAAAGTCAATAGACCCCAGTATGTTTGAGGGCCTGACAAGCCTGGTGCGCCTTCACCTAGACCACAACCTAATTGGCTTCATTGAGCCTTTTTCCTTTAACGGATTAACATCACTGAAGCTGCTTCAGCTGGAAGGAAACAAGCTGCAGGATCTGCACCCACACACATTCACCACCCTCTCTCTCCTCGGCACTTTCTGGGGATCAGGCCTACGGCACCTTCACCTTGCAGACAATTTGCTAGAGTACCTGCAGCCTAGCACTCTTCAGCACCTCAGCAGACTGGAGGTCCTCTCACTGCATGGCAACCCCTGGACCTGTGACTGCCACCTCCGCTGGCTTTTAGAGTGGAACAAGAAGCATGAAGGTGAGATTTGCGCACACCGAGATGAAACTTTAATCTACGCCTGGCCAGAAAATCAATGGTGCACTGATGTTGAGCTTTGGATTAGTCTTAGAGGTTTTCTGTTCAACTGATGGGAAACTTGAATGAAACTGCCCTAATTGACCCACAGTTTGATTTGAGATACATTGGATAAGTCTTCTGTTAAAGGAAGTTGGAGAAAGCATCTCCAAAGAAAAGCCTTCAAATTCAATTCTGAGCTAAAACAGATACTCATTCAATACTGCAGCACCATAGTTTTTGGCCTCTTTCTCTTTTTCTCTTGATTGCCTGGGCATATTTCCCATGTGTAGGTGTGAAAACTGGTGATCTCACTGCATTGGAGATGTTTGTTTATGCCTCAAGAATTATGATCAAATCCAATTTCTTTGGCAATTGACATGAATCAAAATTTACATTAAGTACTAAAAAGTTCTATGTGTAGCATGTAGAAAGTTTATCCTTCTACTTTCTACATGCCTGCTGGTTCTCCTCTCACCTCAGATCTCCCGGACTCCATTTCCCATAACCCACCACCTGATGTCACGTGTCCATCCTTGCCCAATCACACCCCTTTGCCTCGGTCTTGGTCTCCTGAATATTCATTAGTCACCTGACAATCATTTAGTCTGTTGATTCTCTGGTTTACTCCTCTTGCTTATTCCCTTTGGTACCTCTGCCTGGTCTCCTTGTCTGCTTGGTTTGACTCTGGTTGTCTCGGTTTAGCCCTCTGGTTGTATTTCCTCATTCTTGGTGTAGCTGTGTTTTGGTACAAACCTGTTTAATAAACTGTGCCTTGCTTTTAGCTCAGCGCGCGTCACAATCTCTTTGTCCATCGTCACACCTTAGTGATGCACAATGTTATCAGAATCATACCAGTGTTGGCAGATATGTGCCAAAATATCAGCAGGACAGACATTTAGATTTGACCAATATATAGAACTAATATTTGTTGATGTATGTATTGGTGATAATATGCGAAAAATGTCTGCAATATTCTTTTCCTGTAATAGTAGCCTTAAAGACGTATGTCATATATGCCTGTAGTGGTAATGCTGGTCGAGTGACTTAGTCCCAATCTCTATACTTTGTAAGTGTTATGTAAACTAATGTCCTTAATCTTTTCTCTACACATTAGTGATCTAGCAAGCTTAAACCCTGAACAATTTATCCCATACACCCATTCTGTCTCTGCAGGCATAATTAAGTGCAAAAAGGACCGGGACTCTGCAGCTCCTGAGAACTGTGCCATGTGCGCCTCACCACAGCCCCTCAACAGCAGCCAGATTTTCCAGATCTCTGCCCACCAACTCTCCTGCGACAGGCCCACCCTCCAATCCCCGCTGAAGATAGGGGAGAGCAGTGCCTGGGATGACCAGGAGCCAGACTTTCCTTATGTCAAGGACTTGGAGCATCCTCTGGGCCACTTGACTTTCATGTTGTCCGACAGCCACGGGAACAGGGCCCATGTGGCTTGCAAGGTAACTCGTCCAGTTGAAGGAACATCCATGGTGTGGGAACAGCTGAGGAGGTCAGAAGAGGTTGCGGTGAATGTGACTTTGCTGACCCTCCTTGAGTGTGAAATTGACAGGGATGCTCTACAGAACCTCTGGAGGCTGGTGGCCTACTACTACGAGAGTCCAGCCGTCCTGGAGCGAGGAGCCCAGCATGACAACACTTCGAAGGTGACTTTTCAGTACTCCCAGACCACAAGTGAGGACTCCCCGTACTTTACTGAACTCAAGGGACATTTGATGGCTGAACCAGCCTGGCTTTTGCAACCAAGGGTCACTCTTCAGTTGAACAGGCGGAAGACCACAACAAAAAAGCTGGTGTTGAACTTCTCCACTTTTATATCAAAGCATATCAGCGGAAGGGGTGAGCAAGAAGATGCAGTCTCTTCTTGGGCTCTGATCCGGAGAGGAGCCCCAGGGAGGATTAGGATGGTGCTAGAGCACTCTGATGTTACTCTAGAGTGTGAGGTTCTGAGCTCAGGACAGCAGTCTGTGGAATGGATGCTTCCAGACCTAACCACTTTAGAAAAAACAGATTCCCAGAGAACTGTGTCTGAGCATAACAGATTAATCATCAAAAACACAAGCTTGTCGGACACCGGGCTCTATCACTGCTTTGTGAGGACTGAGACAGATGTGGACATAGTTTCATATAGGCTTACAGTTAGGGAACGTCTCCTCAGCCCTAGTGACTTAAATGGAAAGAAGATGACTGTGGAGAATGGCCAGTCACTCAGTCTTCCCTGTACAGTTACTTCACCTCAGCCAATTGAGGCCAGATGGTACCTACCAAAGGATGAGATTCTACAGGCATCCAATGCTAAGGGAAGAATCTATGTGTCCCAAAATAATACACTAATCATTAAAAACGTGATGCATGAAGATGCTGGGGAATACAGCTGTTTAGCAGCTAACCTTTATGGGGCTGACATGCTCTCTCATCTTGTTGTTGTAACTGGGGAAAAAGAGGAAGATCCAACAAGTGCTAGTGTGGTCAAAGTTGAATCATTCTTATTTGACAGGGAGGAAACAGAGGGCTCAGGATACCAAGAAATCAAAAAGACAGCTTCTAAGCAAACACCACAGAGGGCGGATGGAAAACATAGGGGTTCTGGGGGAATTAATCGACAGGGCTTTAAAGGAAAGAGGATCAAGGAGAACGTGAGGAAACCTAATAAATCTGTCAAAGAGCTTGATCCAGGGCGCTGGGCACAAATAATAGCAAAAGCAAACGCTAAAGTCCCAACTGTACAACCAACAACAGTTACGACAACACTAGCAGTGAAAACAACAATGACAACAACTACTGCAACAACAACAACAACAACAACAACTCCTGCTCCTATGACTCCTTCTCCCACTACATCACTTAACATTGCTACCACTAGTATACAAATGAATGATTTCAGTACTAAACAGTTGGTACAGACACCTCATGGAGAGCATACAGACCACATTTCAGTACAGAGAGAACAACTGCATCAAAAGACTGCTGATTTCTACATTCCAAACTTGACCTCAGCCAGTCATTACATTACCACAATATCCCCTACAAAATCCAATATGGAGCGTGTGGTCCTGTCAGAGAAACAGACAGATACACACATAACACAAGAGAAAATAAGAGCAAATAACAATACGATCTCAACCCAAAGACGAAGGCTTCCATATAGAAGAAGGCTTCCATCAAGAAGGAGGCCTACCCGGCCTCCACCAGCCATAATAAAAGTAACATTCACAACACCGTCAACTCCAGCAGCTTCTACCCCCACCTCACCCATAGATACCCACTTTCAAACTACAAATAAAAGTGCAGGAAGCAAGTTTTTCACTGATTCACAAATTAAGAGTGAACATGACTCTCAGGCTAAAGACAATTTAAATGTGGCAATAAGACAAAAGTCTCCCCATGTGTATGAACAAGAAGAAAAGCTTACTGAATTTCAAGATAACAGCAAATATCAAGGACCAGTTGACCACACAAGTGCAATACCGTTCACTCCAGTCACACTTGCACCCATTCATGATAAATGGAATGGACATGAAAACAGAGAGGACACTGATTGGACTAGTATTAAGACAAGTAAAGATAAACACAGCCTAATAGCTACAACTTCTCCTATTACTGAAATCACCAACTTTAAGCCTCCTATAACACAGGATGTCCCACTAACCACAGAGAAACCAATCCTGACTAACTTCAACGGACCGAGAGTGCACAACTCACCAGTTAGACCTGATAGCCCTGGCTTGCCTGTCCACCCCTGGCTAACTCAGAAAAGAAACCAAATGTCAATTACACCAAGGCCTTACACTTTATCTCCCCTCTGGACTTCTACCAACCGCATCTCCGCCTGGCCCACAGTTCATGGATCAAGGCACCACTCCTCACTTGACAGAACATGGCATTTACTGCACCCAAGGGGAAGAGACGCAGGGGTTACTAACCGACCTGAAATCACAGCACAAACAGCGAAGCCCACGGCTTATATCTCAGCAGCAACAGCCTTTCCCCGAACCATACCGCCACAAGGCAGCACATCTAGAGTGAGAGACTACTTGCTTTTCAACAGGCTTCGAAATAGGTACCGGCAATCTCAGCTTGATGCCTACCGCTTAGCGCAGCTAGGCAAACTAGTCACTCCTAAACCGAGAATCTACCAACCAACCCTGAGACCTTATCCAACTCCAGATTTCCCAAGCATCTACAAGCCTGTGACACCCACGTCCGCTGTTGCAACTTCCAGCAAGCCACACACTACAGCCAGCATTCTGTATGGTAGCCGCTGGCACTACAGTCACCTTGGAGTAAAGAAACTGAGCACGGCACTTCCCTTTCCCAACCTTATGGGTAGTGGTGCAAAACCCAGGATCATTACAACAGACCCAGTCACTGTGTCTGCACTGGCGGAAGCAAATGTTGTCCTGCGCTGTCAGGCATCAGGAGACCCTAAGCCTGCTATCTCCTGGACTAAAGTCTCCACAGGTGGGTAACTTCATACTGGACTTGGATTACATTCGGGAATTAAGGGGATAATATTTTCATTCATTCCATCCATGGAATTAAAACAGTATATTCATACATGGCAAGTGTATGAGATTAGCAGGTATGACTAAATCTGGCAATGGGCAAAAATAAACACCTATGGCAAATACAACTGGCATGTTTATCTGAGCAGGAAAGGAGTTTACACCCAAATAAATAAGGGAGCTTATGCATGATGGAGCAACGTACAGGCTCATGCATATGCAGATTAACCACTGTACTGACAGCTGTGCATTTTGCAAAGCAGCCCATTAAGTATAGCAAGAAACTCCTGCTGTGTTGAAAATTCAACTTGTGTTAAAACAGGCAAATAGAACCAGTTGCTCTGTTAAGTAATCTAAGGCAGCAACAGACTTGACTGACTTGATGTGTTCTTTGTGTACCTCCTCTACAGGTGCTACAATTCAAGCCAACACCAAACATGGACAAAGATTTGAGGTACTTCCAAATGGTACGTTTGTTATAAAGAATGTGCAGCTGCAGGACAGAGGTCAGTACCTTTGCACTGCACAGAACAAATTTGGCTCAGATCGCATGGTGGTCACTCTTGCCGTACAGACGGAACCCCCCAAAATAGAGGGCCCAAAGTACCGGCACATCTCTGTGTACCTACGGAAGCCATTCAGCCTGGACTGTATTGCAGCGGGAAAGCCCCAAGCCCAGGTCTCGTGGATTCTTCCCGACAAAACTTTTGTACGGGAGGTGGAGGCCCTCAACAGAACCATCTCACTATTTCCCAATGGAACACTAAGCATTCACTCTGCAAACTTTTCAAGTAAAGGTGACTACAAGTGCATTGCTAGTAACGCCGCAGGGGCTGACACCTTGACCTACCACCTGCACGTTGCTGCACTACCACCAACAATCAAAGAGGAGGCGTCAGAAAGCATTTCCATTAACAACGGCAGAAGCATCTATGTACACTGCACAGCTAAAGGGGAACCTGCGCCTCTTCTTAAGTGGGCTCTTCCTGACGGATCCCAAATGAAACCTACACAGTTCATCGGTAGACGACTCTTCATTTTCCCCAATGGAACACTTTATATCAACAGTGTCACTCCAACGGACACAGGGAAATATGAGTGTTCAGTCACAAACACGGTGGGCTTTGCCAAAAGGGTGGTGGATCTGAATATCAAGCAGGAATCTAAAGATCTGTGGAAAGGTCCATCCCAGCAGCACATTGTCTCGGCCCAGTATGGTTCCACAGTGTATCTGCACTGTCCTGAGTCCGTTGGTTCCCACAGGGGCACTATCTGGAGGTTGCCATCTAAAATTCTCCTGGAACACCGCTACAGGTACCAATGCAGTCTTTTCATCATTTCATGAAAATTGATATAGCTTTTGTGGAGCTATAAATATGTTAATATTTTGTGTTCCACCAATATGATACTGTATTGTATCTGCACCAATACAATATCATATTGTATCGGCACCATCACTGGCAATGACGCAGTATTGGTTTTGGTGATAGGAAATAAATGTTTAAGGTCAAATCAGTAATGGGAGTCACTTATTTGAATGGCTGAGCATCTTTCAGTAATCACTCATCTGCCACTGTGTAGTCATGTACAGTCTGAGTTCATTTTGGTTCAGACTGTTATTGAGAGAACTGAAGGAACTGTTGGACTCTCAAAGTAATGATAACCTTTAGCTGGCACAGCAGCCCACTGGCTAAGTAAGTGTGCCCACTAGTAGTATTTGTGGTTCACCTCCATTGGTCAGTGGTATCACTCAGCAGCAGGGTCTCGCAGCCCTACGCTTCAACCACATGGGGAAAAAACACTGAAAGTCACTGTTACTGACACTGAACAATGGTGATATTTACTGAACTTTAATTACTTAAAGATGGTTCTTATTACTAATTGCATAATAGTAAATATTAAACTAATTTATTTAATTTAGTAAATAATTTATTATAAAGCATCTAATATAAACTGTACATACCAAGACATTAATGTCCATAAGCCTTCCGGACATGTGATGCGTGACAACAAACTGTTCATCTTAGTGCTGACCACGGTGCCTTCCATACATTTGTTGGTCGTCTCAACCAACAGAAAAGCAAGACTCACTGCCATCCTGAGTCACTCCATGACAGTCTGGCACCACACCATTGCAGTCTTTGGTGAAACTGACGTGACGTTCAAGGCAGTCGTCATAAAGGTCTGCGTGCATATAGTCCTGCGTCGTGTAGCCATCATGATTCATGGAGGGCACCACTGCTCGCTGAATGTCTGCAGTCGTGGCTGTTGGGTCAGTCAAGTACAGTGACAAGACCCGTCCTTGCTGACGTCACATGCACATCCGATCCTGAAACTTGAATCATTTGCATGTCTCACAACGTCAAACCTACCCAACAAGTTTCATTCCTGTCGGGTGATTCCTCCTGGGTGCAACTATTTGTGCAACTGTTCTTCTGATGATGAGTGTATTATGACATATAGGTGAGACAGAGTTGAGAGCAAGAAAAAGGGGTTTGGGTGCATCTCTACTTATATTTAAGTCGGAGTGGCTTCCTCTTCAGAGCATCTGTAAAAGTGCATGCGGTTCTCCCCCAGTATGAATATCGGTCTTTCCACAGAAACATAATAAGCAAGCGACATGCTCAGCAATGTAGGAGGCGTTTACAAAACACAGCTGTTGTGAGATAATTAAAACCATGCATGAGCATTCATCACACAACTCGCATTCACTGTATTACTGGTATTTCAAATCACTACACATCATTACTGTAATTTAAACAATGTCTAAGAAACGTTAGACAGTCGGTAGTGTCAGACAGGAAACCCAAATAAACCCTGATGTTCCAGACAATACAATAGTCTCACTCAACAGAGGAATCGTGTCTTTTATCAGGCTTCACTTAAAACTCTCAATCCACAAGTAAGAACAATACGTTTAAGCAAACCTCTTATTTTTATCTTTTCCTCCTTAAACTGACTACCAGCCAAAAACGCAGCTATAAATTGTCACAGAACAAGGCAGTCTAAAAATACTAAAATAATAACAGTCACAAGTGAGAACGCTTTGATCATGCAAGAAGATAAAAAGGCTGGCACTGGAGAGAGCGCAGCTTTTATGGTGCTTTGAAATAACAGTGCATGAAAATGTTGTGAACAGACTATTTGTCTATTTTTGTCTCCAGTCCTCAGAGACACATCACTGCTTTCCCTAATGGCACTCTGAGGATCCTGCGACTGACTGAGAAAGATGGAGGCAGTTACCTCTGCATGTATCAAAGGCCCAATGGAGAGGACATGGAGCTGTTCCAAGTGGAGGTCCTGATGAAGCCACCTAAGATAAAGAACATGGGCAGTCAGCAAAAGAGAGTCACTAATGGAGAGAACTTTCTCGTGGACTGTGTAGCTTCAGGCCTTCCAGATCCCCAAGTGTCATGGAGTCTCCCTGATGGCACAATAATAAACAATGCTCTCCAGTCAGACGACAGTGGATCTCGCAGTCGTCGCTACATTATCTTTGGGAACGGCACGCTCTTGTTGCAGCAAATGGGAAAGAATGATGAGGGCGATTATACATGCTACGCAAAGAACACGCTGGGAGAGGACGCGATGAAAGTGAGCGTCCAGGTCGTTCCAAATTCGCCCCGAATTTCTTTCAAGGACCAGGTGACTCTCTGGGCTCCTCTCGGTCAGGCAGCTCAGATGACGTGTGATGCAACAGGTGAACCTCCACCTACGATTATTTGGATTTCGCCAAAGAATGAGATCATAACATCATCAGTCAAGTACCAAATACTGAATGAGGGGACACTGATCATTCATAAGGTGACTTTAGCAGACCAAGGAAAGTATGCCTGCGTTGCAAGGAACTCAGCTGGTGATGATATTAAGAACGTGAAGCTCCAAGTAGAGGTCAGGGAGCCACATATCAACGGAAAAGGTGGGCGGACAGAGAGCAAAGTCTTGGCAGTCTCTTATCAGACTCTGCTTCTGCATTGTAAAGCCGAGGGCATGCCTGAGCCCCAAATAATGTGGACCACGTCATATGGCATGTCCCTGCATGCACCTTATGTGGGGGGCAGATTTCAGGTGCATAGGAATGGTACTCTGGAATTGCGAGGTGTACGGAAAACCGACGAAGGTCAGTTTCTGTGCGTGGCCAAGAATTACCTCGGAGAGGCAAGCCTAGCAGTTGACCTCGAAGTTGCGTCACTTGCTGAAAAGCCAAACTTCCCTGTGCCAAATATAGAGGTTCTACCCCTCAAACCAGATGGAGATGACATCACTCTAGAGTGCCGGGCCATAGGAAAGCCAAAGCCAGAGTTTGTCTGGATTCTTCCCAACAACACAGTGCTGGCTCCAGGCATGAAACTTAAGAGGTTTTTCCACTCCTTGGGAAATGGGACTTTGCACATTTTTCAGCCAGTGCCCAGCGACAAAGGTGTTTATCGTTGCCTGGCCAAAAACGTTGCAGGACAAGCCGAAAAGCGCTATGCTTTAGAACCTGGGAGGAAGCCTCAAATTCGAGGCACGGCTGCCCCTGTGAAAATTTCCTTTGGACATACACTGAACATGCCATGCACGGTGGATGGCTGGCCCCAGGCAACTATCACCTGGACTCTTCCAAATGGTCTGGTATTGGACAGACCTCAGGTTATTGGAAGAGTCACTTATTTATCTAATGGAACCCTTCAACTTCGAGAAGCTGCAAAATTTGACAGGGGGACTTACATCTGCAAAGCCACTAACACATTTGGATCATCAACAGTCTCATATCCTGTCACGATCATGGTGTTCCCACCGCAGATTACCAATGCACCCCCCTCTATAACAAGAGTTACAAAAGGGTCCCCAGTGACCCTAAATTGCATTGCTACTGGCATTCCTAAACCAGAGATTTCCTGGACTCTACCAGGACGCACCACTCTTGTGCCCAGTAATCGCTTCACTGCACTTGGTGGAATTCACATGACAGAGGAAGGCAGTTTGGTCATACAGGACCCCAGCCTTATGAACTCAGGAATTTACAAATGCAATGCCAAAAATGCCCTGGGAATGGACTTCAAAGCGACCTACCTTCAAGTAATCTGAATGTGTTGAGGAGAAAGAAATCTGATGTAAAAGTTCTTCAAACATCATATGGACACTTGCAAAAAATGTATATAGCACCGAAAAAAACATCAGTTCCATTTATAGTTCACAAAACAATATTAGCAATATATAAATGGGCATTATTCTTCATTAATTAAAGAAAAAATAGAGAGTAATAGTTTTGTTGGGTCTGGAACCAACAAGCTTGCAGTACTGTGCAGAAAGTCAGACACCATTCCATTCATGGTTTTAATTTCAAGTTACAATGGCCATTTATTTTAGTTATTAACATTTAAGTACTGGAAAAAAGCAGGAAAAACAGAAGAAACAGAATATTATGCAGTATTTAATGTGCCCACCTTTCAGTATGACATACATCATTTACAGGGGACGTTTTCAAAGACATCTACAGAGATATTTTCCCACATTTCCCAAGTTAGTATTTTTTATCTTTTCACATTCAGTGATGTTGAGGTCTGGTGGCCAGACCATTGATGCAATTTCCCCTATTTCTTAAACATGAAAGCTTTAAGTACTGTTTATTAGTGTTGGGCATTTCTTCTTTTCAGTGTGTTGGCTCAACTGGCTCGCTCACAAATACGAGTCAGCTCATTCGGTTCCCAAACAGCTCTTCATTCTTTAGCACCGTTCCAGCTGTGGTCCCAAAATTGTGAGTCTCTGATTTTCCAGTTTCATTAAAATCTTATTATAGACTTTATACCTTCTTATTAATGAATTATAAACTGCATTATGTTTGTTCAGCTGGAAATTAAGGGGGATGTTACAGAGTTTCATTGGATGAATTTTGAGAGGCCGGGATCACAAGATGGGCAAAAGGGCAAAATACAAGCAAATCAATTAGCCAGTCACCGATAAGACAAAAGCAGGAGATAACTAAACAGAACATATACAAGCAGCAGGTGTTGGGGATAATGAGAGCGCAAAGCTAGAATGTTCCTTAATTTCCAACAAAAACAGAAGAAGAGCTTTCAATGAGAGTTGACTCTGGATGTTGACCTAACATACACAGTTGCAATACCCAGTACCTACAACACATCACTGCTGTTTACCTGATATTTTCTGACAGCTTTGGTGGTCTGCCAGGTCTTGCATGGTTGTTAGGAGTCCCGTTTGCTTTTTTGAGCTCCACTTTTGGAAACCTCCAATTTTTACACTTAATTTGCTTTGGCTTTTGCCTTCTTTATGCAAGTGGAAAATGAACTACTTGTTCCTAATGGCCATTTTGACCTGGAATTAAATAAACGAAGGGTGGTCTCGGACTTCTGCACTGTTTTTGATATTTTGTACTTAATTTATGGAAATATTGGTTTGTACATAAAATGATATATTCAACTATTTGAAGCGTATACGTTTATGTGTTTTTGTAAATCCCAAAATTGATTTGATCGGAATCCTTGAAGTGGGCGGAACGGCTGTTTGTTCAATGTACATCTAATATATACCCTCCAGATTCCACACATGTATAAGCCTGGACAGAGCGTCCTTTCATTGGGAGAGCAGAAGGGGGCTTTGTATGGCCAATCAAAAATGTTAGCATTGTTCTGGTGGCTGCACCAAAGACGAGACACAAGCAAGCTACTCACTGCCACACTTGGGGTATTACATTTACGGCACATTTGAGGAAGCATAATAATAACTGCTGTGTAGTCCTGATGTCATGCTGCCCCTTTCTATTTGGCCACTGCATGTATTCATGCATTTGGGGTGTGGACCTCATGTTCATGTCATGATTACAGACTGATTAACATTAATGAGAGCAGCCGTCATTTACATTGTAGTCCCATCACATCTAACATTGCATCAATTACCATGCACTTGCCTGCGGTCCCAGCCTTTGCATCTGCATACGGGAAAGAAGCAAAGGGAGTGGATGTGTGTGCCACCCCTTCCCCCATCCATCCATCCTCCCGAGCAGAGAGAGCAGCGGTGCACGAGCGTGTTTCCATCGGCTCACCGTTATGGCAAAGGAAGCGGCTGAAAACAGGGGAGGAACTGGAACCGCGCGCAATGCCAACCTCACCTCGTCCCTGGAGCTGAGCTCGTCTCTCGACCACAGCGTGCAAACACGGATTTTTAAGATCATCGTCATCGGGGACTCCAACGTGGGCAAGACGTGCTTAACCTTCCGATTCACCGGCGGATCCTTCCCGGATAAAACGGAGGCCACGATCGGGGTGGATTTCAGGGAGAAAGCCGTCGAGATCGAAGGCGAAAAAATAAAGGTAAGGTCATGAGGATGAGCCTCCAAGAGGGACAGACATGTTGCTGTTGTTGTTGTGTCTCAAACGACCACACAGTTCGTGAGATGTTGTGTTTCGGTTCAGCTCAGGGCAGTGAATCAGTCGCTCGGGTTCCCTTTATATTTACGCGCAGATTGACGCCTGACAGTGGATGATGGTGGCGCTGCGTGTGGGCTACGAGGCTCCTGCTCTTTACCGTCAGTTGTGTTTACATGGCATAATAATGTTGCACTTCAGTCGTTAAAGTCCCCAAGAGGGGCGTCCTCGTTTAACCTTGGGAAGAGGAGCTGGAGACGGCAGGCCTGTTGTGGTGGTCCTGCAGCTCGGTCATGTCATGTGCACCTGGCTGCTGGGGGATGAATAGAAAGGCCTTTTCTCTGCTTTGTAGTGAGTTGAATGGGGCCGAGCTTCAACAGAGCAGTGCTAATGTAAGCAGGCTAATCTGCATGAGCTGTGGTGGCGCCCGGATCACATTAAGTTCGGAGAAATAATGCTGATTTAAAGTGAAACTCTGGCTGAAATGAAACAAATGTTAGCATCGCCACATCAGTTGTACGTAGTCCTATTCATATCCAACAAGCTGTAGAAACAGTGTCTGGAGTGAGATTTTACAGTTTAAAGGGCCTCCTTATGACGTATCTTGAAGGTGGGAGGAGCTTTGGAGAAACTCCAGATGCTTTGGGGTGGATTTTGGGGGTGGGCTGTTTTATTTGGTAACACTTTACATTATGTATTGACTAACTAACATGAAGTAGTGCATTAGTTATCATGAAGTAGTATGTGAACAATGGTTAGCTAATGTCACATGTTTACCTAACATGTAAACATGTAGTTGTTACATGTTTACTTAACATTAGTTAAGCATTGTAACCATTGTTAAAGTATAACTTTTTGTTAGCTATTCAATGCTTAATGTAAAGTGTTACCTGTTATTTATTTAGTTTATATGAATGAAGATGTGAAGCATTTGACTTTTTCTTCAGACCGTAATTACAGTGATGAGAATGGGTTACTCAGTGACTTGTCAGGAAGACCGCACGCTAAAAGCTAAAGTGAGCAATGAGCTGTCTATCTTGATACCGAACCTCAGTTTGGATCCTTTTTTCTCTGGCATCCATCCAATAAAGACAGAACCACTGTTTATCTATTTGAGCACTGGTCTGACAAGAATCAAAGTGTTGTTGTTCCAGCGAAGCCTGGTGAACAGTCAAGACATTCCAGCTGCAGACACTTTGCCCACCCTATTCTTCTTCGTTTCCCAAAGGACTGTTCATGTTGTGACTCACATGTTTCTAGATATCATGCCAAATAGTCAGGCTTGTGACTGGTTGTTATACATATCGGTCGAATTTCCTTTTCCTGCAGTAGTAGACGGTTCTTGGCTCAGATCGGCAATACATCATCCAGAGCAGGCTCTCATCACCACGTCCCTTTTGGGGGGGGTGGCTATCCCGTATCACAATGTAGGCAACATAACAAATCAGAGATAGTTGAAATGTGTAAGGGTAGAATAGTGGCAGCAAGGCTGTGTGTGCTCGTCCATTTTGCAGATTCAAGGTAGCTATATATATATATATATATATATATATATATAG
>CM067485.1:22965033-22989357 GCA_034552555.1 Semaprochilodus insignis
TATATATATATATATATATAGAGAGAGAGAGAGAGAGAGAGAGAGAGAGAGAGAGATACAATTTAGAACAAGAACTTTAAGAAAAGTTTGTTCATTCAGCAGCCATCTTTGCAACACCCCGGAAATTTATTTCCAGCCATGCAAGACCAGACTATCTCTTTTAATGGGGACAGAACAACATATGCAAAACTGAAGGTCAAATTATCATAAAACATTTTTTAAATCACTAATAAAAACCGTCAAAACCTCATAGTTTGTAGAGTTTGGCTCAGTGCTGCTGAAAAAGCATGATTTTTTTTTTTTCGCTTGTTCTGGTTGACTGCGCTTGCACAGATCTCCATAACGTGAAGGGCTTTCCCCACCAGTGCCACATTACATATAGATGTTTCTCTGCAGCATAACCAACAAGCTGACTGGCTCTTTTTCTTGAAGTGCGATACTTTCTCTGTAAATGGACGGCATAATGAGTTTTACAGGCTTTCCCTCACTTTCTCCTCATTTAAAACGTCTCTGAGGCTGCTAACAGTTACTGGTTGGGCCTCAAGCTACAGACTCTATAAATGAGGATATACAGACTTTAAGTGCTAATGCACAATAGTTTGTAGAGTGGAACAAAAAATATTATGACATTATGTATATTATGCCTATATATTTTAGACATATGTATCAAAAGTAAAATATTTCACAGGCCATTTGCTTACTTGGAGACTCATTAAGATCAAAACAGATATCTGGGTAGGAACCTCTGGAAATTTAGGGGGGGTTACTGCACCAACCTGATGGGGAGAATAAAGGGGCTCAAAAAGCAAATTTGACTGTTTGATACATTCTTCACATTCAATAGTAGATAAAGGGGACATATTGTATATTTACCTGACATTACGTTCTGGTGGTTCTCTGATGGTTTTGTTTTGAACTGTTGTTTTAAGCACACTGGACAAAACTTGTCTAAAAACGTACTTAATAGCATGTAGTACCTCCACGAGCATGACTAACAGTTGTGATTGGATTTGGCATGGACAAGTTTCTGGATGTAGGCCACATCAATGTTCAGACACTCTTGCATCAAAGAATTGGGCAGTTAGGCCAGATCTGGTGGATGCCTTCCCTGGCATGATTCTGACATTCACTGCACTATACCACCTCCTCTCAATCTATGAATCCTGTCAGACACCCCGCAGGTATTTATAGCCCCATCATCCTCATGCATCACCATCTGCAGGTGCCTGAATTTACTACCACCTTAAACAATCAAGGTGACAATGTTTTTGTCCAATTACAGTCTATGATGAGTCTTGTTTGTTTTCCCCCAAAAAGGGGGCGGGGACATGTTACAACATAAAGATGTGCCATCTGATGTAGGATCAATGCATGCTGGGTATTGTAGTAAGAGGACAGTGATGAATTCTGTCAAACTGATGGGGCTGAGCAATACAGTGTGTACTGCAATACAGGATACTGCATATAACAATCAACAACATAAGATTCTTGTTCCCTGCATGTCTGTCCAGATTGTACATTACACACCAGCATTTCATTGTCAAAAACTGATTGAGTAGGCTCAGTGTATCATGTCTTGATTTCCCTTCTTTTGTATTTGTGTGCAAACAGGTGCAGGTATGGGACACGGCAGGCCAGGAGCGCTTCCGCAAAAGCATGGTGGAGCACTACTACCGCAACGTGCATGCCGTCGTCTTTGTCTACGACGTCACCAAAATGGCTTCTTTCGAAAACCTGAAGACCTGGATTCAGGAGTGCAATGGGCACCGCGTGTCGCCCTCGGTGCCCCGCGTCCTTGTGGGCAACAAGTGTGACCTGGTGGACCAGATCCAGGTGCCTTCCAACACTGCCCTTAAGTTCGCCGACGCCCACAACATGCTGCTATTCGAGACGTCGGCCAAAGACCCAAAGGAGAGCCAGAACGTGGACTCCATTTTCATGTGCCTGGCCTGTCGTCTGAAAGCCCAGAAGTCGCTGCTGTATAGAGACGTGCAGAGGGAGGACGGGAGAGTGAGGCTTAGCCATGAACCCGAGCAGAAAAGCACCTGCCCCTGCTGAGGACCTTTACTGTGAAGTCCGCCGACTCCCGTGACGTTTTTCTCCTACGGTCCACCCCTGTTTGGACGGAAGAGGAACTAACGGTGATAGCTGCAAAGATAGAATGTGCCTGCAACTAATGACGTTTTACCCAGTGGTGACTGTTCCGTGAGCCTTGTGTTTGCCTGGTTTGTTTGTCCGTGTGTCTGCTTCTCTGTTTCTGGTTTTATCTCGTCAATCACAGTGTCACCGGAAAGGAAAAATGTTTTGTACGTTTCAGCATATTATCCACAGGCTACAAAGACATTCACCCTTCAGTTTATTGCCTATCCCTTCTTACCCATTGCCTCTCATCCACTTATCCAGTCACCCAGCAGTATGGACCACTGATTTGGATTCATCTTCCAGCATACAATCAACTCAAGAGATTATTGAGCGCAATAAGACATACCATACCAAACCTGATTATTTATTCATCTGAAGCTCGATCCATGTGCAGTCCGGAACTGCATATAAATGGATTCACTGGCCTAGAGTAGGTATTGCATGAGCCGTGTATTTAATTGCACATGGGGGCTTTCGTAATAGCCATTCCAAGGTTTGTATGCCTTAATATTGGGAGCTTAATGTATAACAGTATGTGTTTGTAGCCATGCAATATCTTCCACCTTTCGTTATACAATAGCAAAATAATCGCTCAAGTGCATGTTGTATTATCATGATGATTGCCATGTATGTAAGACCGTGAATTGATGTTTGGAAAGCCTATATAATTTCCATAGCGTATTCCAAAAAATGTTTATTCACCACTGAATCATGTGAGGTTCATAAGGATGCAAGGTTTTCCATAGCAGCAAGATGCTAACTCTCTCCTTTTGAAGCATCTTAAGTTTTCAAGCATACTAGTAGCCCCAGTTTGATCCAAAGCACATCACATGAAGTCTGTATCGAGTAAGAGGTTACTGTGGTCAAATGAATGCTTCAGGATGAAGTCTGCTGCTGGTGTGGAGATAAAAAAAACAAAACAAAAATCATGTCCGTTATGAAATGAACAATGCCGTGTTGGCTGCCGTAATGATTATATACGCCCAGCCAGAGTCTGCTCATTGTTATTAGGCCAGTATTCTTTCCTTTTTGATGTCTTTCTTTTGAACTGTTCATACCTTGAGTTGCCTGGGCATTCCTTATTTGCGTATTCTTGAATATATGAGAAACACTCTTTCCCGTACCCTTTGTCGTGTTTTTTTAACTTCAGCATCTGCAATGTGACATGTTCCTGTGTCTGTGTCCAGTTTTAAGCTCCGAATTAAACCTCCCACCTGTGATGCGGAAGATGACTGTTTGTGACACAGCTAAAAAGAAGCCACGTAATGAAGGCTGTAGATGATGTAACCAGTGAGTCATTCATTCCACTGGGCCCTGTCTGGACACCCATCCCATGGTCAAGCCAAAACGTCAGTTTATTTCACACAACCATGTGAGTTTGATTTGTAAAGTTTAATTTGTGGAGTTTAACTGTTTACAGAATGGCTGAACTGAGCACAAATTAGATATTAGGTTTAATTACAGCATCAATAAAACACACTATTAATGATATTTCACTTTAAAGGAACAGTGTGTAAAATTTAGGGGGATTCATTCACAGATATGGAATGTAATAGACAACGCTATGTTTTTAGTAGGACATAATTACCTGAAACTACAAACACAAAAAGTGTTTTTATTAGATTAGAATGAGCCCTTCAGATCGACATAGGAGCAGGTCGACTACCAACAGTGGCTCCCATGTAGAGCTGCAATGTTTCTACACTATCCTAGAACAGACAAACCACACACTGGCTGTAGAGAGTACCCACCCTGTACTACTATAAGCATCCTAAGTAGGACTTCTCAGTAGGTAGAATAAACAGCTAGAACACCGGGGCTGGATAACCATTTTGTGTTTTGAGAAGTCTAAGAACCTAAATTTTGGCAAATGAAGGGACATTGCTTGCACAAAAAACACAAGTAAAAGCAAAGGATGATAAATACTTGCTGTCAAGGAAGAGAAAACATGAAGCAGAATGAAATGGGGACAGGCATTGACCAAGGGCAGAAAACCTGATAGCCTCTATAGGTTCTGGGGAAGTGTGGGGTGGGTAGGGGGTTTAAGTTGGTTGCAGTATGAGGTTACACACTGCTCCTTTAAATCAATTCACTTTGTGCTACTAAATACCCTTGACAGATCAATTTATTGGAGACTATATCGCAAAATTAACATTGTGTTCTAGCAAAACTGAATTATTTACTTTTACCTGCCCGGTGGTGGGCAGTAAAGAAGTAAATGTAATTGGTTACTGTACTGTAGTTTTTTTTTTTCTTATTTTGTACTTTCTTACTTTAACTCCACTACATTTCAAAGTAGAATGTCTTACTATTTACTCCACTACATTATGTCCAAATCTGTCCTTCCTTTTGGCTTATGTGAGCATAAAAACGTAACATGCCCATACAAAAGAAGAGTGAAGCGAGCCCATCAATCAGGGTACAGTGCACACAGTGTTTTGACTTTGTTTTGACCTGTTAGACAGAGCTTGGTTCTAGCTAAAGGACTGTTCTCCTTCAGTGTTCTGTGCTTATGATCATTTGAATAGACATCAGTGTCAGACTAATTAATGACCTTCTATTAAAGACTGGTGGACTGAGAGTGACACTAGAGTGACCTAAAGTGAGTTGATTAAGAGTCTTGTTCCAGAAATGATAACAGGACATTAGAGCCATAATAAATCATGCCACTATTACTCTCCATACTTAAGTACATTTGAAGGTAAATACTTTAGTACTTTTACTCCAGTGGAGGTCTAAAGGGAGGAACTTATATATTTACTGGAGGAATATTTTACCCTGGGTATCTCTACTTTAACTCAAGTATGTACTTCGTCCACCACCCTTGTAAATGCTGTATATGAAGCTACACCTTTTGGGCCAAACATTAGTTTGGATAGTAATAATTAACAGTTTTAATACTATATAAAACCCTAACTTAGCTAAAAGACATAATAATATGACCTAAAACACGTACAGCTACCAATAAACTGACCTAATTTAATTGACTGTAAACATTCTTAATGGTGTTGTATTTACAGCCAGTTAATAACATCTAACTTAAACTATTCTGTCAGCAGTTAAACACAATTTAAGGTGGCCATAATAGGCATCTAATAAGGCAAACTTCAAAACCTAATAGCTAAAAACTTAATTGAAAAGCTCATCTTGCATGGTTGCATAAACTGCATTGCTTTTGCTTGCTTTGTTATAGTTAAGCCCAGTTAATATATCAGCTCAGTCCAGTCACTCTGTAAGCACTTACACATAAGGTAGAAATACAAACGAATAGGACAGTAATTAGAGCACAGTTAGAAATTTTACATGGTTTCTTGACTTTAATGATTGATTAATGATGTTTCTGCTGGGTGTGTTTTTTATTGATATCTATGAAGTCACCAGGCAGGGCCTAGGGGAACTGGAATGACTAATACCAATATACTCACTAGTGCCTCCAAAACAATGTAATATACCAATCATGAGTGAACTCCAGTGTTTTCAATTTCACCAGTAAATGTTAAGAAAAGGACCTGACAAAAAACGAAATTACGTACAGGTAAGGTTGCAGAGAGTTAAACCTTACAACAATAATATATGCCGTTGAGTCTTTTTAGAGTTAGTTGGTGTTGTTTAGTCATTGTGGAAGCATTAAGGATGTGCATTGCTAAAAGTAGTGCAGTGGTTCTCAGTTGTGGACCTCGGATGTTTGTCTAACAAACCCTGTTCTCCTCCAAAAACTCCAAAATGTGCAGGGCAGTGGTACTCCAAAACCAGGGCCCGTATTCATGAAGCCTCTCTTTCAGTAGTATGCAATTGGATCATACACAGCAGTGCTGCTAGAGTGTTTAAACACTGTGTCCACTCACTGTCCACTCCATTAGACACTCCTACGTTGTTGTCCCACCTGGAAAATCTAAAGACAGAGACGGTAGCTCATCTGCTGCTGCATAGTTTGTGTTGTTTATCCTCTAGACCTTCATTAGTGGTTGCAGGACGCTGCCCACAGGACAGTGGTTGGTGGACTATTCTCAGTCCAGCAGTGTCACTACGGTCCAGCACCACTGTTATATGTGAACTACTTGCACCAGCACAGCATCACCATCATGCGTCACTGCAAAGCTGAGAATGATCCCCCGCCCACATAATACCTGCTCTCTGGTGATCTTACGGGGGTCCTGACCACTGAAAAACTGGGTTCAAGTGGAGCTAACAAATTCCGCAGAAAATCAGGTGGACTACAGTCTGTAATTGTAGAACTACAAAGTGTTCCTATACAGTAAGTGGTGCTGATATAATGGACACATAGATACACAGAGTTATTCCTAATAAAGTGCTTAGTGGGTCATTTTCTTTATTTGTTATCACTAAAGAGAGACAAATGATTGTGAACACTTAGACCTCTACATATTGAAGTTTGAGTCAGTAAATAAATGGCTACTAATTTAAATGATTCAAATGTTTTGCTCATCTGGTAAATATATTTATGTGATATTAATCCCATAGACTGTCTCATCATACAATGTTTAATAGCTTTTCAGTTACATCACGTTGTTCTGTTAGCCAGTGAAGCTTAGCGTGATTAAATGTGAAGAAACAAATGACAACAGCAATAACTTGGGGTGAACCCTTAATGCTCATCTTCCACTTTATTAGAATTACTTACCTTGTTCTTCCACTCACTGGACACTTTGTGGTCCATCTTGTATGGCCACTATGTAGGTGTACAGTTACAGACCAGCCCACTGTTTCTCAACCCTGGTCCTGGAGGTCCATTGCTCAGTACTTTGTAGTGATTTCACTGCTCCCAACACACATGATCCAACTAATCAGTTCATTAACACCTTATCATTGAGTGAAAGTGGGTGGAAAACAGGGAATGCACTCAAATGTGTGGGGCAGTGGGCCTCCAGGAGCAAGGATGAGGAGCACTGAATAATCTCATCTGTTCTCATATACAACAGGTCACTGGTCAGTTTCTTGCTCTGGTTTATTGGTGTAGACCATTCACACCACTGCACTAACACTGATATGATGCTGAGTTCTGCAGTAGTGCACTCTGTACATGTAGCCTTGCTATGGTTTTTAAACACATTACTGCCGCTGCTAGATTGTGAGTGGATAACCACCCAAAAATGTCCAGCCAAGATCAGCTAACCATTGATGAAGGAATGGAGGATCCTATGCATCGCAAAGGATGTGCTATACTCTTTACGTCATCAAAGTGGAACTATAGATATTCAGGTTATTAATTATATTAAAGGTATATTAAATTATTGTTGTTACCTGTAGTATAGGTATATTCAATTATAGTTATTATTTATAGTATAGGTATAATTAAAGTTATCAACTGTATTACAGGTATATTAAAGTTATTAAATTATAGATATTAGGTGCCATTTTTAAACTGTTTTTCGTTGGCATAACTGAATAAGGGGAATTCGATATATGGAACTGGCATACCTTTAACCTCAAACACTGTCGATGTTCCTTCAATTACAAATCCCGCATTTACCAAAGACGGCAGTAAAACAGTGTGATTCGAATATCCTAATGTGTTACGTACCATACTCGTGTCAGGGTCTGGTGAAAACGGGACGTGAGCAGTAGACGCTTTTGAAAGGTTTATTAAAAAAAGGGGGCAAACCAGGTACGGAAAGGGAGAGGCGGGCGAGAGGTCAGGAAAACGGCAATGGGAACAACGAAGGGAAAACCAAAAATCGGAGTCAGAGTACAGGCATGAATATCAGCACCAAAAGACAACAAGAGATATAAAGGCTCGGTACGTACCGCAACCAGAAACGTTACTTCGCAATGACACGGTCAAACAGAGCAGGTAACACAGGTGCGAGGCAATCAGAATTCGGGTGAGGCCGATCTGGGATTGGCTGCCGGCTGTGAGCGGGACGTCACGTGATCGCCAGAGGGATTCTGGGGATTGGAGTTCGCGGGTGTGTTAACCCGCGAGGGGCTGGACGAACTTGATTAATATTTACACCCCTATAACCACATAAGACAACAGAGCAACAACAATTAAAGTGGTGGACTATATGTGGAGAAATCTAACATTCCAGGCTACGAAGGGGATGTCAGCACTTCTCATTCCTTTTCCGAGGAACCAAACTGTAAATGGCCATGGTGGGTGTCTTTAAATGTGGCTGAAGGCGGCTTCATATTCACCAGCCAACCAAACGTTTTAACCAAATGTTTCATTGCACCTTAAATGCTGCAGCTTATACATATATCAGAATATAACTGCGGCACAATTTAAGGTAGAATGGAAAATTCGCAGAACAAGTTGGCGAATAGCAAGCCAACCTTCAGCTCCCACATCTTCAACAATCTCCTGGAGACCTTCAGTTCAAAGTTGTTGTTTTATCTGCACATTTCGCTGCGGACAGTTTCTGGAACAATATCGAGCAGGATCTCTCAGCGTTTGACGCTGAAGAGACTGAAGAGAGGAGCAGTTCCACCTTTATTAGCGTCCACAACCTGTAAATAGCAGCCATGCTGTTTGATTTCATCCACTTTTTGGCAGCTAAAGCAGATCACCTTGAACAAAAGTCTCACAGTGAGCTAATAACTTAGAAAGAGCGGAGGCAAGTAGAAAGCATAGGTAATGTTAGCTACTAGAAAGCCTGAAGTAGCTTAGCCAGCATAGCCTGTACAGGTTATAGCATTTAAGGTGGAATGGAACATTCGATTAAGAAGCTGGCAAATAAGAAGGACCTTCGGCATTGTTTATACATGAACTTCAGCCAGTGGTGATTCTAGGGTCTGTTGGGGCTCAAGGCAAAAATTCACAGGGGCCCCCTCCAATCAGCGTTCATTACTAATGTTATAAATAAATTTGACCCCGACAAAAAAGTGTTTATTTCAAAAGTTCACATTACTATGATTACTACTACTATCACTATTACTAGTTTTATTTTTAAAATATAAATATTAAAAAACGTGTCATTTCTAAAATGTATATTTACCTATAGGTATATTTATCCCCAGGGGCCTCCATTGGTCTGAGGCCCCAAGCAGTTGCCTGCCTTGGTATAACAAATGATTCTAGCTTCTAACATTAAGATTCAAATGAATTTTTCTGCCTGTGTCTGTTTCAACATGTTGCGCTGTGTGATCATCTCATTGTAAACCAGCAAACCAGAGCAGAGCTCATTAAACTATTACTGAACACACCAAACAGGTAATAAATAGCTTGTTTCATTCGAAACACAGAGTGCAAATGAGCGTGGAAAAACACATCTGTGTACACATCAGAGTATAATTTAAAATGCCTGTTGAATACGTTCACAGACACCTTCATACTGAACATAGCATGGCACTATGAACTGAGAGGCATCTGACATTAAGTCAGTGTGCCACCAGGTGGCGCTGTGGCCAAATGCTGTCATGTTTTCCGGAACCGCCAGAGGAGGGCAGCAAACGAACCCCTAATGAAGGGCTTGTATTTTGAAACCCCTCACCATGCGTTAAAATCTGGTCTGCTTGTAAGGAGGAGAGGCGGTGACTGAAAACCAAACAAACCGGTCACTCCTGATAGTGACTCGGGGACGTTTCTCGAGGCGTCCCGTAGATTTCCTCCGATATGGCTGAATACAGCCAGACGGGTATTTTAACAGCCCTGTTGCTGTTCACAGTGGTCACGGTGCGGGATATTTACCTGGGCAGGAGCGCCGTTGACCAGACCGAGCAGCAGCAGCGGCGACAGGCCGCGGAGAGCGTGGGGCCCGACGGCTTTCTTAATCCGGACATGCAAACGCAGAGGCAGACCAAGCCGAAATTTTACACTGGACCAGTCCTCAGGTTTCAGTACTGGTGAGGGAACATTTACTAATTGTGTCTGAACTCAGTTTCAGCATCGCCACCCGTCGTTTAGCTTGGGCGAGGCTTGGGTTTGAAGCTATTGAGTTAGCTAGCTAATTTGCGCTAACGTCGTTAGCCTCCGCTTTGTGAATGGAAACGGAGATGGCTAGCAAGGTAGCTAGAGCTCATATCAGACTGGCTAGCTTTACTAGCTCTCTGAAATCCGTTTATAACCTTTCATTTCTGGCACTGTGCGGTCAGGACAAGTCTTGCATTCTCAGGAAAAGTTTCTTCGACCGTCTGTGCTTTTACATTGCCCGTGTGGTTGTTTTTGTGCTACGAGGCAGTGAGCTAGCTATCTTGCTAACAGGTAGCAGCATAATGATGTAGCATGTCAACCCTGCAAGATGTGTATGTTTTGAGTATCTGCTTTACGCTCCTTTACAACTGAATAATAATAATAATAATAATAATAAAGTCTCGTGTGTTATTCAGTCGTGGAGAGAGGTGGAGAACAGTATATTTTAATTTTGATATTGTATTGTTTTATTCTGAGCTGCATGTCTGTGTATGAATGAACTGATGGTCCCATTTATCAAAATAATGTATGTAATTTTATGAACGCAGTGAATTTAGACAGTGTACTAAGCTGGTTAACTTGCGTGTATAGTTAAAGAGGAACAGCATTTCCAGATTTTGTGCACAGTTAAATTGTTAGCATGTGAGTCTTTTAGGTGGTTTTGTGTTAAATGCTCTCTTCTAGAGAAACTTGGTCATTCAGAGTCATTCACGCAGGTGGTGATAGGAACCATACATCTGAGCAGTTTGACGTCTGTAAGAGCTCCCTCACAGGACGTTATTAAATGAAATGGTTATGAACATGCTGTCTTTTATTGTTTTGCTGTAGATTTGTGACAAAGTTTTGGTCTTGAATGTATTTAAATCAGTTAATTTGGATCTTAGTGGTGGGGGGCTACATTACGGATGTTATGTCTGTAAGATTGTCTGTAAGTTAACCATTCCACATCAAACCAATATGAATGACTTTGTTTGCATCTCAACCACTATACAGAAATTAGAAACAATCAGCAGAACGACCTTTTAAGTCATTGCGCTTTGTTTGTAGTGAAGCATGGACCCTTCCTAGACCCTGTGACTTCATGCGTCTTTAGTATCAAGTTCATTTCTGGATGAGGCTGAACCACATAAAACTGCAAGTGTAAACGCACACACACATTTGAACACTTCAGGAGGTGATCTGAGACACACATGAGCCACGTTATGGCAGTATAAACACCTCTGTCTCTGCAAGACACGTTCCAACACCTTGCCCAGGAAAATCCAAACTCCTCCCAGTGCAGCACATCCCTGAGCACTGTGATCCATGTCTGTGAGAAAGGTAATTATGGAGGTTGCGGACCAGACAGAACAAAATGCTTAATAGCTGCATGGACAGACGCTAGTGTGCAAAACAAACTCCAGACAAACCGGACAAACAGATGGTAATCAGATTTCAGTCTGAACTAACCAAAGTGTGGCTAAAATCTTATCAGGGTACAATTCAGATATTACTGCCATAAAGCGAGCAGATGTAAATAACCATGTAGTTGTTCCTTAAGTGCTGAAAGGGTCCAAAATATGGTCAGAAAGCGTATATTAATGTATTTTGTCATGATAGATGTTGTCACACGGCCCACCCCTATGTTCATCATGCATTAAGTGAATAAAATGGTGTTATTGTTTCTTTAATGTTGTCATTTATTTTTAGTATATCCTGAGGGTACAGTAAGGTGTTCCAGGAGTACTCCAGGTCTATCAACCAGCTGTACCCGGACATCAGAATCGAGGGAGAGAACTATCCTCCCAAACCCATCAATAAGTGAGTTACACAGTGTGCTTTGTGGGTTTAAAACATGAGTCATGTAGTAGATTATTAGAGCTGTGTTCAACATCTCTATAAAATGTGTCTATAAAGGGGTTAGGCAAAATATAAGATGTCTTGGCTCCTGTCTAAAAGGTTTAGATGTCCTTCGAGGAAATTGTCCACTAAAGAAATTCCTTAAACGACTTCTGGGAAAACGGTGACAATTTGCAACCACTTGTTTAAATCTATGTACGTTTTTCTGCTCTTCTCCAGATATGTTGCAAATTTAGTTTCTTACTTCAAACTGCTTGCCATTGCCCTGATTGTCACCGGACAAAATCCTTTCCAAATGCTTGGAGTGGACACACCAAGGGTTTGGTTATGGGGTCAAGAAAACAAGGTGAACATTGACTTCTTCGTCTCACACTTTACCATGTATTGTTCTTGTGCTGACATTCAAAGCTAGTTCTGGATATTGTAGTTTACATGGAGGCCTGAAGTCATGTCGTCATTCTGTAGTCGGTGCCGCGTTTTTACACTCATAACTGTCCAAAGGGATTTTCTGTATGAGAAAAATGAAATTTTGAAAATTGCTTACTTCTGTCACATCGTTTGGAAATCCAAAATGTCCTAAAGCTGAAATATTTTCTCCTGTGAACAAGTTTCTCTGGAATATTACTGGATCCTTTGAATTACAAGGACATTAAGGAGTTGAAATGATAAGTATTCCTATGTGTAAGCTGATGTTGCTGTGCATTAACTTAATGTCATTAGACTAGCAGCCTCCTTAAAAATCTAAAAATATTTTTTTCTGTAGAGCTCTTAGAACCAGAGTTCCAGATATGGTCACTAACCCCAACTACAAAATGGCATGTCTTCAGTGGTCTGTTGTCATAGCTAAGAATTTCTTAAATTGTGTTTATTTCTTACTAGTCTTAATTTTTCCTTTAGATATTCTCGTGTCTCATGGTGTTCTTCCTCAGTAACATGCTGGAGACTTATTTTCTGTCTACTGGAGCATTTGAGATCACATTAAATGGTAAGATTGCCTTCACTTTATTTTTCTCCTCATTTTCATGTTGGTTTTGCTGCCGGGGTTTAACATTTACGATTTCTTAAATTATTGATGCACCAGTCCGATACTCTGGATCAGATTGGCACAAATACTGACCTTAATAAACAAGTCAGGTATTGGTTAGATGTGAGCGATACGCATTCAATCCCATCTCTGATGCTGCGCTCACATATTTGCATTTAAAAAAAAAAAAAACGTTAAATTTCCACACCTCATAGTGGTACACCGTCTGTGGCATGACGCCACACACGTGGATTACCAGCAAAAGTGGGCAACTAACAGAAGAGGCCTTTATCAGTGTAAATTGTTTAAGGTGGGGAAAGGCAGGAGGACGCTCTGTACCTTTATTGTTGTTGTATTGTTATGGGTTCATCTGGATTTTAACAACAAGGCATTTGGCGTCCATGACTACCAGAACAGTCAGCATCCGGTTTATTCCGCTGCTGTGGTCTGTGGCAAAAATTGGGAAAATTGAGCTCTTGGTGTAGTCTTCCACTCGCTGTGGCAGTCTGCGGAACGATGTGTCTCGCGGTGGCATAATTTTCTGGTTTGCCACCATCCATTTCATAGCTATGGTCTGACTGCTACAAATTAGCCACAGCTGCGCTTAGCTTGAAGCACATTATCTAGTTAGTTCAGGTGTCGGTATCGGCCTTACTTTAGTGAAGTATTCTGCAACCAGATTTTCAGATACATGGGGCCTAATACAGAAACAGTATGCCGGTCTTGTATAAAATATGTGCTTAGGAAAAGCAATTGTGTACACGTGTTGTGTGTGAGCTCTTAAATAAGTATTTAGATGTGTGATTAAGTGATTTATAAAAAACATATCGAGTAAGCTTTTCTACTCTGCCCTTGATTTAACTGATTTGCATGTTAGAAAATCCAAAATAGAAGAAACACAGAAATAAACACACAAACAGAGAAACAAGTACGGCGACGTCATTGCGCGTTCCCTTTAATTCTGCTGTGTTACCTGACTTACTAAAAGGGGTCTGGGAAGATGATATCGGCTCAATAGGCCATTTGTCATTATGATGAGGTCTTAGAATTATATTTGAAGCACTGTAATAAGCACTTTAAGTGTATTTTATGAGCATCATAGGTTTGTTTGCACATTAGCCTTCATGTGTGCCATTTCTGCCTAGTTTTATTTCAGTTATTTGGATTAGGCATTGGTCTTTATTTGTGATGTGTTGATTTGGTTTATGACATCTGAAAGATATCAGACTTGGCATGTAAGGTTAGTGTTAATGATGGCCTGCAATGCCACTATTTTCATACATCATATTGGATGCTTTCTAAATAATAAAATTCTTTCTAAATTAAGTTAAATTAAGTTGTTTTCCCATATATTGTTTTAAGATGATGTGTGCATGAATGCTTCATACAACTGTAGAAGGCCTCCTGTTGGGTTTGTATTGTTATATTGAGTTGCAGTGTGTTGTAAACCACATACCTATGATTACCTATGTTTGCAAAGGCTTGAACAATTTAACAAAGTGTTTCTTATGTGTTTTTGTTTTAGATGTTCCAATTTGGTCAAAGCTGCAGTCTGGATATGTACCAAACATTCAGGAGCTCTTCCACATCTTAGACAACCACCTCAAGATGAATCAGGTGGACAAGCTCAAATTTCCCTCACCATAGTAGTGCTGCTGTTCAAGCTGAGAGAGAAGTAAGTGATAAAGGGGTGGTATTACTGCCTGTCATTGATTTATAGCAAACACTGAAGATGCTTTTCCTCTTTATACACTCACCAGCCACTGCATTAGGTGCACCTCTTTGTATCTACACTCACTATCTATTACATCATCTACAATTACAATATAGGTGTGTTTTGTAGTTCTACAATTACAGACTATAGTCCATCAGTTTCTCGTCACTTCCCACAGGACACTGTTGGCTGGGCATTTTGGATTGGTGGACAGTTCTCAGTCCAGCAGTGGCGCTGAGGTGTATAAAAGCTCCAGCAGCACTGCTGTGTCTGTTCTACTTGCACCAGTGCAATGCATGGCCGCCAACACCACCACCACCACATCAGTGTCACTGTAGGGAGAATGGTTCACGGCCTAATAACACCTGCTCTGTGGTGGTCCTATGGGGGTCCTATCTGTTGAAAAACAGGGTGAAAAGGGGGTTAACTAAGTATGCTGAGAAACAGATGAACCACAGTCTGTAATTGTGGTTTTTTTTGTAATTATTTTTTTGTAAGTGGGGCTGATGAAATTGACAGTTAGTGAAGAAAAAGGTGGTGTGTCTAATGAAGTGGCTGGTGAGTGCATAATGACAGACTTAAAAAAAAAATATATATATATATATCATACTGAATGCCTCATGAGGAGGTTCTGTAATTCATGTTAGTTATTCAACTTCATGATGTGTGTATTTTTAAAGCCATTTGTAAGGATATGTCTGGACATTGACATCAGCATTACTAAAAATGTGCATAAGCATGGCCAACTAATGGCTCAGTTTCTATAGAGGGTATGCACATGATGCCACAGCTAGTGCGGGTCACTGCAGTTGTACCCACTGAGTGGCAGTGTTGGTGTTCTGTGTGAATGCAGCAGAAACATAAACATCTATAAAGGGAAAGAACTGTTGTGCAAGAGTGATCTTTTTACAGACTGCCCAAACATAAAAAGAAAAGCAGACACATTTAAATCAGTTTTCTTTTTGCCAGCTTCTAGTTTAAATTATCCTGTTCCACCATAAATGATGCCGCAGGTATAATAAAACATATGGTGCCAGATTTTAACTGCTCTGCCCTTTAAGGAGAAACGGAAGAATTCAAACAAGAAGCTGGTGAATAAGCGGCATATGCAAATTAGCATAGTGACTTTCCCAGTACAGAGATGTGATCAGATGAATGCTAAGCAGAGTAGTTTGTCGCCAGCCTTAATGATTGTTTATGCCCCACTTCAGGTCCATGGAGCGGTTTCTCTGGTTAGTGGGACTGTGGACTGTGGCCTAATGAAGGCCTGCACTGCGAACAGCTTGCTGTGAGTGCAGACTGGATATCCCTGCCACCGCACACTTCTTCTGTCCAGGGGCACTCCTCCAGGAGGATTACGTTTGTGCTGAACAGCATACTGCATATGTGTCTATTGTAGGAGACTCCTCTCCTACTAGGCAAACTTGTATTTAAATGCAGGCGTTTGAGATCAGTGCTGAAGGGGTGATATGACTAATAGGTCGTAATATTGCTGTAGTCTGTCTGTTAAACTCAAGGGCAAGTTTTGTTTTTTTGTTTTTTCCCCATCTGCAAATCATTATATGGTCTTAAACACGATTGTTGGTTTGCACTGATGTAGGACTGTACTGTATTTGGGATATATCCAAGTGTTTTCAGGGTAGGTGAAACGTGTGTACCGCTAAATGGTGCAGTTCTTTGAAATCACACTGCTATGAGGCCTCACTGTGTCCTGTGGCAAAGTTTATGCTGAACATGGAGGACTTCATTTGCTGTTGGATTGGGAAGATGCTATCTTTTGGGACCTACTGCCTCATTCTTCTTAACTCTTCAAGCTGTTTGTTTAAAGCATTAGCTGAAGGAAGTCTGTCTCGAGTCAGGCTACGTACTTAGTTATTGTTGGAGTAACCACTGTCTTAATGAGCGTGTGATTGAGAACATTGCATATCAGAGGCTAGATGTGAATGGTACTCTTCTAGCCAAAGATCTTACTTTATTTTTCCATCTCTCCTTATAGATGTTGTGATGAGAAATGCACCACCTATATTTTAGTGTACTTTAATGTGATTTGTTTTAATGAAGGTGACATTTAGTTGGGATTCCGTTTGAGAAAATGATGTGGAAAATTGACCCTTGTTTCAAAGTGGCGTAAGAATAAAGAATTAAAACAGAAAATCGTGATGGGTATGTTTGGAGTCTTGTAAGATCCTGCATTCTGATTATTTTTAAAGTGACTTTCAGTGTGCAAAAGCCTTATAAATGAATGGAATTACCTAGAGCAAAATTATACAAATCATAAGAATAAGGTATTGGATGCAGAATTGGGGCACCCTAATTAGTGAGTTTGGCTAATAAAGCATACATCCATGCAACAAACCGTGCATCTTGGCGCTGACCACGGTGCCTCCACACATGAATGTGTAGGTCGTCTCGTCTCCACCAAGACAAAAGTAGGACTCGTCACTGAAGACGACCTGCTGCCATTCTGAGTCACTCCATGTCAGTCTGGCACGACACCCTTGCAGTCTAACGGTCTTCGTGCATGTAGTCCTATGGCATGCAGCCGTCTGCCAATGGTGCTGGCACTACCAGGATGACTAACAGGATGACTCCCTAAATGTCCACAATTGTGGCTGATGGGTCAGATACAGTGATAACCCACCATGTTTCATTCCTTCTGGGTGCAACTGTGCAGTTTGTCCTTTTAATGATGAGTGTATTAATAGTCTATAAAAGTATTGTATCTTGTATGATTAGCAGTTGTGCCAAGTTCTGCATATTCACATTAAGTATTAAGCAGCTGAGGTCCATGGGAGTGATTCAAGTGGAGATGCATTTCAGTCAGCTGAGATGAGAATGTAGGAAGTAGTCATTCTCTCTATAGACTGCAAACCACATTGCTTTTGCCTCCCTTGTTTATTGGCCTGTACGTTTTTTCTACTGGAGTGGAATCCACCAGACTTCGCAAGCTATAGCGCTCAGTGAGCAACCTCTATTCTTTGTACCTTCGGTCTTATCAAAAAAGGAGGAAATTCTGGAGTGGGCTTTGGGGTGGAGCTCCTGCAGGCTGCCTTTACCTCAAAGCAGCTGTGAACTTCCAGCATTAGAGATGTCAGATATATTGTATAAACAGAAGACAGAAAGAGTAGATGCATCCCCTCTTTAGACCAGCTTTGTTGTTCTTTATCCTCATTCGAACTTTCTACTACTCGTAACATTTGACATGAATATTTACATCATAATCTTGTACCATTTCCCCCCCCATTCCATCTCTTTCTTCGTCTCCGAGCAGCCTGTTGGAAGGCTGTGTGGGAGGATAGGCGATGAAGCCCAGCTGGGTGGAAGTAAGCTGTGTATCTCATTCCAAGCATGGAGGAACATCACACTGAACTGATGTTTCCCTGTCAGGATATTCTCCATGGATGAATCCTCCACAGGTTCCTTAGCGTTTGCCACAGAAACATGATACATTGTAGTCCTGATGTATAGTAGAGTCTAATTGCTTCTCACTGGTCTTTAACTCCACCATGGGGCTTACTGCATCACTCAGAGGGGTGGACAGCCCCGGAAGGAAAGGACTGATGCTAGAGGTCTGTTGAATAGGACAGATATGGCTAATGGAACTGAAGTTACAGCACACGGTGTTCCTGAAACTGTGATTGCATTCCAGTTCTGTGGAGTCCCTAAAGAATGATATGACTGTCGGGGTTATTACTGTATATTGCTGTGAGACTCCCCTTTACCAGAGAGCAAGAGAGTCTAATAGGTTTTGAGCCTGAATTTTTTTTTTTTTTTTTTTTTGGAGAGTTGAATGACCTGATCTGTTCTGACAAGTCCTCAGGTTTGCGGTTCAGGGTTATGGAGTCCTAATGGGACACCTCTAAACCACTGATGAGAATAAGAAATACATTATAATCTCATTCAGGGCTCCACATTCACAACGTAGTCCTGCTGTAATTCCACAGTCTCTGAATAGCATTCAGAGGGACATGCTTGTTTGGTTTAGAATTGGAGCTGCAAGGCTAATGTTGCTAACAAACACTGCGAGTCAATAGGCTCCCAAAAATTTCCATGAAATGCAGGCCCAAAACTAAACTCATTCACTCAGGTTGATGTGGTTTAGAACTCAATATGACCCCCCATCTTATCCATGCAGATGAATGAAGGGGCACGAACAGGCAGAGAGTCAAACTCAGTGGTAGAACCAGTCAGAATCTCCATTTCAGCAGTTTGACTCTGCCCATGGACCAAAAGGAGCAGCTGGATTTGGACCCAACTCTACCCCGCTGGATATTTCTTTCTTAGCAACTGCTGCAGTGAGATATCATCTGGGTTTGACCTGTCTGGGTGGGGTTGCCAGGTTCATGAGGGGGCTGAGTACATGGAGTGGCGTGTCAGTTTTATCGATTGATAAATCAACCAGCCAATTATATTGCAGGATTGCTCGATATAAAGTGGCAGGTAGAGAAACTGAAGAAGTCAACAAACAGACTGCACAGGAAAATGCATCTAGCCAAACACAGTGCAAGACTTATCATTTCACTGCCCAGTCAGATCATAGGACAGCAAATTCAGTCAGGACCCAAACTGGCCTACCAGCTTTCAGAAAGGACAATTCACTTAGCCAGCCGGAAGAGGAAGAGTAAGTAGAGGTCTCTGCAAAACAGAGAGAAAGGACATACTTCAATCATCCAGTAAACTATCCAGTTGGATAGGTTAGGTGTGCGGTTAGGGTTATTGGGGAAGGAGTCTTTGCAGAAGAGATAGCTGCCTTTTTCAACCATGTGCACTATTTGCCAATAACCCCAACCCTGACCTGGTTAAACGCTGCTCTGTTCTGCAGAGACCTTTACTTGGGGTTATTAACAAACAGCCCAAACTTCTATTCTGCAAAGACTCCATATTCAATAAGAGGGAAAATGAAACTAGCCAATTAAAAAGCAGGATGAAATTGTACTTTCTTCAGTTTCCAGTGCAGGCCTATAGCACTGGTACTGAATCAAAAAGTTGTTTTGCGCTCTCTGAGTTTTAAATAGGTGTTTCATTTAATTTGAAAAGCATTTATTTTTAGTTAGATGTACTTCATGTAGGCTACTGCATCTTTTCAGAGGATAATATTAACAGGCTTGGCAGGACATTTGAAAAACGGTAAAATAGCTTTCTTTGGTATTGTTCATGTATTTGGAGCTTTTGAAACAGTTGCGTTTATTTAGTTGTGTTTCCAGTAATATGTCCCATTCTAATACAGTTCTAATATAGCAAAACAAACAAATAAATAAATAAATAAAGAGAGAGAGAGATGCTAATATTGTTCAGAGTGATTTCGTATATTTTTTTAAAATTATATTACAATTTATTATTATTATTATTATTATTAAATGCGTATAGTGTATATATAGTGTATAAATATATATACTCCTCCACAGCGGTAGGTGTCGCTATGGGTCGTTTATGGTCTTAGTCTTCCGCTGTCTTCATGTTTTCCTTTGAAAGAGAGGCTGGGCTGGCTTGACTGCTCGAATTTCCAGAGTATGTAGACAAACATGTTTTATTTGGCTGTCAGTGGAGTACTGCTAGACCAACTGTATTTCAAAAGGAACGTTTTATTGAGCGAGTAAAGAACGTTAGAGAATAAGAAGGTCCTAGCTGGCTGACTAGCTAACCTCTTAGCTCAGTGCTCCGCTTTGTTCTGAATATATTTGGCTAGCTAAGTTAGCCGAGCTTGGTAAAATAGCACAGTAACGTTGTAACTGTTCGACACTATGTGTCGGCTGCACACTGTGAGCCAGTAGTAAATTAAACTTCTTTATTTTCTACCCCTTAGCACTGAGTCTGACTAGCTAACTTTAGCTAGGTTAGCTTAGCTAAGCTTGGTTAACGTTAGTTAGCTCCGTAAGCAACTAAACGGCTAACGTCATTTAGTTAGCTGGTTATGCTATGATGTCTAGCGAGCTCATATTCATGAGTTACGATCGGCCTTTTTAATTTATTCGACTAATAGCTACAGCTGTGTATATGAAAAGGCCAGACAAGCTCTGTAATTTACAGAGCAGAGAGCTGTTGCTAGCTGTCACTGGCTACAAGGCAACGTTACCTGTGGTCATGAGCTGCAGTTAGTTGGCTAACGTTAGCTGGAAGTAGAATTTGGTCGATGTTGTTGTTGCGAATAAAACTAGCAGCGTGACTGCGCAGAAATAGTTCAGCTAGTTAAAGGGGGTTTCCATGTCTGTATATTCCAGTGGTTGGGATGTAAACACATTCATTCAGATTGTTTTCACGTGAAACGGTCATTTGCAGAGAAACAGACTCAGATTGTTTACAGAGGTGGTGATGGGAACCAAAACTCCCGATGTCTATAATTTAAGTATAGCTGTTTATGGATTATCCAAAAGCACCAGTGAATCTACACACGCCCTCTGACTTTTTCCAATCTATCGCTGATGGTAAATATGATAAATCTAAAAAATAAGAAGATTCTTTGGGGTCTGTTTTGCCTTAAACCACTCTGCATGCACCCCTCCACCATGAATGGATTAAAGTGAACTGAATTAATTAAATTTTACATTTACATTTTAGACCCAAACTTTACCACAAAGCTATCTTATGGTAATGTCTGCGATGAGCATATTAATATCCGTTTAATTCAGTAACTTCCTGTGAGGCAGCTGCTACAGCGATTAAACTACTTGGACTTCTAGTTCCTGTCTCCGCAGCTTTTCACACCAAACCACTCTGAATGACTTTGTTGATACATTGACCGTTTTAAAGATCAGTGGATTTCCCTTTTACGTCCGTGCCCTGATGAATACGACAAGCTAAGACAAAGTCACTGCTTCTTGTGTTTCTCAACAGCTGGTGTTTACACGCCGGAGGTATTAGAGACGGTGAGAAGCTTGTGCAGTGTACTTGCCATCAATGTGCGTTTTCCATCCTACGTGAGAGCTTCATTGTTTTAACCACAGCACACAATATGAGTAACGTGGTGAGTAGTTTCTGCATTTACACTGTAGAGCATGAAACATGATTGTCTCTGATTTCACGTAAGAGCCTGATTCTTTAGGCTTGCACAGTTTGGTGTAACACTCCTACCGCACTGGATCGTTAACAGCAGTAGGGTTCTTGTGCTCATCTTCCCCGAGATCCCCGAAACTATGGTTCTAAACCAGCGCTCACCAACCCTTCTCCTGGAGTTCTGCTTGCATGCAGAGTCTGCGTCTAAAACGGTGCCGCCTCCTCCCAACCTAACCATGATGTGTCTGATTTTATCAGAACATCAAAGCAACAAAAACACTGATTCCAGACAGCTATCAGGAAACCTGAGTCTTTTTCCTCCGGATTCCCTTACATCAAACAATCAACGTGATGGGAGCGCACCACAACTCCCTAGTAAACATTTTATCCAGACTATCACATCTGTCTGTGATAGTGAATTTGCTTGATGGGTCTTTTGTTGAAAGGCCACCATAAGGGAACTGCAGTTGATGAATATCTTCATTCAAAATGTCCGACACCGTCATAATCAGACTCTCATTTCCAAGAGATATGGAATGGCTGGTAAACATCGCTGCAGCTTCCTGTGAAATCATAAACCTTTGGTTGACTACTCCTCGTGCAGTTTAAAGTGCAGTTCCTGCAGTCGCACTGTCTGAATACTCTGTGTAGTCCAGTTTACAGGGAACTATAAAGGTGTTTGGAATGCACCTTTAGTGACTACGGGTCTAAACTAAAAACCATCTCAGAGACAAAAGAAAAGGTGGGGACTATATTTATGAAGCACCCTGATCGAATCATGCTTAGGCCTTGGAATATCCCTACCCTGCACTTTTTTTTTTCGCTTTTCCGTAACAACAACACACCCGCTTCATCCCAGGAAAGGCTTGTTAATCATCTGATTAGTTGGATCAGGTGTGTTGGGGGCAGGGAGAACACTAATTGTGCCAGGTACTCCAGGAGCAGCGTTGGAAACTAGTGTCTTAAGCCAAAAGGTCTGGCTTTGTCTTTTGTCTCCAGTTGCATTGTTTCCCCCAAACAGGTGTAGAACACTCATTTACTACACATCTTTGTGCTGTGTAACCCATCCATGTTGAGTCTTTTAATTGGCTGAAGGGTAACGTTATTTAGCTGAATCAAGACTCCTAGGTTCAGGAAAAATGCAAGGTGGTTCAGTGAGGAACTTAAGGACCAGCACTGGGAACACTGCTCTCTTAACCTACCTGAAATAAGGTGAAACCAAGGTGTTTTTGTAACGCTGGATCCTTTTCATAGGCTCAGAGGAAAAGACGCTCCAGTTCTACTTTGTGTTCCCGACGCAGCAACAAAAGGACGAGGACTCAGATGTCTCAGGCAATCATGGAGACCATTGATGTAATAGAAAGCGACAGACTAAGCAGTGAGTGGATCAGTGTTGTCACATACGTACAAGTTTCACCATGTATTAGATTTCATACTTGCCAATCTGGAGGAGAGGAGCAAAATAAAGCAAAAGGCATTTAGTCCATGTTCACTCTGCTTTTCCCTGTTCTTCCCCTTTTGTGCCCTCTTCTGTCTTTCTCTCATGAAGGCGAAGAGGTAGTAGACTTAACCTGCGAAGGATCAGAGCCAGCTGTGGTTGACCTCACCAATAACGATTCTGTTGTGGTTAGTTTTAAGAGCTTTAATTTACACCAACTCCAAATAATTGTACTGCTCTCTGACAAGCCACTTTTCTCTGTAAGATCTTCAGCTGTGTTGTATTTGAATAGACATTTTGGAAACTGTTTTAATGTCCTGCTTTCTTATTTTCTGGCTTTTCGATGTCTCATCGCTTTGTGGAAATCAGCTTGTGGAGGAAGGTAATCAGTCACATTGTTTTAATAGTATGATATGTGGGCCTGTTGTCTCTCGATGACCTTTGCTTGTATAGGAAAGGCCAGATGGAGCAGTAAATAGTAGTAAATGTCCAGTTTTTTTAATCAGCCTTTGTTTTATGTGCTCCTAACTGTTGACCAATTTATATTTAAATTTTCCATATATCTTGACATTGCATTCACAATGAAACAAGTGTTTTTTTCCCCTCTCTTGTGCAAATATGTTAATGTGTTGCTAGGTGTTACTGTGTTACTATTTTATTGTTCTTTGCTAGGTACACAAAGCAGACGTGGACAGGGCACAGAGAGTTATGTCTTAAGCAGCGATGAGGAGGAAGAGCCAAGTCTAAGTCTCAGTCCTGCCTTACTGTCATCGCTACGTGCTAGTAGCAGAGCCAGGTACACCTTTTGGCACGTCAGGCTGAAGTTAAAAGGTTGTTGGTGTTTAGCCTCACCTCTAGTCCTTCAGTACATCTTTTGATGATAGTTTACTAATAGTGGAGTATGCTGCATTTGTCAGCAGCATTTTGTTTGGCAAAAAAAAAAAAATCATGTTGCCCTGGTTGTCCATTTACCCCAGATGCAGCTGGTCTGCTGAGGTGGGTTTAGTGTCCAGATTTTGCTTCTACTGGACCTGCTAGGCTAACCCTACTAGATTACTGACAGTTGAAGTCGGTAGTCTGCCAAACGTTTCTCAACCCGCTTAAACCACGTTCAGGTCTCAGTTCAGGTCAAGGAGACAAGTTGATGTGGCTAAAAAAACTGTACGCATCGCTTTGAACTATAATAACAAAAGTCTGATTAGGAAGCTAGCCTTGGCTAGGATTAGCACATGTGAGCACAACAAAAATGGAGATATTTGCTGCTTCGAGTGCTGCGTCCACTGTCACCTGGACTTTGAACAAATGTA
>CM067485.1:23014133-23032163 GCA_034552555.1 Semaprochilodus insignis
TATATATATATATATATATATATATATAAACCCATTGTTGTACCTTTGAAGATACATTTACTTTGCTTGATGAACTACTTCTTGATGAACAAAACACGTACCTGCACAGATTTCTGTGACAGTAAAGTGAAATCGCAGTATATAACAGAATCTGTACATTCATTTCCAGATCAATAAAATGTGTATATATGCGCATGTGAATTAAGCAAATCCAAAGCCTCCTCATTTTCAGTGCACAACATTAAATTTACATTCAGAATAATAGCTACTTAATTAGACTGCCCTCTCTGTGGGTCGACTACTCAACATACTCATGAGTCTTATGGCAAGGAAGCTAAACAAACAGCTTCAGTGTAAGGTACAGTTACGAGAGCATAATCTTTGGCAGAGTGACAGGATAACCTAGTCTAGCGTTAGTATGAAATCATACTCAGCACTGGACTGACCTCAGATGGAATCTGGCCCACATCATTAAACACACGTTTGTGCTCAACTACAAAAGCAATGTTTACATGACAAACAAGTGTTGCACTGTTACAAGGGTTTGATGAAGTGTGTAAACACTGTTAAAGTTTCAAAATGTATCATTCTGTCTTCAGTCTGTGCAGTGTATGGATAGAAGCTGTGCTGCAGAAACAGGTTGTTTTGAATTCATATAATGAAACCAATGCTTTTACATAATTCTGCCTCTTTAGCTCCACCCACTTACTCACAAGTTATAGGGAGTGTTTTAGCACAGGCTGCTTTTTGAGTGAGATAGCCAATCAAAACAGAGCTTGTTTACCTGCCCAAGTCTGAAAGGCAACAATGACGGCCTGCTTAATTGTACGGGATAAAGAGAGGTTGGAAAATAGACATATAAAAATTAATTCTGACTGTTTTTGACACAAAAACCCTCTTTTAGAGTAATAAAGCAGTAATAACATCTGCATACTTTACCGATCACCACCTCTAGTACGAGCAGTACATTCCTTAGCATTAAAATGAATACAAACAGAATTGGTTTCGAAAATTGAGCCCGGAGTGTAGGTGAACGCTCCTGACCGCTCCCAATTCTCTGCACATTCCCCCGCCACTCGGGGAGGGGGAAGCAACGGGAACTTTAAAGACTTTGCGGAATCTGCTGACTGGTCGGCGTGGCAACATGATCCGCTCAGCGCCCAACACCCTACTGGCTTCAGCTCCTGAGATTCCCAGAAGAGTGTGCCTCCGTAGAGGCCATGGCAAGAGTAGTGGCAGCGAGAGCCACAAGCCAAACCTCACTTTTCCCACCACTCAACCCCCTTCATTACACAAACCACCCTCTCAATCACTGCCAGCCTCAGCGCGTTAGCTCCGTAGAAGGCTGAAGTTTGTCCTTCAGCTGCTCGCATGAAATGCTTTTGTTTGTTGATTCTAAGTGTGCAGTTTTTGCAGCAAAATCAAAGTCCTATTTATAAAACCTCTGTTCCCGTGTCAGACCGTATGCAAACACAATGGTTTATGAAACTATGACGTTTGTTCATTTTACAGTCCAGAAGTTATTCTTCCAAAATATCATGCTGAAAGAAAAATAGCTTTACTCAAAAACAAGTCTTAATGCTCGTTTTCTGAACATAAACTCCCCATTAACAGCCAAGCCTGAATTTCAGCATCTAATGTAAACATAGCCAGCCCCCTGCCGCAGGGTAGTGTTAACTGTCATGCTTTAGCAATTGGTAGCAATTGACCTATTGACAGCAGGGGAAATGAGTGCTCTTTACCTGTCTGGATGAATGGAGTGCGGTCTGTGTAAATGGAATGTAGTCATCACTCTGACCTGTCACCCCAGGCAATGACAGAAACATGGGGAAGAGGAGAGTGAGCAGGGGAGAGTAGCACTCAAGTATTGCTTTGCTAGATAGAGCTGGAGAGAGAGCACCTTCCATGTCAGTACAGTTGTCTAAAGTACTCTTGAGACACTTCCATCACAGATTTGTGTTTGGTTCTTAGAATCTCTGCATGTTTTATATATTATGGAAACTGTGTTTTACTATTTTAAGAAGTAATTAATTTCAGCTATATAATGATATGATGATGAACTTATATGTGAGTATGTTGGGTCCAATGGAACAATAGTAAACTAGAAATTTTTTACGTAACCCCAGCCATTTCACAGACACACTAATCAAAGTGCACACATGTTCGAGCCAGAAATCTCATGTGCTGCTTCTGCAAATCATTGGTCAAAATCAGTGGTGGACGAAGTAAACAAACCATGTGCTTGAGTTAAAGTAGAGATACCCAAGGTAAAATATTCCTCCAGTAAGAGTAGAAGTTCCTCCCTTTAGACCTCCACTTGAGTAAAAGTACTAAAGTATTTACCTTCAAATGTACTTAAGTATGGAGAGTAACAGTAGCATGATGTATTATGGCTCTAGTGTCCTATTATCATTTCTGGAACAAGACTCTTAATCAGCTCAGTTTAGGTGAAGAGACTCTAGTGTCTCTCAGTCCACCAGTCTTTAATAGAGAGTCATTAATTAGTCTGACACTGATGTCTATTCAAATGATCATCAGCACAAAACCCTGAAGGAGAACAGTTTCCTTGAGCTAGAACTATAAAATAACTTTTTGCAAACAAGTTTCAGTTTATGATTAAGTTTAATAAAAACTTTAACTTTAGTTTTAAACAGGATCACAAATGAGTTTTCCTTTACTATATTGCATCTGTAGGTCTCTGTTCATAAACATAAACTAGCCAAAACAGATTTACTATAAAAGGAAATGGTGTTTATATAAATTCAGAAAAAGACACTCGCCAGTCACAAGTGCATGTGTACATATTTCTATGCTGTAGAAAGTCGGTAACAATATGTTTTATCTGTTTACTAATGATGTGAGATTATCAGTCAGTGTTTGAGTTTATCTTAAAATAAATATAAGCATATACGTAAACATACACATGTACACGCACTATCCTCGGACACAGGACACAAAGGGTTTAGCACCCAGCATCCAACATTGTATCAATCTTTTATGTGGTTTTGGTTAATGACAGTATTCCAAGCTTTGAGTACAGGGAGAAACATTCTGCCATTATTCTGGAATGGCTGTAAGCATTTCTATGAAAGTGAAAAAAGCCTGTCAGGATCATTCAAATCTTGAAAAAGAACCGTTCAGAGTGCATCGGATTTGCTCCAAAGTGCTGTAACGAAGGCCATCTCTAATCCATTCGGGGTATGTAGGGGGAACCGGAGGTTTCCACTTCAACAAAATAAAAGTCACAAAAGCAGATTTCACATAATGTAGTGGAGTAAGAAGTAAGATATTTGAGTTTGAAATGTAGTGGAGTAAAAGTAAAAAGTCACCCAAAATAGAAATACTTCAGTAAAGTACAGAAACATGAAAAAACTACTGTACAGTAACCAATTACGTTTACTTCCTTACTGTCCACCACTGGTCAAAATCAATAATCAGTAGATGCTTTAAAATGTGTAAATACAGAGGGTTTACCCTTAAGATGAAAACCACTGGTAACACTCGAGAACAGAAAGGCTGCATTAGACTTTGATAGAAAATGTCTTAAAAATAAAACTGCCCAGTTCTGGAGTCACCAAACAGATAAAAACAAGATTAACTTGTACCAGAATGATGGGAGGAGAAGAGTATAGGAAAAGAAAAGAATGGCTCATGATACCACCATCATCAGTGAAACATGGTGGAGGCAGTGTTATGGCCTGCACATGTATGTCTGCCAGTGGAACTGGGCCACTGGTGTTTCTTAATGATGTGACGGCTGATAGAAGTAGCAGGAGGAATTCTGAAGTGTATATAGCTACGCGTCCTGATCAGATTCAGTCCAACTCTGCATAACTGATAGGATAGTGCCTCACAGTACAGATGAAGTCATTCACCCAACCCAATTGAGCAAGTTTTTCACTTAACGAAAACAGAAAGACCCACAAACAAACAGCAGCTGCAATAAAAGCCTGGCAGCGCATCTCAAGGGAGGAAATTCAGCACTTGGTGATGTCCATGGCTTCCAAACTGCAGGAAGTCATGGACTGCGAAGAATTTGGACCCAAGTTTTAAAAATAATCCTTATATTAATAAATATGTTAGTTTGTTCAATTACTTTTGAGCCTGTGACATTGAACTGACTGTAATGGCTGCAATTCCTAAACGGTTGTAAATGCATTGAAATGAAGCTGAAAGTCTATGCTTCAGTCGCATCCCGATTGCTTCATTTCAGATCCACTGTGGTGGTGTACAGAGGCGAAGTCACGAAGAAAGATGTCGCTTTCCAAACACTTATACATGAGCTCTGCAGATGTAATGGTTACCATGCACAGTGCTGAAGCAGTCATTTTCATATTCAGAAGTGCTTATACAAGTTCATTATTGTGTGTCAGATTCATAGATGTCTCAATTCCTCCATAAACAATAACCAGCCCCCCTCATTGTAATGAGTAGTTTTGTTCTCCAGTGCAGTGTGTTTATTTGAAATAGAGTCTTTGCGGTCGTATTAAATACATGTTGCTTCCTCTAAATCTGCTGCCGTCTTGACCCTGTCCGACATTGTCTGCATGAAAGGCTCCATTCTCAGGAGAGAATGCTCCGTGCTTGCCACGGTGGTCTGTTTGGGATTCAGCATGTAGTTGTTGGCCCAGGGCATCTCACGGTGGCAACGTGAGCCATCCCGCAAAACCTCTCTTTCCAGCACTTCCCGAGGGAGACCCACACTCAATCTTGTATATTTTTTAGGAGTCTTTTTGTTTTCGTCCGACTTGCGTTGGCACCTCTCCATCTTTGGCCCACTTTGGTAAACAATTTGAAATATCCGGAGTTCGAGGAACAGGGTGTTTCTGATGTAGTTAGTCGCTCGGACCTGCCAGTGCCTGAAGTGTGCATGTATTTATGGCTTGTGGAAATTCTCTGGACATTGCTATTGATGGGCGTTAAGGAAACAATCATGGTGGGAAACGGGAAGGTGATTTGTCCCCGCTGGCTTACACATTTTCAACTTGCAGTTTGTGCGGGGCTGTACATGGAAGCGAGCGCATGTAATTCCAGCTCCATTGTGTCAGCCTGGGAAATCATAGCTGGGATTCAAGGCCAACCCAGCTGGTCGGAAACGGTATCATAAATCATAACTGGAATTCGTTTACACTCCTTGTTTACATTTTTGCCCAGCCACATACCACCCCTCAAAATGGTATTAATCCAGCCTAATTGCTTGCTGAACATAATACTTCAAGCGTGTAACCACAGCCATACGCACTGCGGTGTTTTGGCATGTCGTGTAGTTGTGGATTAGTCTCCTTCACCAAAGAAAGGGTGCTTGTCTGAGATCTCTTAAGTTCGTTGCCTAAAACAAAGAATGTATGAATAAGAAGTCATGCGTATTGTTATTACTCTTCCTTTTGCATATTTGGGCCTAGTCAGGTTTGCATTGGCGCTGGCGTTGTGACTGTGCCAAGCAGAGCAAGTTTTCCCAAACGGATGACTGCGAGACTGAGGAAGTTGAAGCAGGGTGAAGGTTATCCTCCTTCGTCACCGGCCTCTTCCTGGAGGTGGAATAACCTGGCGCTTTGTCAGCTTAGTCCAGCTTAAGGAAAGTATAATCAAAGGCATTCGTGCGTTCCGGAATCTCTCCTGCGCTCCCGATTTCGCCAACGAAAATATTTTTTGCTGGCCTTCTTAAAGACCAAAGGGCCCTATCTCACTGGCTCAAGGCTAGATACCGACTCTTAAGGGAAAACTCTTGTTACAGCAATCACAGATAGTGCTCTTAAGGGCTTCAGAGAAGGTTACTGGCAGAGAGCACTTCGATTTGGTCCCTGGTCAAGAGTTAAAAGGGAGCCGTTGGTGGAATGCTACTTGCATTGGCCTCATGCTGAATCCTGGCCTTTCTTTTTTCCTGTCATTAGTGGACATTCCAGGCATGCATGTTTGGCTACCTTAAGCCAGCAGGCCGTAAAAGGCAAAGGGAGATATGGGAGTCTGCAGCTTTAAGGCAGATCCCCAGCGCGCGGGACCGAATGGAAAGGGCTGCCTGCTTAGGGTATTGTGCTGTGGGTCTGTGGCCCAGTCATCTGCCGCAGAGGGGAATGTGTTTAGGTTAAATGGACAAAACAGACCGCCTTTAAAAGAGTCAACCCCCTCCCTCCTTAGCCTTAATTCTTTCTCCACATTTGCGCTCACGCAGACGCTCCTGCGCGTTTATAAGGACACACAGCATTTCATTGGTTTGGAGATTTAAATCATATTTGTCTGTTCCCCCTTTACACCCATTGTTTTACTTGATTTACCTTGGCACTGTAAAAGTCCTCATCCTGCCTCAAACAATTTGTCATTTCTGTCTCACATTTCGTTGGTGGGGAAAGAAAAGATATTAGGCCAGCTCTCCAGTATGCGCAAAGTTGCGTACTGGTTTGTCCATTAACTGCCAAAGAGAACTGAGAGTAGCTCGTTAAAGTGTGGGGCCTTTGTTTTCGCCTGTGCACCTCTGATCTGTGAAACGCGCCATGCTGTCAGCCCCCAGGCCCCAGCACGGAGGAGAAGCCTTTGGGCCTGACCCACAGGCCTCTCCCGAACAGAAGGCCGGGAGCAGGACGCTCGTAAATCTGCCCAAAGAGTGGGCGTATGGCCTTCCAGGGAGAATGAGATTTCAATCTGTGAGAGCGGCTCACCGGGAAAGGTTTTACTTGAGGTTTGCATCTGATGAGAAAGCCATTTGCAGAGACTGAAGGAGAGGGAGAGAGAGGCCGAGAGTGAAGGAGAGGGACTATGGCCGATTCCTGCCTGTGACTAATTTCTTTTTCACACTTTGAGTCTCCATCTGTCAGAATGTCAGCTACCCACTTCCTCCTGTGAGAAACACGGTAGTGGGGTCTTGTCAGGCTCGATGCCTGTAGCGCTTTCCTTACGTCACCAGAAGTGCCGCAGTTTTTGATCAGTGTGGAATGTGTTGATTTGCGGTTATAGTTAGATTTTGAAGGTGCTTTCAGTGATTTTGTGCACTGTTGATGCCACGTTGCTTGAGATGTCTGCATTTATGGCCTGTTACATTTGTGATTCAGGGGCAGATGCACATGCAAGCGCAGGTGCTGTGCAAATTGTACCTTGATACAACTGCAACATGCACAAACATTTACCAAAACTGTGGCTTATCACGTAACCCCACCCGTTGACCGCACACTCATGGGACACAGGGTTTAAAAAACCCAGTGAAACGAAAGCGATCGATCAGCTTGAGACAAAATAGACAGCACGTTTACATGTACATCTTGCTTAACTGTTTTTTTACTGCAGCCATAAAGGGCTATTTCCTCCTGTTTTGGATGTACCTTAGCTGAACTATGCGTTTATTCTACAGTAATGTTAATGAAATATATTTTGATAGGAATTTGTATCACTTACAAAATCGAATGAACTGATTTTTAGCCTTCGTAGGTGAGCAAGCAAGCGTTGCCATTATACACTGTTATGGTGGCAGTTGTGCACCATATTTCATATCAAGAAAGCTGCAGGAGTGGGATCTGTTTTATCTCTCCACAGCCATCTTTGCAGAATGGAGTGTTGTTTTCACAGTTCTCAGCTCCTCTCTCCTCTTTTACCCCTTGTTACTCACTAGGCCAAAAGTAAGTCTGCTAACAGATTTCTGAGGAAAAATTATATGCTTCTATTATTTAAATATATGCAATTCCCTGGAGGAATGACCATAAATGCATTCAGAAAGAGGTCAAAAGTAGAGGTTAAAACCAGCCGCAGCAGGTTTCTTAAACCTTATGAAATCAAGTGGAATATTTAATCTACAGCACGTGCAATATATAACTCTACATTTAGGCTTATACAACAAATTCGTACATAACCAACAAGGCAAAATGGGTCTGTGTTGAGCTTGAACTGCTGCAAAAGGTCAAGTACAGTGGGTTCTTGGTGTTGACAGGTATCATTAAACTAAAATCAGCATTGTTTTGATTTACCTCACACTCCACCCCCCCCCCACCCCCCCAACTTTTTCGAGTCAAGATCAACCTGTGTTTTCCAGTCCTCTATATTCTCTATCTAACTTGTTGAAATAAATTTGGAAATTATTACATGTAGGATTATGGCTCTGGCAAAAAGATCAAACGTTTCATCCAGCTCATTAATCCCGGTGATGTCTGCAATTATGCACTAAAGGCTCATAACAGAAATCTTCTAAATGAAGGCTTGCATGCGAAAGTTTGCTCTGCAAGGTTTTCCAGAACCGCTTCATGGCAGTCAAATGGATTGACTTGCGTAAGCAACCTTTACGAGTGAGCGTGGACAATATTCACAGGTTTTGACCTTTGGAACTTTGGAGGAGCCACCAACCGGGGAGTGCAGAAACAATGCCGCCAGGGCCGACGCGGTAGCGCAGCAAGCCAGGCAGACATGGCTGGCTGACAAGGGACTGTGGTTACAATTTCCCTGCAGACATAAACAGTGACACTATCAATTTCCTGCCTCCAGTCTCTTAACAGGGAGTGAGCAAGGCTGTGCGTGGGCTGGGGGAAGCCTCTCTCCGCTGAACCAGGCCAAGGCTGCTTAAAGCTAAGCCTGGCTCAAAACCTTGAAGAGCTGGTGCCTGAGTTTGCTGTATGCATAAGGCTAAGTTTCATGTGTTCTAATAAGAAAACAGGCAGGGGTTTTGAAACCGTAGACCTGGATCTTTATGTTAAACCACATCACTGACATTCTCACATTAATCACATTTGTCCAAAATAACATAAAAGTGCTTTCACAGGTGATGCGGTTTTCAGAACAGGAGCCTTTCAGCTGACAGCAGTTATCAGAAACAGTCAGTACAGTTAGTTTTGGTCTTGGTATGCGGATATGAGGATATGGTTTGAAATGACTGTCTGATATGTCCGTAGGTCCTCCACGTGTTTCGGCGAAGGTAGCCCATCGGCAGGCGGTACGGATCGGACGCACCATGAAGCTTCAGTGTCCTGTCGAGGGTGACCCACCACCCCTCATCATGTGGACCAAAGATGGACGTAACATCCATGGCTGGATGCGATTCAGGGTCCTCCAGAACGCTCTGCGCATCAAAGAGGTGGAGGCCGAGGATGCTGGTACTTTTATCTGCAAGGCCACTAATGGCTTTGGCAGTGTCAACATCAACTACACCCTCATTGTAATTGGTGAGTGTTCTCATAGTGTATACGCATGAGCAGTCAGTGTAAAGACAAAGTCTCCAAAGTATCTAAAGCTCTGTAGATACATCTGCATAAACAGCAGATTATTAGACACCACTGAATGTATTAATTACAATATACTCTTGCAATATAGCATAGGTTCTTGAGCGATGGGACAGGTGGAGTACATGTTCTCTCGGTTTCAGTACAGGAGAAACCAATAGTATGTTTTTGATTTGATTTTTGATTTTTACAAGAACCAAAATTTGACATCTAGTGTAAATGCATGAGCATAAAATGCAAATTTTGGGCTTATTATATTGTCCACTCCTAAAATAAAGCTCTTACTGAGGGAAGTTGGTTGCCACCCTTTCCCACCAGGTAGAGGAGGGAAAAAATGACAGTTTGTGGCAACAAAATGTCAACATTTGTATGTACTATGTTGAAAGTATGGCTCTTTTAATCACAGTAATGATTTATTTTTTCAAAAAAAGGGGCATAAAATATGAAGTTATGGAGAAATTAAACATGCTTATTCAGCATGTAGTTTCTCATCATAAAGCACCGTTTCAGCAGATCAGAACCAGCTGAATCCTGCAAAAACAAAAACAGACTTGATTATCATTGGAAACCCTCATCCGCTCCACTCTAATCAGTACGGGTGGTTTGATGGGCTTTGCTCAGGTGTGACATCCACTGGATGTGGCTTTCTCTGCTGTGGGCAAAAGCGAAAAGTGCCGCATGAGCACGCTGGCTGACCGCCCAATTAATCAGGGCCTAATTTGGCTAGGTTCCCTGCAGAGATCTGTCCGCTCACGCCGGGGGGAGGGGTGCTGGGCAAGTCTTGTGATCCCGTGAGCCCCCTCTCACAAATCTTGAGGACATGAACCCTGATCCCTGATCAGAGGGCTTTGAATTAGACTGCAGGTTTCAAAGCCCTCAGCCTTTGTGCTGTAGCCGAGACCATGTTCAGACCTCTTTAATAGCCAACAAATTAAAAACAAATAAACAAAAGAGAAGAAGGAGAAGTGTAATAAGTCTGTAATAAAACTGTGTTGGGATTACTGCTGTATCCTGGATTGACAGGTCTCTAATTTGAGTGCTGAAAAAATGAAAAGAAGCGGGATAAATTTGGACAAAGAAATGTCTGTTGGAAACAGTGCCAAGTCTAAATGGAGACCCGTACCGTGCCTCTTTCAGGGTCAGTTTTACATTAGCCGGACCGAGTTAATTATCCTTTTATTTTCTTCTCAAATGAGCCCCGTGTAATACAAGACAAAGGGACCGAATTAAGGGGATTGAGCACATCCTCAGTAGTGAATGGACTGTTTGTGTTGCGCCGTACAGTAGGTCATTAACAGTCTTGGCCCCCGCATGTGCGTCCCTTTGGGCAGAGCAGAGCGCTGACCGTTTAAAAGTACCCTCTATGGAAATATGGATTGTACAGTTCCCTCAGAGAAGCTTTCTCCCTCAGTTTAGAAACTTTTTTTCCACTACTTTCTACGTTAGCTCCATTCCACTGCACTTTTTATATGTGGCAGAACCAGAGGCGTTTGCTGTCAGTGAGTCAGTTTAAATGCAGTATTGTTCCCAACAGCCTCCAGTAAGGCACAAAAAGTTTTAAAAAGTTTTAATTTAGAAAGGAACAGAGCCAAAACAAGGAAGCCAAAAAAGACATGAACACATCGGTATTAAGTGTGCTGTGTACACTCATCGTCATAAGAATAGTTGTGCCCAGAAGGAAGTGTGTGTCGAATTGCAATGCTATTCAGAAGGAAGATAAAGTTTACCAGGAACAGTAAATTATGATATATTTAGACTGATATGGGTAATATTTATTGAGCTACACATACAGAAGTAGTGTCTCTCAGTATGGCATGGGGCCGCCATGTGTCTTAGCATGGAGTTCCTAATGGTCTCCTGCAATAATCCATCCCATGCAGCTTGAATATTCTCACACAGGTCCTGCAGATTTTGTAGTAGGGATGGAGGTGGAATGACATCAGCCCTTCTAGCATGTGACGCGTGACGACAAACCGTTCATCTTGGCGCTGATCACGGTGCCCTTCACACATGGATTTGTTTGTGGTTTCCACCAAGATAAAAGCGTGACTCGTCACTGAAGATGACCCGCTGCCATTCTGAGTCACTTCATGACAGTCTGGCAGGACACCATTACGGGCTTTGGCGACGTCATAACGGTCTGCATGCATGTGGTCCTGCAGCCGTCTTGCAGCCATCTGCCAATGGTGCTGGCACTGACAGGATGACTTATTAAGGGGCATCACTGCTTGCTGAAAGTCCGCAGTTGTGGCTGTTGGGTCAGTCAGGTACAGCAATAAGGCACGTCACATGCACAGCTGAGCATGAAACTTAAATCATTTGCATGTCTTACAGTGTCAAACCTACCCACCAAGTTTCGTTCCTGTCGGTTGGTTCCTTCTGGGTGCAACTATTTATGCAACTGTTCTTTTGATGATGTATAAGACCGTTTAAACAAGCTGAGAAAATTCTGTGAGGAGGCTGTAGCTAAATCCAGGAGTTACAGAGACTCTTAACATGGCTTTATCCCTCCTAGCAAACTGTGGAATCCACATCCGAATTGAAGTGGGCTCTACATCAGAATGGGGGTGCAAGTCAGTGGCTATTAACATCCCTAAGCAGTGAGTTATCTGTTTCAGATGTTCAGAATCTGCACTTCGTGGCTGCTTGAATTCCATCATCTTGTGACCCCTGTGTACATTGGTGGGGGAAAAAGACTTTTAGGAGTCTGGTAACATTGAGTCAGGTGCATTACTTCAGAGAAGTCGGTAAACCAGGACACTCCTGCCTAAAACTCTCATAAGGCAGCAAGAATGTAGAAAGGGCATGCGTCGTTTGAGGCTTTTAATCGGCCCCCTGAACACCCCTAATGGATCTGAGGTTTTGGGGGGGCAGCTGCCATGATGACCTCAGTTCAAGCAGCTGCACCCGCTGTGCCGGGGCGCCCAAGTCGTGCCAGCGAGGCTTTGATGAGCCGCCACTGTCTCTGCCATGCTGGTTAGTCAGGGCCCTTGAACTCTGTCTTGTTCCCTAATCTCTTTGTTGGCTCATTTTCTTTGTGTGTAACTCAAGCCTGTCCAGATGAGCCGTAGTGGACTGCGGGTATGTGTTGGTGTGTAACGGTCGTTGTAGAATGAGGATTGTTTTGGGCCTTTTTTTTTTTTTTCGTATGTAAAGAAAATATTCGCCCAAGAGAAAATAAAAGGAATTTCGTGAACTATGAACGTTAAAGGGCTTAGTTCCATTACCTTGTATGTGCTGTGCTACAAGAATATTACAGCGTTCCCATGGTAATGCTGTAATAATATTAGTTTTGTATGACACGTTCACCATGGCATGGGTGAAGGCATGTCAAGTAATCAAAAGTAAATTGTTACCACATTTTCTACTATCGAACCACTCGCGAGTGACGAACCGCGAACCGTGGAAATTGATCCGTGCCTTCCTCTCGGTCTGTGTGTGGTCTCAGTAATTAGTTCAGAGCCCACCTGAACCTCTGCCCTTTGTTGTTTAATATTTGCAGGTTCTCGTGCGCCTAAGAACATCGACACCTTTTTCTTATTACGGCTCGCCCCCGTCTTTCTGCCAGCGCCTCTCTCGCAAAACCGCACTTTCATTCGGATAAATATTTTCACAGTTTTCCTTTTCCACTTTATTATATTTGACCGCACAAAAGCCCCTCTGTTTGTGTCTGCACGGAAGCCAGTCGCAACGATGTGCAGTGACACTCCTTGGTAATAGGAAGTAAAGTGAAACAATCCTGCGTTCCTGGGAATGTTTTCATTTGCTGTTATTGCGCTAGTTAGTTTGCATGACCTCCGCACCACCTCCTCACCCCCTTTTCAAAGCACCAGCAGGAGAACCATCATTTTAATGCACCGTCCACAAAGTCCAGTGTTGGTTGCCACCAGTTTCAGATTTTTTGGACTCTACTTCTAATTATAGCGGCGGGTTCAGGTTCTAAAATAGTGGCAGGCCACTAATCCAGATTCTAATCTAGGCATAATCCCCATCTTCCGAATATTTTGGGAGCCACTCATCACTGAGATTAACCTCAGTCCGACCTCCCGCACTTGTACTCAAAACCTGCATCTTAATGCTGGAACTGCCTGCGTTAGTCCATCCTGTGTTCTGTGGCTATGTGATCGGTTGCCCCAGGGAGGACTGGAGACTTGTGTTGATAGGACTCATTAGTAGCTTTGCCCTTCCTCAATCCAGATGGGAAAGACATTAGCGTCCATCCATCAGTGGCAGCCCTGGCTATGGGAACCACTCGTTCCCCTTATAGGTCCTAAACTATACCCCTGCTCGCTGTCTTCCAAGCCTGCTCTGTTTCTTTTTCCTCCCTCGTTCCCTGCACTCACTCATTGACTGCGATTCCCGCGTCTGATGACAGATTTATTTTTCCCTGCACCACCAAAGTATCCTTATTTGTTTACCGATGCCTGGATCCGGCATTGGTATATTTTTACAGCCCGGTTATTCAGGCTAACTGGCGAACTGGGGCTAAGGTTTGCGTTATTACACAGGTTAGGGAAACTCTGCGTCACTGGCGAAACTAATGAGAGGAGGAAAGGTAGCCTTGAGAGGGGCCAGCGGAAGCAGTGGGTCATTATACAATGTGAGCTGAAAAAAAAGGGAAAGAAAGGAGATTGTATTCTACGCAGCAGTAATGTTTCAGGCTGCGTGAGTCGGTCCCCGCCAGCATAAACCGACTACCGAAAGAAAAAAAACAACGCAAACAAGATAAGATTTACTGTTCACTCATGAAGGCGGCGCAGACGTGACTTGAAGCGATTGCGGAATTGAGACATGTAGGAAGCTACAGGGAAGTGCCTGGTGATTTATAGCGATTTGTGGAGCTTGCTCGGGCCTTAGAAGCGGCTGCTCAGCCAACATCTGGTAGTGATCTTGAACCAGGAAAACTGGAGCTTGAAATATCTAGCGATCTGTATGCAGGGTTTCCCTTTGGACTTTGAGGCCCTTAGGTGGTCAGGCTGGCAGTTTGAATGCTGTATTTACCTAGGAAAGGAATGTCTTGACCGTTATTGCAGAACAATTTCATGTTCGCGTCTGTTTCCTCCTTTGAGTATTACAGAAAAACGGTTTGGGTCGTCTTTGTGTAGGTCTGTATATATATATTAGGTTGAAATATGGTTCTCGTCTATCTTCGCAAGATTCTTTTCAGGCCAGACGGTTGCTAAAGAGTGATAAGAGCTGATAACGTCGGATGCCCCGAATTCTGATCTTGTCAGCTTTGTGACTGTGGGCTTCGTCAGCAGATCCTTTCCTTAGCGGATATCTCTATCTGCTTTCTTGGCTGTGGTAAAGCCTACACAATTAACAGGCCGCGGTTGGGGTGATGTCAACAGCCGCACATGTGTTGCTGAGGGTGTGCAGTGAACCTGTTTTCCCTTTTATTGCTTCTGCATTCTAACTCAAATACAGAGACCTTTACCGAAGGGCCTATAAGACTTCAGCCTGTAACAAAAGAGCTTGTCTTTGTGCTTGCACACAGTTGTTTTACTTAAGGAGATGTCTATCTCATACCCACCTGATTAGTCAGATTACTCCTAGGAGGAACTGGAGGAACTTCCCCAGATAAGATGTTTGAGGATATCACTGCGTATCACAGAGTTTTGGGGGGAAATGATGTGAACTTTATGTCTGAAAACATGAAAGCATGATATGTTTGAGCTGTTAAAGATCTCTTAGTTTCAAATACTTGCCTCCATTCTTTTGACTCGTAGGGCATGGCCTGTAAAAATGTACAGTAAATGCTCAGCTTTCTAAGGTTGCCAGTTCTGGCCTGACTATTCGACAGGGTTCATCCACGCGGCAGGATCGCGTTTCGCAGCATCCACCGGTGGAATCGGTCGAGAGGAGAACTTAAAAGCAAGCCGCCCTTCTGCACTGTTGGGCAGATGAACGTGATGAGAATGAGAAAGTGGGCCTGCGCTTTGCCTAATCTCTCCTCTTCACGCACTCCATGACACAAGTGTCAGATTCCACAGCTGTCTTGGGGCAGGACCTAAGAAAACAGATCGCATGGCCGGGCCCAATCTCGTGACCTTTGCAGGCTCCCTCTGAAATTTCCTATTAGATATTAAACGAGATTCAAAGACCCCGGCAGGAACTCAGGTTTCTGCCGTTTAATTGAGAAATCTGGGGGTCTCATCCCCAAGGCAAACCCAGAGGACACTTCATGGAAATGGAACAGCAGGACCGATCAGATCAGAGGGATTAAATTCCGGGGACACTGCAATGAGATCGCAGGCTCCAGTTACGCACAGCTTGTCTTAATTGCGGAAAAATTTGAGTGACCCGTTTTTTTTTTTTTTTTTTTTTTTTTTTTTTTTTTTAATTCTGCTCTTTCTTAAGTGTTGTATATTTTCAGCAGGAAGCAAAAACTGTCTTTATTTCAAGAGAAAAAAAGGCTAATACTGTTGGTATAAGGGTTGAATAACTATACAGGAGGTTGACAGCGAGGGAATTGGGAAGAACAGAGGAAATGGGCATAAAGACGAATGCAGAGCCCCCTGCCTGCCTTCCTTTCATGTGCTAACCAGCCTATTGTGGTGGGCTCCTCGGTAGATTTGTCTTCACTTGTACTTTGCTCAGCTTCAATGGTCATGTGTCCACTGGCGTGCTAGGCATCACGGCCTGTCAGAGGCTGAGTGACACGCTTGGTCAAGCAAGGCCAAGATGGATCAGGCATTTAGAATAGGAACCAGGAAAGGGACAGAACGGAGAATACCCTTTTACTTTCCTGCTTTGTTGCTGCTTTCTTTGCTAGCTCTGTTCTTTCAAGATGTAAGGACGTTTTGAGCTTTTCTGAAAGAACCGGTTTTGCTCAGCTGTGGCTGAGGGCAGAAAGAGAGAGAGAGACAGAGAATGAGAAAGAAATTGAGGGTTGAGAATCCGGTTGACCTTCAGAATTTGTAAGTGTATGAATTTGCAATAAAGACTGCTATTAAGTTACGAGTAAGGAGTTTAACAGCATAGTGCAGACCATGGACTGAATCTCTTTTTCTTTGATACTGGCTCACCAGCCGGATCTCATCATAAATAAACACACAGAACCTTTCAAACCCCCGAAAATACGCTGCGCGCAAACATCGGGGGAAGAGATTAACAGTCATTTGTGCTCAAAAGCACTTCATCCCTAGCACTCGTGTATTCTGATCCTTGTATTCATCACGGCTGAATCAACATTTTGTTCGCCATTTGTGAGTCAGGATAAACCTGGGACTTGGGTATGAACCAGACATACCCCCCCCTGCCGAATCAAAGAATCACCACCACAAACCAAACAGATCCTCCCTCGTTCGCATTGTTAGTAAGCGGCCTCCTCCGGAAACGGGGCCGAGGAAATGAAGATGCCATTTTAAACACATAATAATGTAAACATGGCGCTCGTTCCTCTTACAGGTGGGGGTAAGCTTGGGTTTCAAAGGCGCTGGAAGAGGGAGCCACTCAAAGTTCCGGAAAAGGGGGGGAAGAACTCAAACAAAGCGCCGAAGCAGCTAGGCTGGGGTGAAGGCATAAGGACAAGGATTACGTTTCACGCCTGCCTGTTTATGGAGGCTGCGGAGGGGTGAAGTTGGGGCGGGAGGGGGAGCTCACAAGGCCCCAACAGAACCCATATCGCAGTTCTGCATCGTTTCACCCTCGGAGAAAGACAGCGGATAGAAGGAGAAGAGAAAGGAGGCACATTCCGATCCCCGGGACCGGGAGTTCACAAAAACGCGCCTTGGCTAGGTGCGTCATGTAGAAGAAGGAGTGGAGGGGAGAAGAGATGGTGCTGAAAGTGACCAGGAATGTGCTCTGAGTTGAAGTGAGGGGATCAAGATGGAGATGAGTCATCTTCAGGGCCAAGACGCAAAAACCATGACGTGCAAAGCAATTGAAAAGCCGGCATTTTGCACACTTAGGTCACAAATTCTGTTTACATTTTATATTTTTTATATAAAAAATAGGCTAAATATTTGAATCTTTTCTACAGGTCAGGAAAAGAAACAGCTGATAAGCAAACTTAACAGGCATGCTTGACAAGATTGCTTTTGGACGTGCTTTGCTAATGCATCTTCAAACAATGAAGTCTGTTTTGCTTTTATGGTCACCCTGCTGCTTGCAGAAAATCTTCCCCGCTGGTCAAAAGCCTTTATTAATTTGCAATGCTTGTAATGCTTAACCGTTTCCAAACATTGAAGTGTCTGGCCATTTGTACTGTCCGCTCAGAGATCTGGGCTTACCAGTAGAAGCGTGACTATAGCATGGAGTTGTGGTTCCAACATTTTTAGAGTTGCCATGCCGTGGAAATGTTTTTCTTGAGCCGATTAGTGGATTTACTTTCCACTTTGTTCAGCCGAATGAGGAAAAAAGGCAACATGCCTGATAGGAACGCGGCGTTCTCCTCCTTTCATGGATTCTGTCAATGGCTTCAGGGCTCCTTATTGTTATTTCCCAGGCTGTCTTTATGTTTTGCTGCAGCCTGCGGAGGCATTCAGGCACTGAAATGGACATGCTGTTTTAAGCACACTCAGGTGAAGTTTGTTTTGTGGCAGTGAACATCTCTTTTTTCAGCCGACCCTCAAAGCAAGGCAACCCTCAAAGACTGGTTTTCAGGTGTTTGTTTTTCAGGAAGAGGTGGAGCTGTTGATGCAGAGTAGTAGTGAACAGTAAGGTCAGGAATGTTTACCAGGGTCATTACAGTTTCTGCCTTTTGTTTGACTGGACATATCACTCTGTGTATGCATGTGTCGTCACTGTCAACAAGTATCTCCAAAATAGCAACTTTACAGGAGAGGGCAAAAACCTCATTTAATTAGAATGTAAGTCAATGAAACTAGACTTTTTT
>CM067485.1:23032548-23125476 GCA_034552555.1 Semaprochilodus insignis
ATGCAGTAGACAAATTCCTCTGTGTGCAAACACAATTGGCAGATGGTTCTGAGTTCTAATTGTAATTCTAAATCTGAAATATATATTTTTTATTTTATTAAAAAAAAAAACAGTAGGACAAAGTAGCATGGCAGTCGTTGTGTTGTCCATTTCATATTAAGGCTAACCCTAAACAACCGGCCATTGTAATGGATAATGGATCAACAGTTGTAATGGATAATACGACAGGAGCTGATGACGGATCTGCTGCATTTTTCACTACTGTTTCAAACAGTACAGAAACTGAATTAGCCACTCTGACAGGCTAACGTTGGTGTGGTTTGCACCATGTGGTTTGGTGTGGTTTGTAAATAACAATACCTGCACTTATTTATGGCATAGTGTTATAACATATATGACAAAACTGAAACCTGAGAGAGAATTCCAACCAGTATGCTGAACTACCTGGTATACCAATCCACTACCAACGAACAGTATAGTTTAATGTATGGTGGGTGTTGCATGAAAGGGACAAGAAGAAGCATTGAAGCCCACCATTCCATCTCCTTCTTCATTGTACCAAATGCATGATTGCAACAGCTTCTGCATCTCCATGATACAAGGACTGAAAAGGCCCTCTTGAGCATAAAGCTTGCATGCGTTCAAACGAGGACCTGACCATTCTCACAGACCTCAGGCCCTTCTCCCTCAGCCTTGGACACTTAAAAAACGCGGGACAAGGGATGAGGGGACTGGCAAAGGAATGAGGATTTTGCAGGGGCTGAAAAGCATCAGGGTATTTGTCCCTGATTAGTGACCAAAGAAGGGAGAACATTTTTGCGCTGAAAAGAAAGCTTATAGCTCATTATAAGCTGGCCAGGATTAAGCTTGTTCCTCCATTGTTCCCTGAGGAGGTACTAGGGGCCAGCACAGAGGGAGGCGCCTCTCTCTCTTTTGAGTCCCGCATCTCCACACCTACCCTGAGTTTTCCACCCTTTTAAAGATGTATAATGGCTTTCTCTTGGCCTGCAGTGGGTGACCAGCACAGTGGAGGAATCCTCTCTCATTAGAACCGCTTTTTGTTCGGCTCTCCTTCACCGTCCATTGTGGGGCCGGCAGCTGATTATCAGGCCCTGCCCGCTTGGCGGAGCAACCTGTAAGAAAGCAAACAAGTGGAGTGTGGTCAGAGAGAAAAGATGCGCCAATTAGTTCAGATGTGTTTGAGGAGTGGGTGCAGCCTCGGTGCAGAGCGGCTTTGAAGTCTCGCAGCGCTTTGTTCCGCACGCCCCTCCGCTACTGAAGTGGAGTTGTTTTTTTGTGGTAGCTGGTTTGTTGTGCTGTTTGTTTCTTTAGAATGATGCGGTGGCTTTGATCACAAATTAGGATAAAGGAAGAACTGTTTGCGTCTTGTTAGCCACTCACACCGTTACTGGAAATCACTGAAACAATCTCTTTCATTACTATTCAAACTTCTAAAAGTTATAAAAGTTAGGAGCTCTTGATGTTACTATACAGCACAGCAGTAGCAGATTTAGGTATTAGTGTTTCATGCCTCAAATTGAAGTACTGTAGTGTAGTGGTAATGTACAAGAGTTTCGTAAGCCTTTTGAATCGAGTTGTTGATTTGTCTCTGTTCTTGAAGATGTTAAAAAAGAAAACTGGCGTTACATTTCAGTGCAACCTAAGAACTGTAGATGACTTTTTGAGTTTGGCCACCAGCATTTTTTTAAATCAGAAATGGTTTTATATTTTTTGGGGCATATTCTTCATTTACTGCTATGCTCAGTATAGCTCAGGATGAAGCCTATGGAAGTTACCTTAAGTGTTGCCACAACCAATGAAATAGAAAGAAAGACCACATTCCAGCAAGAGGAGGGGCTTCTCATCACTAGGGCTGGGTGTTGTTAAACATTTTTCGATACTGATACCAGTACGGTTACCTTGATTTTGAAACTGATACCTGCATGTACTTGTTTTTTAAACTACCACCAACTAGCCTGCACCATAAACAGAGATAAAATGAAGTCTCTGACCTCACATTGAAGTACTTAGTCACTACAACAAATAACTGCGAACCGCTGAAGTACCAGAGTAGAAGTACCAGTTAAACGCACTACTTTACCGCATTAAGTGTGGATTGTGAATGAGTGAAGATAGCATAGAATATTTAGCATATTTTCTGAAGTATTCAGCTTTGTTTTCTTTACCACGGTCAACTTTACTACCTACCCAGCTTCCTATAACAAGGAACGAGCATTGGTCAGCTAAGTTCTCGCAGACAGTCGAGTAGGGTTATACTGGGTTTATATAGTAACATTAAAAAAGCATTGTGCCTTTTGGTAGAGCTGGTTGCAAACTGTGAAGTTTCTAGAGTGATGGTAACATGCAGCTGTAGTAATGTTGCTACGGTATGGTAACGGCCCAAATCTGAATTTTCTCACCACATCCGATTTTCTTGTTAGGCTGTTCATATTGTTTAAAAGTGGCGTATATCCAACCTTTGTCGGAACAGATCCTAAACTGACCCGCATGCACAAAAAGATAATGCTTCACATGGCACGCTCATCTCATCCAGAGATAAACAGTCATGACTGGCAACAGATGCAGGTTCAGCTCCCAGAGGTTTCAGGTTCATCTTCTCTGGCATCACTAGAGCGATCATGAAAGTCCCAATGGCTGCATTTGGGCCACTTTTATCTGCTTTGTAAATACTGGGGGAAAAGGTATTTTCACAATATCACAGTGTGTTAACACAGACACAATGCACTAATAGCACGACAGCTATTATAATCTTTGGGTACAATGAATTTTATGCAGTGTTTTACATTTGTAGAGTACTACGTCTAATTAAACTGGGTAAATATTAACTGTATATGTGTATATATATATATATAGATATTTCAGTAAGTTTCAATGTCAGTGTTACAATTAAATTAAATTAACTGATACCATCATGAAATACTCAAATTTCAAGAACAATAGTGGCCTTGTTTTTATTACAATGAAAGTGTTCACACGTGAAGCTTGCTATGCAGTTGAATAATTGTCAGAATCAAGATAGGAAATAGTTTTCCACACCATTTCTGATTGCGGTAAGTCCATAACTATTACAGTGACATGGTTTGTTTAAAGAATTCCTGAAGTGTGTTTTAGCAAAAAGAGACTTGTACCTTAAGATTTACTGCTATGGTGGATTGGAGCCAGTGCAGTCGACATTTCCCTTTTTTCCAAGGTGTGCTTTGATGTGGTCTTAAAACCGCCCACTTCGTATTCTGTTCGATCTAAGTAAGTGTGACTTCTGAAAAACGTACAGTAGGAGCGTGCCAGCAAAGAGACGAAGCGGGGAGGGGGTGGTAGGTGGATGCGTGATTCAGAAGCGTGAGTAAGACTTTGGACATGTGTTGTTGATTGTCAGGCATAAGGTGAGTTGCTTTGAATTGGCACTTGTTCTCAACTCTTCTGTCATCTGAGCTCGTCATCCTAAGAGGTGAGGAGGTGCCTTAGCAGAGCAATGACGAAAATACGTGTTGATGGAATACGCTGGACAAGACCAGCTGCAAAACTGTTTTAAATGTTTGAGATAGAGCAGCATATATATGGCTCCCCTGAACATTTCAGACTATTCCACGTTGTGACCTGAATGCGCAAAAAACGTTTTAGAGCTTTTACCGTCGATTAATTTTTGCTGGAGTTCCTTGCAGAGTACTTAAAAATAGTCCCCAGGCTGCAACACATGAATCACAATCTTGTGCTTGCCAAAACCTGAAACTGGTTTCCAGCAGTGTAAATGAGCAGAAATTAGAAGATTTAGACAAGGATTACTTTTTGACCGTAAAACAGTGCAGCATGGTTCATTCTTAAGTGACAGAAAATGTGCCTTAAAAGTGACTTACCTGTTGCTAAAGGAGCTCTTAAAAGAAATTCTGTATGGCATTTATTTTTTTTTCATTCATCAATGTGTGTGTAGATACATTTTTTGATAAGGTAAAAATAAGGTAAGCCCAAAAAATGCCTTACATTAAAGGGGCACTGTAAGTTAAATTCATATTCCAAACAAATATGGGGCAATATATCAACTGTATCTCTTCAGTTCTTACCAGTCTAGAAGAAACATTGCAGCATCAAACATCATCTCTTTACTCGCCAATAGCGTCTCCAGTGTGGAAAGCAGCACTATATATCACTTCTTTTGTTTGCTGCCAAACATGTATTGTTGCTGAGCACAGGGTGCGGCAGACGCTCTAATAGTCGCCAAAAGCTTCAGCCATTGTCACATTGAGTCTTCCTTTCATTGGCTACCTGTTCTTAAATGATCTAACTGGAACCAGGACCTTCAGCATGACTGGCGAAGGGTGAGAATATGCCATCAGGGCCACAGTGTTACTTCTTTATCCTTTCATGTTGGACTGATGGCTGACTTAATGCTACACTCACTATCACCTCCTGAGACTCAAAGTGGTATTATGGGACAAGACAGGCTGATTAGCGTCCTTTGGACGTACCTGTTATGTCTTCACATTCTTTTGATAATATTAGTTTATTTTGGAATGTGTTTTAACAAAATATGTGCTGTATAGTGTCCCAGTTTAATGCTCTAGTCACATGCTAAGATGCTCATCATCAAAAGATTAGTCTCACAAATAGTTGCACCCAGAAGGAATCAGCTGACAGGAATGAAACTTGGTGGGTAGATTTGACATTGTGAGACATGCGAATGATTCAAGTTTCAGGCTCAGCTGCGCATGTGACGTAGGCAAGGACGGGCCTTATCGCTGTACCTGACTGACCCGACAGCCACGATTGCGTACATTCAACGAGCAGTGATGCCCTCCATGAGTCATCCGGTTAGTGTCAGCACCATTGGCAGACGGCTGCACGACGCAGGACTACATGAGTGACGGCTGCCCTTAACACCATGTCAGCTTTCCCAAAGACTGCAATGGTGTCGTGTCTGACTGTCATGGAGTGAATCAGAATGGCAGCGGGTCATCTTCAGTGATGAGTCCAGCTATTGTTTTGGTGGAGACGACCAACGAATCTGTGTGTGGAGACACAGTGGTAAGCTCCAAGATGAATGGTTTGTTGTCATGCGTCACATGTCCAGCAGGCCCGGTATCACTCCACCTCCACCCCTACTGCAGGAACTGTGTGAGAATATTCAAGCTGCATGGGATGGATTATCACAGGACACCTTTAGAAACCTTTAGAAACCTCTACAACCTGCCGAGACGTTTGGCATGTTGCGTTAGCAGACACGGCGGCCCAACGCCATACTGAGAGACACTGCTTCTGTATGTGTATCTCAATAAATATTGATCATATCAGTCTAAATTTATCATTTATTGTTCCTGGTAATCTTTATCTTCCCTCCCAATAGCATTGCAATCCCACACTTCCTTCTGGGTGCAGCTATTCTTTTGATGATGAGTGTATGTTGGTCCCAAGTAAACACAGTAGCCACAATCTAACACTTTAGTCACAGCAAAACAAAGCAATGCGATACGATACAATATGGCATGATAATACAATAAGGTACAAGACATTGTGTTATTACACTTGTTAGTGAAGATCTGTTTGCTGTATATGTGCTATAGAATAACAAGAGTTTTTTGGTCCGGGGCTTTGTAATCGTAGGTGGGTATTACACTAGGTGGCTAATCAGTTACATCAATGAGTCGACTACCAGTGATTACAATATCAAGGAACCGGAAACTGGATTCAGGGTCCAGATTCGAAGACCCCTGGAATAGACGGTGCAGCGGTAAATGATACTTTGATATGTTATGTTATGCCCCAGCCAAGTTGTTATTAGTTTAACCTTTGCTGCATCAAGTTGGCTTCCGTAATAACTCACAAATTGTTTCAGCTAAATGCTTAGTTTCTTTTTTACCTGAATGTATTTTCGTCAGTAAGTAACCTACACCCCAAGTCTTACGCCATTTAAGGGGCCTTTTTTATCCCTAAACAATTTGGGCGGAACAGACGCAAGTTCAAAGTGCAGGGGGTGGAGGTGTCTGTTTCAAAGGAGCTCTGTGCGATCAATATGTGAGATATGTTAATTCGGTAAAGCTCCGTCCTGTCCTTGATGTTTGCTAGAGTTACAGGCAGGCAGCTGGGACAGGAGGGCGAAAGGGAGGGGGCCAAGGAAAGCAAGCGTACAGGGTCCAGCTCTGAACCCTTCCAGACATACTTCAAGTCTCTTCCTGCCTCCTCCAGGCAAACATGTTTGTGTCTTTAGACCAGCACTAAAATGTCCTACCCCGACTTTGCTTGGCACAGAGGCATTGAGCCCAGCTGCTCACGTGTTGCATGCTGCTGTGATTGAAGCTGGGGTTGTAGTCATCTCGTTCGGATACTACATCATAATTGGCTTTTAAAGCAAGACCTTCAGCACATTTGGCAGACTCCACTTGACAGGACAGTGCTTTTGGGAGAACAAATCAATGACCAGCAAACTAACTAAAATCAACAGCAAAGTGGAAAACTGTAGCAAGAATCCATGAGCTGTGTCATGTGATTTTCATATATGGTTTTGAATTGTTAAAAAAAGTAATCAATACATTCCAATCAAGCATACTGTGTCATTCATGCTGTGAATCTAAATCCCTCGTAGTGTGTATGGATCGTTACCGGTGTTGTCCATGCAATGAACATGATGAACCCTTCTTTGAATTAGAGTTGATGTGGGCCTACTGTGCACACGCCACCCGTCCTACGCTGACAGACCTTGTGGAGGTGGGGCCCACATAGCTTTTGTTCAGCGGCCCATATATATAACCATCTTAAGAAATTCCTCCGCATTCATATTTCGGCACGCATAAAGGAAGTGCGAACATGATGTGAAGCAGCCGCCAAACACAGGCATGAGGGAAATGTGCTTTCCAACTGGTGCTGCGTGCTGGGGTTTGAGAAGAAGGAACCAATTGGGGCCTTTTATTGCGGATATGTGCAGAACATGATACTTAACTCGCAGAGCGTAAATGTCTAAAATATATCAGAGTGGACATTTACTGCCCAATTTCCACATGTTCACCTACTTCACTGTTAAAAGCTGTCTTTAACTGTATTCGGTAATGGAGACTTATGAATAGAGAAGATTGCTTAAAGGAGGGAAAAGATAACAGGACGTCACGGTGCCAGAAAGAGTCAAGTGAAGACAGGTAATGACATAATACAACCCAAATGTTTAGTGAAACTCTAAATAAAAGGAAGTCTTCCTTAACCCTCAGTAACATTCGATCCTGTCTTGTCTGCATGTTTCACTCCAGCGTGTGTGCTGAAGCCTCCTCAGGCTGCATTGCCCCCTAGTGATAGCATGTTGTTGCTCTCTGCTTTCCTGCTCTGGAAGTCCGGCATGTGGTTCCCCATTACTGGGAAAAGGCCTTTTAAGCAGCAACAAATGTCTTGCAGAAGCTTTTGTCGTCTTGTCTTTTGCTGTGTCTGTATGTGATCATTTTGCTTTTAAGACCAGTCAAATCACGATTGTGGTCAATACTGTAAACGAAAATGTGCTAGATGTAGGTTTTATTTGCGGGGCTTACAGACCAGTCAGGACAAATGTATGTATAGAAATACAGTTAGAACAAAACTTCATATCTGAAAAGGTAAATTTTCAGGAGAAAGAAAAAAAACATTCTCAGATTTTAATGGAAGTTTATTGATTGAGAAATTGTTTATTACGATTCATTTAGAGCATGTAAAGGGCAGCTGGAAATGTCAAATTATGTCAAAAAATGAAAAACAAGGAAAAAGAGGGTACAAGAGCAACGGGATATACAAATATTAGGTCTGCGACTAGTGTTTGTTACCATTATTGATCAGTTAGTCCATTGTAATTTGGATTAATCAATTATGTACATTAAGAAATTAATTATTGTAACATTACTTACATTATATATAAAAAATAACACCAAAAACCTATATGTGCTTAGCAATAGATCTTGAAAATGCTGTTGTTCTTAAAAATGCTGCTTCAAACAGGGGAAAAATGGAAAATTATTTGCTCTGAAATGTTAAATCAGTCAATGCTAAAACCATTTGTTTCTGAGAGGCCATATTACCCAGAAGCTCAACAGACCAAAACACCACTGACCATGCACACGAGGTCAGGGTATACGTTTTACTCATCCTTACAAAACACATGGAAACTGGAATTTAAAAAATGTAAGAAGTTCAATGTTTAAGGGCCTAAAACGCTGCAGTAGGCAAAGTCAAGTCAGTCAAGTAAAGTCAAATTTATTTATACAGCGCTTTTACAACAGATGTTGTCACAAAGCAGCTTTACAGAGAATCCGGGTTCAAGCCCCCAATGAGCAAGCCAAAGGCAGCAGTGGCAAGGAAAAACTCCCTCAAGGAAGAGGAAGAAACCTCGAGAGGAACCAAGACTCAGAGTGGGAACCCATCCTCNAAGCAGCTTTACAGAGAATCTGGGTTCAAGCCCCGAATGAGCAAGCCAAAGGCAGCAGTGGCAAGGAAAAACTCCCTCAAGGAAGAGGAAGAAACCTCGAGAGGAACCAAGACTCAGAGTGGGAACCCATCCTCTTCAGGTTGACCCTGGATAGCAACAAACACAAAGCACAAGGTTAAAAACAAAGAAAAACAATGTTTACAAAGAGCAATTGTGGTAATGGACTAGCACAATTTAGTCATGTGGTTTACACAGCTGATTTCAAAATGCAATGTATGCCTTCAGCAAACCGTGTTTATTTTTCTATTCACTAAATTAAACAAGCTGAACAGAAGACAATGTCAGACTTGAATGTTGACTGTTCTGAACATGTTGAGCTTCTACCATAGATACTTTGTGTTTCTCTAAAACCTCATGTGTAGCAGTAGTGACATTTTTTACACAACTTGCAGAAAAATGATTTAAAATTTTGCAGAATTTAATTGTAAAGATGTAAACAAAGTAGTTCAGAGTGGTTTCATGTGAAATGGCTCATTATAACGGTGATACTCAGATTTCAGTATATTCCAACCCTTGTGTTGTCTACAGTGCAAATATATTTTATTTATTCTTCAAAATGATCAGTGAAGGAGTTTTTCTATGCATTGTTTACAAAAAGTGGGAAAATAGTGGGAAACATCTGAAAAAAATTGTACTGTCTGACATTTCTGAGTTTTATAAATGTTTTAGGCCAAACCCTACACAAACCTGTCATAAAAAAAACTATGTCTCGGGCATCAGAGAGCATATTCATAGCCATTTTATTCAATAGCTTTCTATAAAGCAACTTTTAGATGCAGTTCAGACGTCTGGTTCCTGTCACCACCACTCACCATCCTGAATGACTTCCTTTACATTTACATTTACATTTATGGCATTTAGCAGACGGTCTTATCCAAAGCGACTTACAACCGTGCTTAGTGTGAGAATAGAGTAATTAGTATAGAATGTATCCTAGCTAGTACAAGAAGATTAGAGTCTAAAACTCGCCTTGAGCTCAGACGCTGCCTGAACAAGGGCCAGTGCTAATACCTAGAAAGAAGAATACAAAGTTATTTACAGCAGAAGAGACGTATATTTGAATGATTTAATTTTAAAAATGCAGAAAGTTTTGCAGAAGGTTTTGAAGAAACGGTGAAGTTCCCCTTTTAAGTGTAGAGTTTCCAGAATTGTGCCTTATGGTTTGTGTACACCTGCTGACCGTGCACTGCATCAGTATTGTCCACTATCAGGATCACCACTAGTGACAAGTCTTCAACAAGCACACTGGATTTGTTGTACAGAGGCTATTTGTTGGTGTCTGAGCTGCTCTCTCCCCTAGTGCTGCTGCTGGCCTTGTGCAGGATGAGGTAGCCTAATGCAGGCTTCTCTGTATCCCCTCACAGGTGGTCACAATTACCACTGATGGCATGCGATCAAACCGCTGCCAGTGTGAGGGACAGAACTTTGCTCACGCATGAAGGTTTAAAGAGCGAACAAAGATGTACGCAGACAACACTCATAGAGAACAGTGCTCTCAGTTAGCCCCCCATGACTGCAGAGTAATGGGAGGAAGCTGTTCATAGTCTTGAGATCCTTCGCGTGCTGTTGTGTGTACACTGTGTCTTTGCTTCCTGAAAAGCAGTTTGAGTGAGGCAAGGACTTCCACAGAAGTGGTCTGATATTAAGCTCCATTCATTAACTGAACCAGCGATATAGATTCTGTGGCAGAAGTGATTTCTCTGAATTTCATTTGCCATTTTTTAGGCAAGCAACATCCGTTCAGATTTAGGGTTCACCTTTGTGTACCTTTGTCGGAGTCCTACAGCAGTTGTTCAACATTTATATATAATTCATATACTGGGACGAAGTGGTTCAGACAGTTTTGTTATGAAATGGCACATTGTACTGAGAGTAGTGCTGTTGGGATCCAGGAGTCACAATGTCTACAACTCAAATCTAGCCATTTTACTTAAAATCCAAAAATAAGCATTAAACCAACAGTCTTCTGATTGTTATGCACTCACCATCAAAGAATAGTCAGATTCCAGTGTTATTGGGAAGGAAGATAAAGGTTACCAGGAACAATAAATTATGATAAATTTAGACTGATATGGGCAATATTTATTTAGCTACACATACAGAAGTAGTGTCTCTCAGAATGGCGTCTGGCCACCATATTGGCTAACGCAACATGCCAGACGTCTCAGCATGGAGTTACTGAGGTTCCTAATGGTGTCCTGTGATAATCCATCCCATGAAGCTTGAATATTCTCACGCTCGTCCTTGCTTACGTCACATGTGTGGCCGAAACTTGAATCATTCGCATGTCTCACAATGTCAAACCTACCCACCAAGATTCATTCCTGTCGGTGGATTCTTTCTGGGTGCAACTATTTGTGCAACTGTTTTTTGATGCTGAGTGTGTGTAATGCTGATTATGGTACAACAGTATCAAATCTCAAAAAAGCCTTATAACACCCAACATGCACCCCCGCGCTAGGAATGGATTTAAAAGAATAATATAAAGGCCAAATTCTTCTCTCAAACCAATATCTTAAGCATCTTGCAAAATAATCATAGCCATTCCATGTGAAAGGTAACTGTAAAGCAGCTTCTAGAGGCATTAAATGCTTATCTGGTTCCTATCACTGCCACTGGTGAAGAGCATTTCACATCAAACCACTCTGAACATTTTTTTTAGAAAGTAATGATTAAGATTAAACAGAAATGTAAAAAACATATAGTAGAATTCACCTTAAATAAGTAACGACAGATGTCAGCAAAGCACCAGCTTTAAAAAAAATGCTTGTAAGTGTGACACCATGCTGTCAGCTGAACTTTAATTATGAACTTTAACAATTACAGTGATGCTGACAAAACGTTTGCATACCTTCAAAAAAAAAAAAGCCTTACCTTTCTCTACAGTCTCCACATGCAAAGAAAAAAAACTTGAACTTGAATGAAGGGGGATGAAAGGTTTCAGCATTAGTATTAACGTATGCAAAAGCAGTTCAAAGTCAGTGTGGGAAAGTGAATGCAACATAGCTAGCTAGGTGATAATATAAAACCGCTAACAACATCGGCAGGGTAGCAGGAACTAGCATTATTGCAGTGATATATTTTTGCATAATCAAGCAAAACAAGATCGCTTTGTTTTGTCCAGATCATACAGACAATTTGCTGTGGCAGGTTCGCCTAAAGCTTACCTTAACTGTAGGTATAAGAGTGACAGCTTGGTTAAGTTACAGCAGTGTTCTTCATCTACTTCTCATATTTGTTCAGTACATCATAAGGTGTGCATCGTCATCAGAGGACAGAAACATTTCTTAACTGATTTGCACCATGCACACCTACAGTAGAGTGTTAAAGGGCTCATATCATGGAAATACAAGAACACATGTCATTCTGTCCCCAGTCCAAACTAAGCTGGAAAAAAACAGCAGTTTGGAATTCTCTCTTTTTAGGATGTCGCAAAATAAATGCATTTACATATACCACCTATTTAGCCTACAGCATTTTGCCCATTCATGATGAAGTTTCAGTCCAAACAGCTTTTTAATATGATTCACAATATGGGGAGCCAATCGGAAATAGCCAATTTACATACATCAGTCTTAAAGTAGCCTGTAAAACAGCCTGTTTAATTATATGGGATGAAAGTTTAGAAAATAGTCATGTAAAACATTTGCTATGTCTGTTTTTGGACCTCCGGGGGGCTTACAATACATGCAAGTAAAATATGGGACATGGGAGCTTCAGGTTGCAGCAAGCCTTTTGACCTTTATTATTACACAGCAATGTATTGGCTTTATTCTTTAATGCAGAATTATTTTTATTCTGAATTGGATTAATTTACACCATGAAGTATGGTTTAGTGGTCCTACTGGAAGTGATGTTGTTTTGTCTTTTTTTCTCTCCTTAGCAACATATACTTTTTAAACACAAAGGACAGACTGTATTGCCTCAGGAGAGGCAGCCCAAGTCCTCACCGACTTTTCCCAATCCCTGCATGAGTTCTGCTGGTACTCTTTGATTCATAAAAGCCTGAGGCAGACCACGGCATAGGCCGTAGTCATCATCTTCTCTCTTCGCAACAGTAATCCTTAAAAGAGAAAAGGAAACACTTAATGCAGGGTCAGTCCTCAGCTTGGCGGAGTAAGGCTCTGCTAAAGCTGCCTTGAGCTCCGCAGCCAGAGTATGGAATCATGCAGAGGATAGAGACAGTCTGTCAAAGAACTGTGCCAAAGCACAAGAGAGTGCAGGTAATCACACTGACTCAGCGTCAATATGGAGGGAAGGAGTCATAGTCAGAGTCTCTGTGGTGTATTGGAGAATGATGTCAATAACCTTTTGTGCCTTTCAGAAACTCCCCAGGTGTTATATTATTCATTTATATCTACATTTGTGAGCGGTCACGGCCTTGGTCCCAAGTAATTAAGGTCAAACTGAGGTAAGCATGAAAAGGAAACGGTTGTTTTGAGAATTACCCATGGAGCTTGGGGTTGGATTAGCGCTTTAGCAAGTCGGAGGAGTGAAAAACACATCAAGCTTTTCCATCCACCCCTCCTCCAGCCGTTTCAAGTTCATGTCAAATGCAAAGTTCAAGAGAAAAACGCTGCGACCTCATGTCGGTGTTGGTCGAAGTGAATTAGGAAAGGCGTCGTGACTTCTCTTCAGAACTGAAGCAGCGAGGTGCAGGTTGATATTTGCCCTCAATCGCTTTTATCATGTAGCGAAATGTCATTTCTTATTGGGCTAATGCAAGCAATGTCCTTCTGGCTTCAAACATGCAAGTGTCTCAAAGACACATTTGTACCTTTGCACATAAATACTCTTGACAGGCCGTTAATCTGTCAAGCGTTCAGCGTTATTCATTGTCGGGTATGACTGTAGTCCGTAATGTAGTAACGTCTCCGCTGTGACCACGACTCATAAATTTTCACCATTTAAAGCTGGCTGTTAATACGAGGCTGTGTAGCACCAGGATCACTAATGGTTTCCATAAGCCACACGGCAGGCTTCACTAAATCAAAGCCAAGCTAACGGCTAACGTTAGCCCTCCGTATCAGCTCTCCCCTTGTGGCCTCTCAAAATACAGATGATCTGCAGACCACTCAGCCTCGTTTTTCATTGCGGATTTGACCAAGACATGGAAGATGACAGCATAATAATTAGCAGGTTGCATTCAGAGTGCCCTGTTTTGTTTTATTTTTCTTGCTTGGGTTCCAGAAAAGGCGGGAGGGGGGGACCCTCCAACAGCATTACTGAAGTAATAATTTGGATCTTAAGCCTGCGCTGGAGGTCACAGGCTGAACGAGCGAGGGCCATAAATCTCTGACACCAGGGGTTTTTTTTGCTAGCCCCTGACAGACTTTGAGCAGCCAAATTGGACGTTTCATACTCGAAGAGGGACATGGCTCGTTGGCCTCTGCCAAAACCCACAGAGACTGCTGGCATGGAAGGCCTGCTAGCAGAGGAGGGCACCCGCTCTGCAGCTCACCGCCCTGAGAGCCCGTTAGCTTCACAAAAAGTCTGACGGACACAATCCTGGAGAAAAGCAGGCGCAGGATTCAGGTTTCCCGTGGAACAAGGCCCGACTTCTTTAGCTGTCTCCATGGCAGACGTGAAAGCAAACACACGCTGGGGTTATCCAAACAGCTCCATCGCACCGACCCCGGCTCAGAGCGGGTGAGCTCGCTGGCCCGGTAGATGTGTGAAATGTAGCGCTCTGCGGTGTCCTTAATGAAAGGGAAACAGAAGTTTGTTTCGTTTAGAAACCCGACAACCCTTGCGCCTCAAAGCCCTGTTGACTTTCCATGAATCAAGCCTAGGTTTTGTTCAGAGCCCGTTGATGCTTCGCCACAGCATAGCATGTCAGTGTTTTACGAGCTTGCACAAGAATATATATGTTGTTGCAACTTTTAAAAAATTGGCCTGCGATCTGACCGAGGGTCCAAACTGCTGTTTTGGCCTGAAGGAGCCGTTTTATGAATGATACTGAACATGCATACTACGCGCTGCTTCGGGCAGGTCTGCCGGCCAAGGCCGGAATCCATTGTTAGTGGTCCAATGAAAATTTCGGGATAATTGTTCCAATGAGTATAAAAACTGAACACGAACAAAAGAGCTATGTGAACCAGCGACTTGTGCTTGGTGGGGCTCAGTGAAGTGGAGTTTGGGGGGGGCAAGCAGGGCTTTTTTGGAGCGGAGTAATAAAGCCGTTAGCCCCGGCGGCCAGCTCTTTTCTCTGCCCGGGCTGGAGCCGCTCCTGCAGGAGTGTTAAACTGTGTACACCCTCAGATCAAACCGGCATGCCGACAGGTTCAAAGAGCTGACAGCTCTGAAAATGCCAGTCATGTGGTGAACGGATGAGCGGGGAGGAGGGCAGGGGGGGGTGTAACCGGAGCAGAAGGGCCCCGAATTTCCACTCCCGCTTTTTTACCCTCTGTCCCTCCCTGTTCGGCTCTTGAAGTTCACCCTTAGGAATTGAGCAAGTCCTGCGCAGAATAGAGCTCTGTTCAAACCTTTCAGTTGCACGCAGTCTAATCACAGTCTTTATGTTCTTTGCTTTCATTGCATTTGACTTGAATGATTGCACATTCAAATAGCCTTTTTTAAGAGAGAGAGAAGGAGAAAGAGATCGGTAAAAAGAGTATTTTCCTGTAAAAGATGACTTCCTCCTGGAGTAATTCCAAAACTAACTTACCACTAACAAGTTTGAATCAGCCGTTTGTTGCTTCCTTACATACTTAAATGGCCCATGTACTACATTATACCTGTACCTGTGGGGAAATTCTGTGTACTAAAAATGGTCATAACTAAGATATGCATGACCTTTTCCATCCCTTTAATACGAGTTTGTGTAAATAAGCATAAGGTTGAAACACTCCTTATAGATCCTCATAGATCACATCAGCAATACATTATTCAGAGTAGGCTCTCATCACCATGCCACTGGGGAAAACAACCCCGCATCCTGCACAGATGACAGTAGCAAAACAGAAAGTTGAGACGTGTTTCTAAATTTCAACTTTAAACTAACCGGTATAAGTTAATAAAGCCCCAACCAGGACATGTCAGGGGAACAAATTTGACATCAGCGTTTTTTAATTTCTTAGTTAGTGCAACCAGCTACACAGCAACTAATGACTGGGCTAACATAGCTGGACCAGTTGCCAGAGCAAAGAAAAATCCCACAACTAATTACAAAACAACATTACAGGTGAACATTCAAGTACATTGAAATCACTGATAACATAAATGAAAACAAGTATGTATCTTTAACAGAGACTTCAGTGAGGGTAGATAGCACGCATCCCCTAATAGACTGGGGAGGAGCTACTGCAGTTAATGATCGACCACTACTAGAGGTATATTTAAACCACGTAACATGAAGTGGCCCCAAATTATGTGATCTTAGGGAACAGGATGGGACATATAGCCAAAGAACTCAACCAGGTAGTGAGGAGCCAGGCCATGCAGTGTGTTATAAATAATGAGAAGAACCAGGATGTCATAAATGCATGTACTAGTGTTTCTACATCCGTTGTGCTTCGGGGTGTCCAGAGACAAGCAGTGTTTAAAAAAAATGCTGTCCTAACTACAGAATTTATATAGATGTCAAAGAAGAGAGTAGGGGCTATGATGGCTCTAACACTGCGGATGTAGGGAGAAGGTTTTACCAGCATCAATTAATCCATCAATTCTCTTGCCAACAACAGATGACCTAGATGCCTGTGCTTTAGAACTGATTTAAAGCAGCTCAGTTTTGCTAGCGTTCAGGTTCAAGAAGTTCCCATGACTTTGTGTGCTGAATACAGGTAGATAAAACTGGTGGGGGCATAGACTGAGCAGAGCTGATGCTAAAATAGATCTGAACGTCGTCTGCATAGTTTAAACTATGATGCTGTGTTATATTGCCAAGTGGCAGCATGTATGCTGTAAAGAGTAGCAGACCTAAAACTGAGCCCTGAGGGACACCTTTAGTAACAAGGACAAGGTAAAGGATTTTTGATTCTGAATAGCTGCATATTGCGGTCTACCACGAAAGAGCATAACCAGTATTACCAATGCTGCGCAAACGAGAGCGTAATAGATCATGAGATGTAGTATCAAAGACAGAACTAAGATGAAGAAGCAGCAGTACATACTAAGAGGACCTGAATAAGCTGCACATAAGAGACTACTGGTAACTCCAAGAAGTGCAGCCTCAGTATTATGCAAAGGATGAAACCCGGACTGAAATGGCTGCTTTAAGTTATTTGCTTCCAGGTGGAACCGTAACTGTGAAGTAACCACCTATTCCAACAACTTAGCTAGGTTATTAGAGTCCAGATAGTTAGGTTAGATAGTTTATTAAAGTCCAGACCTGGCTTTTTCAGAAGAGCACTAACAACTGCAGTTTTGAGATTGACAGGGATAGAGTAGGTTGCGAAACATCTATTAATAAGGTGTGAGAAAGGGAGCGCTATCTCTGTCACACATTCCTTAACAAGGGAGGTTGGTGCAGGAACTAACTGCCAATATGTTGGGTTTGACTTTTTTGCTCACAGAAGCAGATGAGATGGAAGTGAAGCATGAGAATGGTTAAGTGATATCAGGGGAAAACAAATCAGGGAAGGAATGATGGATAGAAGTAAGGGGATTGCACACTGAGTCAGTCTCATGCAGAAAAAAGTAAGCAAAATGATCCTATAGTTTAACAAAGCCAGAAGAAGCTCCAGCTGGTGGCTGCCAGAGTTTGTTAATAGTGCTGAAAACAGTGTTGAGTCCTGGATTGGTATGAGCTATGGTGGATGACCAAGGATAGATAAGTGGGGCAAGCCTTAATGAACACCTATATATCTAGACATATGGTCTGTATATGCCAAAGAATATACAGTAAGGCCAGTTTTCAAGGTGTCTGCCAGTGGCTTTCATAGCCCTGAGCTCAATGGTAAACCATGCTGAGAAGCGGGCGGATGGCACTAGCCTTTGTTTTTAATAGGTGCAAGAATATCTAAAGTGTGTAAAATGGGGCTATTACTCTGTTAACAGAAGGGATCTCATCATAACAGAACAGAGAAGAGAAATAATATTTCACATAATATTTTGGATTTTTTTTACTTTAATAAGTAGAATATTGCCCTGGTAATTTACTTACCTGGAGACTAAATAAGATACGCCAGCTTAATGGTGTTAGACTGAAGAGATTCAGGATTTAACGTTCTAATTCAGTTCTAGTGGTTGTCTCATGGGTTTGCTTTGGACTGCTATTTTACACTCATCATCGAAAAAAAGTTGCACCCAGAAAGAAGCAACCGACAGCAATAAAACTTGGTGGGAAGGTTTGACACTGTGAGACATGCGAATGATTCAAGACCATTACGACGTCTGCCCTTAACACCGCGTCAACCTCGCCAAAGACAAGTCATGCTTTTGTCTTTGTGGAGATTTTGGAGACCAAAATCGTGTGTTGTTGTCACACATTACGTGTCCAGAAGGCCTGGTGTCGCTCCACCTCCTACCTCAAAATCTGCAGGAACTGTGTGAGAATATTCAAGCTGCATGGGATGGATTATCACAAGACACCATTAGAAACCTCTACAGCTCCATGCTGAGACGTCTGGCATGTTGCATTAGTAAACATGGCGACCCGACACCATACTGAGAGACACTACTTCTGGATGTGTAGCTCAATAAATATCGCCCATATCAGTCTAAATTTATCATAATTTATTGTTCCTGGTAACCTTTATCTTCCTTCCCAACAGCACTGCAATCCAACATTTCCTTCTGGGTGCAACTAGTCTTTTGATGATGAGTGTAGATTACAGTCTTTGGCGAGTGTTGTTTGTTTATCCCCAAAAAGAGGTGGGGATGTGCTTCAGGCTAAAGTTTCCAGATGTGATGTAAATGTGATGGTTTGTGTGATTTCAGAAAACTGCATAACAGCTTAGTTTCTGTATATGGACTGGGGAACAAATAATACATTTGAAACTTTGATGATGTTTCTAAACTACATCAGTCTCTTTGATTTAACGCAGGTGAGGAAAATACTTAGTTTTCCCTTTAATTGGGCTCTTTTAAATGTTTTGCGTAGCTTGGTTATAAATGAATGATATAGCATCTCAGCATTTTACAGAGCGGTAATGTAAACTTTCTCCCGAATGGCATTTTAGCTCATATAATCTATAAATCTAGAGAAATCATGCACAATTTCTCAAACGTGGAGTGTTGCAGTCTTGTTTGGCACTCGCTGCAGTTGTAAATCATTCCCAATCTTGGAATGTTGTGTCAGCCAGAGTACCGCTGTCCACTACTGTATCATGTCATGGGTGACTTATCCCGAGCCAGGTTTATGTTTTCGTTGTCAGCGCAGGACGTTAAATGTGCATCAGCACAGAAGCCTATGTATCGGAATGACCGAAATGCAAAGATCTGCTTTGATATGCAAGCTTCAAAGACTTATATTTTCTTCCTGTCTCCTCTCGCCGCAGATGACTCGAGCTCAGGGAGGGATGATCCCGGAGCAGCGGGAGATGCAGAGTACTCCACTGGCCTGCCGGGAAAACTTGGTAAGGTGCTAGAGTTCTGTGAACTCTCTTTGATGTGCTTCAGTCCTGTTAGCCTTAATTGCTTCCCAGGAAGAAGGAGGAATTCTGTGCCGCATCTGCCAGAGTGTTTCATAAGCCACTTGCAGTTGTCTGCCACGACTACGGGGTGCTGCATCGGTTTTCAATTGTAAAACAGAATGGAGTTTGCTTCAAATATAAATAGAGATGTGTTTTTCTTTGGCAAAAAAAAAAGTTTAATCATTTACATAATTTCCTGTTGGCCCAAACGTAGTGAATTAGTCATTTGCTTTTTTAATTTTGCCATAGAGCTTCAAAACTAATATTGCTAACAAGTAGGTTTAGGTTGTTTGGCCAAAATGTTAGATCATGGTGGAGTTAAAATTTGTTTTTTGATATATATGATGATATATGTACCAGGACAATGGTCATGACGGAACCCTAACCTGAGGAAGAATTAGTTTACTAGAAAAACGGTGATACCACCCACTACAAATAATGGAAGCTTGTAGTGCACCATTTCGCATTGTCCACACTGCATGAGTTGTTAAGGAACCTCAGCGCAAATTATGTGGTTTCTGAAACTTCTCAGCTCTGGTCCTGGGGACCCCCTGCTGTGCAAATTGAACTCTTTTTCCTGCCCCAACACACCTGACTCAACTAACAGGCCAATTAAGCCCCTCTCGAGTTGAAATAGTTGTGTTAGCACAGGGCAAAACACTAAAGTGTTGAGGGCAGGGGGTCTCTAGGACTAAAGCCCAACCATTGCTGGATGGCATACTGTTATCTAGGACAAAATTAGCTAAAATAATAGCGACAGCGATCTGAAAGTCCAAATTTTGTCTGTATTTTTGTCCATTTTTAAAAATGTATGTTTTTTTCCAAACTACCGCTGGCCTTCTTGGTTCCCCATGCAGAACCTATAAGAATAGGTGCAATCAACTGCCTTGAAGAAAGTGGGGATGGCATATGGTTATCGATGGGATGAATGATGGTTTCAAGAGGCCTCTGGAGAGTCAGTGAACTATTTCCAGTCTTTGACCTTTATTGGGCCTTGTGGTCTGATGCCCCCCGAGGCTGCTAGTAGTAAGAGACCCCTGGGTAGTGGCCCTGTTGCCCCAGTAGGAAATCAGTCCATGAGTGGTTGCTGGTATCGGCAGATATCAGCAGATAATGCTGGACTGAATCTTAGAAGAAAACGAAGATTGAATCGAATCCAGTCCTGAAATAGCACTTACCTTCTGTTATATCATGTTGTTAGCTGTGTGTATTTTCCTCAGCACTAGTAGAGTGTTTGCGTATGATAGCCTACTTTTAGTTGCTTATCTACATAGAAGTACAGTCATTCAATTAAACATAACTCATTTTACAGCTTGGTTGTTTTTAAAGACTAATATGTCAGCAAGATACCAGCAAAAGGCCAATTCTGTAGATTTCAGTATTGGTATCAGTAAGTGGTATCATGTCATCTCTTGAAGAAAGGGCTGCAAAAATGAGCCATTCACCGAGTAGAAAAAAGTAAAGATTAGTGCCTCTCCATCAAACCTTCTTTCAAATACCTGCTCTAAGTGGCTTGATCTCTAGGGACGGAGACAGGTAATGGGGCCTGTAGTCTTCTTTGGCTGGTGCCTCCTCTGCTGCATCACACGCTTCTCCAACTATAGACCTCAGTGTTTGCTTTGGTAATTGTGTTTGACAAGCCAAAGAGCGTGCTATTTAAGTGTAGCGCGAGGGGGGAAGCATTCCATTCCCCTTTGACGGCTGCCATCTGATTTCATATCAGGGCGGCGCTGTTAGTGGCCACTGAACGCTGTGGAACTCTGCGCCGGTCAGCGTAGGCCTGCCCTGCTTATTTTTGCACAGCGAGGTGTAGGCTAACTCTGAGGCTCCTCTGTCAGGGTGAAGCTCTTAGCAGTACAGATGTGAGAGACAGGCAGAGTTCACTATTGTGTTTTCCTTCCTGCTGTTTGTTCGGACTCCGCTGCGAGTGTAAACAGCCAGTGAGGAATGGTGGCGTAAAACTTCAGAGCAGCGGCTGTTTGTTTTGTCAAATTGCCCTCATGTGGTGGCGCTTTGCTTCAGTAAAATGGCCTCCACAAGAGCTTCGCATCAGCTCTTCTGTAGCTTATTTTCACTGTAATATTATCAATGTTGTGGAAAATATACAGTGTCTACAGAAAGTCTATAACCCTGGGCCATATTTTGATGCCCTAACCCTACAAAGGCACTGGCGGGGACCGGCTTCTTCTGTTTAAGTAACAAGCAGCCTAATTTCAGACGTTTAGGATTCATTACATTACTTCTTCAATTAAGAGTTAAATGAGAGTTAATGAGAGTGCTTAATGAACTGCACTGCTTAATGAATGCTAGGGGGATGTCACTATCACAAAATTTTGTCTTTGCCATTATATTTTAGATTATGTTCTAAACATCTAAAACTGTAGTTATCGAACTGGCCCTCAGTCGTGAACAGAGATCTAAATTGGGAACGGAGATAGACCCAAAACATGGACTGTCTTGTGGACATCAAGTCGAAGTCAGAGATCATTCTTTATCCATTTTATTTCCAGTCAAAATCCTTGTTAAATCCAAGTTTAAATATGAGCCTCAAGAAGAAAGCAGAAATTGGACACCTGAATTGAGGCACCTGAAAAAATTTTACTTTTATATTCTGGGTAGCAAGCGTTTATTTGCTCGGAAAAACAGCAGTATGTTAAAATACAAATAATATTAGTACTAGTATTTGCAGAAAATAATTTTATTTGTATTCAGTGTGTGCAAGGAGCCTGATATTTCTTGTAGTCATCATCCAGTACCTGCTTTGGCTACTTTACTATGTATTAAAGAGAAGATCGCACAGAAGCCTCAACAACTGAATATTAGGGATTGCTTGATACCACTTTTTCATGTCCGATACTGATACTCACTCATAACAATACATGTGTCTGGATGCACCTGTTACTTAATTTAGCCATCCAGATAACATTTGCTCAAACTGTGAAACATATATTCTACTCTCCTAAAGAAAGAAGTACACAACATGACTCTTAGTTATGCTGCTCTGCTGTTTCTTTCTATTTAAACCTTTTAACTTATAACCTTTTAACGATATTTTTGATTTGTCAGCCCCATTCAAAAGTTTACCTAGGTATTTACTCAAGAGTTTACTCAATAGTAAGAATAGATCATAATAATAATATCTTTTTTTTTCTTTCTAAATGCAATCCAGTGATTTTGGTCAAAATCGGACTGATACCAATACAAAATCTACTAAATATAAGGAAATAATAATGAAATAAATTATATGAAATTATCTTTTTTTTTGTAACTTTTGTTCTTTTCTGGATACTTGCTTTCAGTATTTAAATATATCTGCAAGGATATTTTTTCACCCTCTCAAAGTTCAATCTTAAAAGGTATTTCCATTTTCCAGTTCTGGCAGCTACACGTCCTTTAAGACTTACAGATTTGTCCTCTTACAGTGGAAGGATGGACAAAAACACTTGTGGATGTTTTCAGATCTGAAGCGAGAGTGTAGCCTGACTTTCTTCTCTCTCTCAAAGATGACAGCTTCAAGTGCTGTTTATCTGATGTTGATAGTTTTGGTGGTCTACCAGGTCTTGCATGGTTGTTAAGAGTCCCATTCTCTCTGCATCTATTAATAATTGTTTAAACTTACTTAAGTGGATTATCCATATCTAATCTACTCATACTTCATAGCCATTTTGAATGGGAATGAAACCAATGAAGGACGGTCTCTGGCTTTACTGCTATTTGTTATTGTTAATGGTTTTCTTATTTGGGATTTGTTCAGAAAGATCAGATTCTATGCACATTCAAGAGCAGAAAAGTGCAAACAGTCTTGTGGTTTATGAACACGTCATAAATCTGACAAGGACTTCTTCTCAGGACCTTTCTCAAGAACAAATGTAGGAAGAAAAACTTTAGGAAGATACTGGTGTATGAGGCCCAGTCTCAGTAATGACAAAAACATGTGCACTGACAGTAACGGCAGTAGCATTTGAAGGCAAATGTATGTATAAAGCCCAGACAGAAAGGCATTATGAAACCCACTTACTCTGTTTCCTTTATGGCAGTGCGCCCCCGGTTCACCCAGCCAGCTAAGATGAGGAAGCGGGTGATAGCTCGGCCAGTGGGCAGCTCAGTCAGGCTGAAGTGTACCGCCAGCGGGAATCCCAGACCTGACATCGTGTGGCTAAAGGACAGCAGGCCCCTGACGCCCGAGGAGGTGGGCGAGGGCCGCAAGAAGAAGTGGACCCTGAGCCTGAAGAACCTCACCCCAGAGCACAGCGGCAAATACACCTGCCACGTGTCCAACCGCGCTGGGGAGATTAATGCCACCTACAAAGTGGAAGTCATCCGTGAGTCAGACGCTTCTTCCCTGTGTACTCGTCTCGGAGTATGTCAGAGCCAATGCATCAGTATAATAAATCTGGTCAGGGGAGAAGGTGTCTGGTTAATGTGGAGCTTGTATCTGTGTCTGCTTTTCATTTGCTCGTTTGGACTCAGAACAAAGGGGCTTTTAAAGACCTGACTGAGTTCAGAACAGGTTAATGTTTTCTGTTGTTAACCCTTTGAAGTTGAGTTGTTACTGTTGCTTTGATATACTAGTTTAATGTTTTTACATCACTACATGATTTATTACATGATTACATTTACAGGCTACATCAACAGGTTTACGTCTGCATATCTGACCTGCTTTTCTTTGTCGACCAATATGTGGCATTCATGTAAAGGATGGTTTGAACAGTAACAGTAAAATGGTAGTATGTTTTTAGATCTTATAATCCCAATAGTGTTAATGTTGGTTAATTGTGTTAGGTAGTGGAAGTCTGAGTTGACGTAATCGTGGTGGTTGTTCTTCCTCCCATTTAGTGGTAACTCTGCCAAGGCCTGACTGATATCTTTGTTACTACAGAGTGGTTAGTCTGGTTCGGTGTACAGCGGTGTGACAGGGTTACTGTTTGGTGGTAAATTCAGTAGAGGGCTGAAAAGAAAGATTCTATCCATCTCATTTGCCATCTGCTCTAGATTAAGTCCCAGCTGTGCCTGCTGACTTTACAAACACATGTTTCCACAAACCCGAAGGCCGAGCAAGGGGGAGGTGAAACAAACCCCCTCGAGCTTCAGCCAAATGTGGTACTTCTTTCTTCACCGAGATTAGCCAAGGTACCTTCAGGATAAAAAAAGGAAAGAATACATCCGTGGCCAGGAGTCCGAGAGAGCATAATTGGGCTTTCTCTCTCTGGGTGGCTATGATGGCATCACTCATTGTGATGCTAGCCAATGCAAGTGTCTGTTAGCTAATGTAACTGAATTAGCGGTTAGCGTTCTTCTCCATGCATGTTCAATGCGATCAAATGACATTGCTGTAGTGGCAGTTCAAGAAGATGCGATGGTACTTCACATGCCTTGGTGGAAGCGTGTGCTAGCTTCCAGACTCCCACCTTGGTATAATCATGTGATGACCTAAGTGTGCAGTCACTAGTGCTGTGCGGTTTCAGTTCCCAGGCAGGAGCAGCACTGCTATATCCTTTTCTATGGGCATAAAATGGGTTCAAAACAGACAGATGTTTAGATTTTACCATTATTTCAAACCAGTTATGATTGTAGTCTAGAAGAGGAGAATGTTTGGTCACTTGTTCTAAAATATCTGCATTTTATTAATTATACTGTATTAAAGTGTTACTATAAGTGTTGCTGTAATACGAATCCATGTAGATGTGCTCCCTGTTTCTACGTGTTATGAAAGTTTATGTATGCATTGGCAGAAATATGCATGAAATATATATTGGCACCCACACAGAAATTCCGTATTGGTGCAACCTTATTTCATAGCAGTTCAGCGCGTAGTTATTGATCTCTCTTTTTCTACAGAGCGCACAAATTCGAAGCCGATCTTGACCGGAACCCATCCTGTAAACACTACTGTAGACTACGGTGGCACCACGTCCTTCCAGTGCAAAGTGCGGAGCGACGTCAAGCCCGTTATACAGTGGCTCAAGAGAGTAGAGCCTGGAGATGAGAACAAGTACAACTCGACGATCGAGGTGGGAGACCACCACTTTGTTGTGCTGCCCACTGGAGAGGTGTGGTCTCGACCAGACGGCTCCTACTTGAACAAGCTGCTCATCGCCCGGGCCAAGGAGGAAGACGCCGGCATGTACATATGTCTGGGGGCCAACACCATGGGCTACAGCTTCCGCAGTGCCTTTCTCACTGTGCTGCCAGGTCAGTATCACTGTGTGCACCACAACTACATCAAATTCTCATCAAATTCAAATCATGATAAACTACTTCTTCTACTTACAAACACAAATATATTATTGACAGATGCAACTTCTAAGAGTTACAGTTGGGATTATAAATGTTCTTTCGGGATTTTTTGTGTGACGCCATAGAAGAACCACTTTTGGTTCCTTACGGAGTAGGGATGCCAAAACTCTTTTGTCTTGGGTTCAGTGTAGTGAGCCGAGGGCCAAAAAGACATAACAGTATAGAAAGACAAAAGAAATAGATAGATAGTTTTTAAAAATGTGTTTTATAACTCAACACTGTATATTCACACTGAGATCTTACAAAAGTTAGTCATACGCAAACACCTCTGCACATTTTAATGCACTATTTATGTTTATTTGCTGAATTTATCATATTGTGGGGAAAAAATAAAACCTAAAATATGGCCTTTGGAAAAGTTACTGCTATGCTTAATATTTGTGTGTTTTTCCTCTTCCAAAATTAAAAATGCCATATTTGAGTCTGTAAAAGAAGTGCAAACTAATTCACTTAATTTAACGTAATTTGTGCAGGGTATTAAAACTTTTTCATATGACTGTTTTTATAGTGTAAATGGCTTTCATTGCCTGAGGGTCTGGGGTTAGACTGACTAACCCCAGACCCTCAGGCAATGAAAACCATTTACACTATAAAAACAGGCCAAATCAAATGTTCTCCATACTTTGGGCATCCCTGCTGTAGAGCTTTTTAATGGATGGTTGTAAAGAGCCGTGATTGTGAGATGTTTGAATGTGAAGAATCTTTTTAAGTTTAAAGAACCTTCACATAATGTAAAGGTTCCATATCAGTACATTTTTGACATTTTCCGCCTGTAACAAATCTGTAAAATGTTGATATCTGTACTAGACATGAATGACTGCTGCCCTCCGTATTCACTGTTTCACTAAACTTTCATTTTTCCGTTTCAGACAACAAGCCACACTTCCCCCCGATCCCTGCCGTGTCATCTCCTGGGCTTCCTTGGCCTGTGATCATTGGCATCCCGGCTGGAGTGGTCTTCATCCTGGGCACTATACTGCTGTGGTTCTGCCAGTCTAAAAAGCACTGTTCCTCCGCAGCTATGGTCTCAGCTCAGGCTCTCCCCAATGGCCACCGCCAGCCCCCTAGAGAGCGGCCACTGCCGGGAGCCGACAAGGACTGCATGGGCTCCATGACCTACGAGGACTACCTGACCCAGCAGCAGCAGCAGCAACAGCAGCTCCTTCTGGCCCAGGGGGCCCCCAAAGTCTATCCAAAGATCTTCACGGACATCCACACGCACACCCACTCGCACGTGGACGGAAAAGTTCATCAGCACCAACACATCCACTACCAATGTTAGCCTCAGTCCTCACGGCCAGTCTGCACTTGGTTCCATCCCACCGCAGCGATCCCGCCAGTCGTAGTTTCTCTTTGCAACGTTTGAATCTGCAGAACAACAGACTTTGAGCCAAAACAAGCGCTTGGACCAAGCTGTGTTGCTGTTACACATTTCGACAGTCACTACCTGAAGAAAACAAACGTATAAAACATTTTTGAGCCAAGCTGCTTCTTATTAAACTGTCTTCCATACTGGATAACAGGATCATACTACCACAAGGTGGAATTGAGACACGGCAGTGGAATACAAGGACAACAAATGAGCCTGGAGTACGAAAAAAAAATGAACACAAGATTTTTTTTTTTTTTTTTCTGGTTCAGTTTTGGACAATCCACATATGCACACAGTTAATGAAAATGAATGTACTGTCTCATTTTTCTCACAAGGCATTGTGAGCTTTGAGCTCTGTCTTTTTTAGCTACATCAACCACCACCTCTTTGTTCAGTCAGCTTTAATGCTCACTGACTGAAGTTTGTGGATGGGGCCAAAAAGGATCAGTTTTACGTAGCACCAAATTTCAGTGAAATGTATTTGTATTACTGCACGCTAATCAGAATTACCTGCTTGTGTAGGTGTTTGCAGGTATAACAGGAGTTCTTCGTTGAGTCTGCATTATGCCCGAATTCGATTTTCCTGGGGCAGTCTTTAAAGCTAGATGATTGCATGAGGACCTATATGTACATGTTGTTCTTGCAAGTATTGCAAGTGTTCTTTTTTTGTTTGTTTGTTTGTTTGTTTTGTCCGCTTGAAGTTATCTTTGGTACACAAGCTGTCACATCAGTCATTTGCAAACCTAGCAATGTATTTAATTATATCTCTTTTCCACTTAATGGAAAGAACGAAAACAGAAGTGCCTATTGTTCAGATAGTAATGTCGCTAAGTTTGTGGAAAACATATTTTGGTGATGTTTGATATAAAAGTTCTGAAAAGGAATCTTGGAATGTTCTGAGGTACCACAGGCACAAATTCCTGCTTTCACTCAGGTGGCCCCTCTTTTATTTTTGCCTATGGACATACTTGTTCTATCATGACCACTATATGGAAACTGTGTAAAATGCCTTTGACTGCTCAAGTAACGGCAGCCCAGAACGGGAGTTTAAAAATCGGATTGAAACACAAAATCTTTCCACACTAAGAAGTGTGAAGAGAGCCTGGCCCAGTGTTTTCCCCCTACCCTGTGTTTACCCGACCAGTCACAGTAATGGGTAAGTGCTGAACAGACTGCAGAGCTTAGAATCCATAGGAATGCACTTAAGCCCACGTATTTGTTTTCACTCGTGAGAACTTTTAGGACGATGGTCTGTGTCTTTGTAGTAAGTAACCCAAAGTGGAAATCTCGTCCGACTTAGCAGTTCCGAAAGAAAACACATATAGTTTATTTATTGGCTAGCGATGTCTTTGTTACCTTCTCGATTGGGCATTATGTCAATGTTTTGAACCAAAAAAAAAAAAAGATCAGTTATGTTTTATTTTCTTCTGTAGCTGCAATGTAAGCTATGTAGCATATATCAAGTGTAAAATATTTATATGTGCTGTTAAAAAATAAGTTAGTAATTAGTTATCTTTGTATGGACAATCTTGTACAGTCTGGCCTCTTTTTATGTTTAAAAATGTTATTTGTTGTCACATTGAAACATTTAAAATCATTTTATCGTTGCCAATAAAATGATGAGAAACCTTTGTGGGTGACATGATTTCCTTGCATTATATTTTGTCATTTTATGCTAATATTATGCTGTTATGAATGTACCAAGAGCAAGACAAAAGTGTTTTCTCAATATAATTTACTCACAATGTACAAGCAATCAAAAAGTGATTGGAACATTTAACAAAACGTTCTTTTACCTTTCTTTACGTCGCGACATTGCGGTTACTCAAAGCCTAATCCTTTCTTAGAATGCCTGTTACTGTGCACATCATCATTGTTGTGGCAAAATCAAAATCTAAGTTTTTAATCATTTTCCATTTATTTACTAATATAAAATAAAGTTTAGAACGTTTACAAGGTTCTGTTCAGACAGTGATAGCTAAGTAAACCAGTATCAAATAGTACACGGTCTATGACATAACATCTAATATCTCATTCAGTACTATATATACAGACTGAAAATCTGGTATTAAACCAGTATTATTTTTTTTAAGTTATAACTGTTAAAATGAGGAAGAACTTTTGAAATCTTACCAATAAAAATACATAGTTTTATTGAGATTGAAGAAAATTTGGAAGTTTGGACCCACATTTTATTATTTTTTTATTTAGTCTAATTCCTTTCATTGAGGTACCTGGAGGATTTGATACTCATTCGAGGTTTATCAAAGCAACAGGGGGTATTCAAAAGGCTAAGAAATTCTAAAATTCTAGTAAACAATGAAAGACTCTACTTTCCACTCAAATTATGATGGTAATGTGTAGTTTGTAATGAATAATGATAAATGAAATTAGACAATAAAACAAAATAGAAGTATATTCAGTGGTCTCATACTTTTGGGCCCCACTGTATATAAATATTACACAACTCGTACTAATGTAACAGGTTTCCTATAACTTACACTAGCCTGTACCGCTACTTGCAACAAGGGTATGGCCTGGATAAACAGTAGGTGTTTAATTTTAATATCCATTTTAATAGTGATATGCAGTACTGCGTAAAACCATGGGGCTCCTGAGAAAAGTATATTTACAAATCTATTTATAGGGTAGCAAAGTGTTTTTTTCCTACAAGCCTTAAAAAGCGGTGATATTATGTATGCTGCTATTTTCAAGTCCCACCTTGTGAAAGCAAAGTGTTAATTATAGTTGTCATCCCATATCTGGTTTTGCTTATCAAAGCTTCATTAAATTAAATCAGGTTTCTTTCTACTAGAATTGGACAATCCCATGTGACGGCTGGGGGCATCAAGGAGTAGACTGAAACCAAACTGTGTTCTTTTAAATCACATATTTGGATTTAATTTTTTTTTTTTTTTAACAAGAATTTTTTGTAAATTTTAACTGAATGAATCAATTATTTAGGTGCCTAAGACTTTGGCACAGTGCTTTATTTCTGGAAGTCAAAATATAAATGAATAAAGTATATCCTTATGCAAAAGCTTTGCTGATTTTCCAAATAGGAATAAGTTAACACACATAAATATGTCAAGTTCTGCAAATTTTAGCACCAATTTTTATTCATTTGCTCAACTGAACATGTTTTAATAAAAACAAAACATAATATTTTAAATGTGCTTTTGCACAGCCCATGTTTGATTTTTATTTTGTGTTAAATTCAACTAATAAACAATCATTTTACTAGGAGCACCCAAACTTTTTACTCTTTATATTTTGGTTTATAGAGAAATATAAACCTCCAAGCCCCGACTGTAACTAATTTATTTCACAGTCACTTGAATGCTGTTAATCAACAGTACTGGTAGGATGACAGAGGTCATAAAATCTGGAAACTAAGTACAGCCTAAAATCTGAAATGGATTTCCTATGCGTGTTGTTTGTGTTTTAAATGGAGCGACTGTTCGTGTACTGACGGGAGAGCGTCTTCATTGAGACGTAGCGAAACGGAAATTCTATGCGTCTGTGAAGGCAACACCTGGGAATACCTGCTTGTTCCTTTCAAAGAATGAACCCTCTGTTTGCGTTTCTCCTTCTTTCAAACGCTCATAATGGTCCATTCCGTAACAAAGCCGTCATCTGAAAGGCCAGAAAAAGTAAAAACAACCCCCACTCTCTGCTATAATGAGCACAAGCAGTTCCCCTTAAATGTTTACCTTGCTTACAGAAAAGGGAGGGATGCAGGAACAGAGGAAGAGAAAGAAAGAGAGGGCAAAAGAGAGAAAGAGAAGAAGGGAGAAAAAAAAGAATCTGCAAGATGGGAGCGGAGCCAAGGCCTTTAAAGTCTGCCACAGAACCGTGACAAAAGCAGCCTAATCTCGGTGTTGTCTTTCGGCCTTTCTTTACACATCCTGCCAAGCTGCCTGAGAGGAAAGGAATCTCTCTGCAGCCCCGCTGACATCACTCAAGCATGGGATGGAATAGGGTCATCAAAGGCATCCGCATGCGGGACATCTGCGCGGGTGTGCGAGTGAGTGAGAGCGCGTGCGAGTGCGCCTGCTGCCCAACCCTCTACCTGTTCCTCTACGTCCCCTCCCAGGACCACCCCTGAGGACAAGAGACACTCATAAAGTAACAATGTTCTGTCTACAGGAGCTATTGCTGTTTTCAACAGTGTGCTTCCAGCCAAATGTTTGAAAACATCTAACCTCAGTTAATACTTGGGTTAAAATGAAACTTACAAAGTATGTAGATAGTCTGTCAAGGCCTGTTGGGTGTCTGAAGTGTCATCAGGCTTATGTAGGCAGGGGTGGATGTAGTACATTACGTCTGTACTTGAGTAAAAGTAGATGTGCTCTTTGTAAAAGTAGATGTAGTCTTAGTAAATACCACTAGAATTAAAGTAGATGTGCTCTTTGTAAAAGTAGATGTGCTCTTTGTAAAAGTAGATGTAGTCTTAGTAAAAGTAGATGTAGTCTTAATAAATACCACTAGAATTAAAGTAGATGTGCTCTTTGTAAAAGTAGATGTAGTCTTTGTAAAAGTAGATGTACTCTTACTAAAATACCACTAAAGTAAAGTAGGTGTACCCTTAGTAAAATACTACTAGAGGAAAGGTAGATGTACTCTGTAACAACAGATGTACTCTTGGTAAAATTCTATTAGAATAAAGACAGATGTACTCTTAGTAAAATCCTACTAGAATAAAAGTGGACGTGGCAGTTTACGGCTAGTAATGATGTTTTCAAACAGGTGGTGTCAACAGATGCTCGTAATCATGATTTGGTACAAAAGCAGTATCCACAAAAGGCTGAGTCTCTGAGCAGCTAAGATGGGCAGAGGATCTTCAGTCAATGTAGTCTGTGTAAAATACTACACAGTAAAAGATGTGCTCTTAGTAGGATTCAACTACAGTAAACAACTTTTATTCTTTTTTTAAAAAACGTTTTAAATTGGATATGTATAAAAAGTAGATCATGGCAAAATACTACTTCACTATAAGTATGAAAGTACTTGAATGTAACTCAAAGTACTTTTAGTTTTGACACTTATTCCAGTGCATATTCAAGTATTTTTGTACTTTTACTCAAACAGAAATATAGATAGAATTCTTGTATTATACTACACCCACACCTGAATGTAGCCCTGAGAGCAATAAAACTCTAATATATATATATATAGTAAAAAGTAGTAAAATCAGTTGTTGAGAGNTATATATAGTAAAAAGTAGTAAAATCAGTTGTTGAGAGCCCCGAGCCACAAGGCCCCCCCCCCCGACTGTTTTATTTCTTTTTATGAACTTGTGTAAAGCCTTTATTTAACCTGTATTAAACTGTAGCATTTATTACATAGTAATAAATGTAAGTATTCATACTCAGTAAAACAATTGGGGTGGGAGGGAGGCCCCCCCAAATGTTCAGAAACAGTTTTTGTAAGTACGGTAGGCATCTAGACTCCATACAAACCTGCTTGAGAGAATGAGTGACAAGCTGCTAAAGAATCCAAAATAAAAGATGTATGTAACACTGAAGATCACTGCATAATTCCATGTGCTACTTTATGGTTTTGATGTACAATTAAATTTTATTCAATGTGCATGTGCTCAAGCCCTGAGTGAACAAGCCGAGGACAACAGTGCCAAGGAAAAATTCAAGAGCGAAAAGAAGAAACCTCAAGAGGTACCAAGGAACCCATCCTCCACTGGTCGACACTGGAAACAAAACAATAACAAAATGAATATGAATGGATGTAGTTACAATCAATATACAGTAATGATTCTACAATAAGGACACTTTAAAAACTAAACCTTCCTGATGTCTCCAAACTTTTGCTTGGTGATGTAGATGCTGAGGATGAGCTAGACGGCCTTTCATGCAGGTCATTCTTCATCAGCCCGCTGAAATAAACCAGAGCTTTACAGGACTACGGAGGAAACGCTGCTATTGGAGTCAACAGGTGGTAGAACACGTTGCTTGCATTAAACGTGGCCTTCTGAGAGCGTCCTCTTAGTTTGGCTTATTTCCTGTAATTACTCAAAGGACTGCAGGTTGAGGCCACATATATTGTCTTTCGCTCTTTCGCTTGCGTAATTGCACATCATTAATTGATGGCAGCTGTTGCTAAAACATGTACAGTGGGCTGGATGATATGGGACCAATTACTACCTCTGTTGACATGTTTTGTTAGAAGGCCAATACCAGAGATAAAGCAGGCTTAGTTACTGAAGAGGCAACACAGAAACACTCAGCAGGTCCAAGTAGTGTGTGGCTCTTTGGTTTTTTAGGCCTATTTTTTTATGTTAATGCACTCTATAATGTTTTTTGTGCATATGTGAAAATAAGTGTATACCCCCACTTTGACACAAAAAGCTTCTGTCTCCATTTTATTGAATTTTCCTTTTTTGCATAATTCAAAAGATTGTGACCCTCTGCAATGCAATACAATTCACTGATTAAAAACCACAGCACAAATAGCACAAAGTTACTTGGAAAAAAATCTTGTTACTTTAACTTCTAAGTTAAGAATATACAATGTTCTGTCTACAGGAGCTATTACTGTTTTCGGTGTGCTTCCAGCCAAATGTTTGGATACATCTGACCTCAGTTAATACTTGGGTTAAAATTAAACTTAGAAAGTTTCCCCCATTACCCCATATGTAGATAGTCTGTCAAGGCCGGTTGGATGTATAAAGTGTCATCAGGTTTATGTAGGCAAAGGTAGATGTAGTACATTACTTCTGTACTTGCGTAGAAGTAGATGTAGTCTTAGTAAAGTTCTACAAAAATAAAAGCAGATGTACTCTTAGTAAAGTTCTACAAAAATAAAAGTAGATGTACTCTTAGTAAAGTTCTACTACAATGAAAGTAGATGTAGTCTTAGTAAAATACTACTAGAATAAAAGTAGGTGTACTCTTAGTGAAGTACCACCAGAATAAAAGTAGGACTACTCTTAGTAAAGTTTTACAATAATAAAAATAGGTGTACTCTTAGTAAAGTTCTACTAGAATAAAAGTAGGTGCACTCTAAGTAAAGATCTACTAGAATAAAAGTAGGACTACTCTTAGTAAAGTTGTACTAGAATAAAAGCAGATGTACTCTTAGTAAAGTTCTACTAGAATTAAAGGAGGTGTACCCTTAGTAAAGTACTAGTAGAATAAACGTGGATGATAAAATTCTACTGCAGTAAAAACAGATGTAAACTCAGTGAAAGCAGATATAGAAGTAAAATTTTACAAAACAAAAGTCTACTCATAAATTACAATAAATTTAAATACTGTTTTCTTTTTATATAGGTTTAAAGTGTAGCTGGTACACCTAGGATAAAATGCCCCAAAAAGACCATGGACAAACGACTAGGGACACTCCAATATGGGACCTATGTGCCAATATCCAATGTGCAGAAATTGTGTAGAGAAATACTAACACTTACTTCTAAAATGTTTTACATGCAGTAAATTAAATAAAATGCAGATATTTTTCCGTAGTAGTCCAGTGTCACCACACATTCTGCTCTTCTGGAGTTCAAGAATTACATCAGCAAGTATCAGTTTGAAATAGCAGCCAAATCTAAACATCTGTCCGATGCTGACATTTAATTTCAAAGCGAATATTTGCAGATGTCTCTGTGATTCTGATGTCATTGTGCATCAAGGGTGGCTGACATGAAACACAGTACAATGAAAAGTGTATTGCAAACTCTATAACCAAATTCAGAACACACTGTCATCAGCCTTACATTTCACCAAAGAGCTACAAATACAGGAAACACATGCAACTTCAGGCACACTGAAAAGCCAGTCACAATGGAAGTGAGCCACAACACTATGTCATGTATATCAACTTATTCGAAACTGGCCATTTTCAAATGTGGAACATATATTTCAGCCAACTATCAACAAGATATATTTGTAAATGTGTGATAGAAAACATTCATATTTGGAAGGCATATATTACTCATGTATGCTAGCTATGTGTTATATAATATTATACTTTTATGCATTGTCTCCCCATATTTCTAAATGAAGTAAATGTTTATATACTAGATTCATAACAATATTGTTCTCTGACACCTTTCAATATTTTAAAAAAGCAGATAATATAATAGGCTAAATTCAACCAAGTATCAGACATATATGTATGCTCCATATATATCATGCATATATTCAATATCTGATACTTGCATATATGTACACAACATGTATGCACATCTAATTTGAAATATATAAATAGTTGCAGCCAAAAAGAAAGTATCAGGTTGCAATGCTATTGGGAAGGAAGATAAAGGTTACCAGCAACAATAAATGATGATATATTTAGACTGATATGGGCAATATTTATTGAGCTACACATACAGAAGTAGTGTCTCTCAGTATGGTGTTGGGCCGCCATGTTTGTTAACACAACATGCCAGACACCTCGACATGGAGTCGTAGAGGTATTATTGGTGTCCTGTGATAATCCATCCCATGCAGCTCCAATATTCTCACACAGTTCCTGCAGATTTAGCGGTGGGGTTGGAGGTGGAGTGACACCAGGCCTTCTGGACATGTGACACATGACAACAAACCTGACCATGGTGCCTCCACCATCTTCATCAAGTCAAATCGGGACTCGTCACTGTAGATGAACTGCTGGCATTCTGAGTCACTCCATGACAGCCTGTTAATGTGGAGTTAAGGGCAGTCATCGCAATGGTCTGTAGTCCTGCGCTGTGCATCTGTCTCCCAATGGTCCTGCCACATGATGACTCATGGTGGGCATCACTGCTCGTCTGCAATCATTGAGTCACAAGCGAGGCCAAGCGTGAAACTTGAATCATTCAGATGTCTCACGATATCAAACCTACCCACCAAGTTTCATTCCTGTTGGTTCATTCCTTTTGGTGATGAGTGTATATCCATATATGCCCATAGGTATTGCTATCTGGTGTCTGCTCTAATAAACCTTAACTTACTTTGACTGGTGAATGTTCAAAGCGTATCATTTCTGAAGTCATTTTGTTGGAAGTGTTTCTGCATTTGTAGTTTCTTTTTCAGTGCATTGGGTCTAGTCAGTCCCCGTGTGCATCCGTCAAAATTACAACATAAGGATCGAACAAGAACATGCTAGTTTTGGCACATGCTTTTAAGAGAAATGGATGTTTGATTTCCTCTTTTATTATTTTACCTCAGTATCAGCTTAGATTTCTTTCCCATTGTCATTATATAATCAATATATATCCTTATATAATATTGCTTTTTTGTTCATCTTTAAAAGAGGTGGCAATAGTTCTTCAGGGAACTAAGATAACCGGACCAATACATTGTTTGACTGATAACAGCTGCTGACATTGACAGCCCATGGAAAACAGCATCACTAAAGCGCTAATAATTAGCAACAATACTGGTTATAGCAGTTTTATTAATAGAAAAGCTTTTTTTCAGTGTTATAACATCAGTTATACATACGGTTATTCTGTAAGTATGTTATAATGTCTAAGCTTTCGCACCACAAGGTCTTAAGTTTGAATCCCATTGAGAAAATAACGTGTTCTAACACAAGAAAGGCCTTTTCAATGAAGAGAACTAACCGAAACTAGAACTGCTAGGAATTATGTGTACCTCCCAGTGCTACTATATTTATTTCAGTTGAGAAAAAGTCTGGAGTATAAAATTATACATAAAATTATATATATTATTATATATATAAAAATACATAAAATTATTATATCACCAATATTAATATCAGTTACCAGCTTATTTTGCCCCTTATAATCAGTATCGTGTCAGTGTCCAAAATATTTTAATCATCAGTGTCCTACAGTGACATATTGTTTCTTATTAGGTCACATGAGCACTTCCCCGTCACTGCACGCTCAGAGTATTTTTGGAATTCTAATGAAACCAGCTCCACACGGTCACCCTGAGAAAGAGTTACCCCGACTCCTTTGAGCTTTTCTGACTGGAAAAACAAAAACATCAATGCAACACTGAGTGGAAAAAAGAGAGAGACGAAGTCATACCTGTTTGCGAATAAGTGATTCAAGATGTTGCGGTCAGAACTCTGGGGTGTAAGTCGTTTCATTACCATCAGCCGCACAAAGACTCGCTCTGTTTTTATAAAAGAGGGAGCTGAATAATGACTTCTGGAGCTGCTTTCTTTATCTCTCGGAGGTGGCACATCTCATTTGTAGGCCCCAAGGCTGTACAAGGGGAAAGAGGCCTGATTTAGTTTTTTTTTTTCCTGCCCACATGACACAATGACAACTAGCCTGAGGTCTAGAGTTCTCCTCTCGATGGACCCGGCACAGGAAATTACCCCAAATCCCTGCGAAAGCGCCACAGTTCATGCACATTTCACATGTACAATAGCGTCTGTTCACACCTTGTCCATTTCACAATGTTTCGATGAACCCGACACGCTACCACGTTGGCTGCTGGTTGCTGTAGGCAACAAACGGAAACACACGTGCAATGACTGTGAGTCACCCCTTCAGGCAAATCGCAACAAGTTCACAGTGATGAAAATCACTTTCCATTCACATGCATCCATTATCCGTCATGGACTGCAAAGAGCATGGAAACCCAAGAGGTACGCACGCACACGTTTGTATTCCTGCACTACATGGCCAAAAGTATCCAGACACCCCTTCGAAATAGCAAACTTAGTCACTAAGTGTATCCATTGCTGAAACACGTGCACGCACGGTTTGTATAATCTACTTAGGAAAGCATTACAAATAGAATCTGACGTTTTGTCAAGATGCCCATTGCCTCATGTAGACTATAAAGCCTCCCAGCACTGGGCTATGGAGCAGTGCGCTCACATTCTCTCTAGTGAAGTAGCTCCGTCCAATACCTTGGGCATGAGTTGGAGTAGCTTTTGCGATCCAGAACTAATGAGCCAACATCAGTACCTGACCTCACTTATGCTCTGGTGACTGAATTCACTCTCAAGTCCTTGTAGCGATCTTCCAACATATAGTGTAAAGCCTTCCCAGAAGACTGTTGGGTTGACAGACTCTGTGTTAATACCCTTGATTTCAGAGGAAATGATGGATGAGCAGGTGTCTGCAAACTTGTGGACGCAGAGTGCACGTCATTTCCATTCATGTCTGTATGACCGTAGCTGAATAATGCTACAGCCACACCTAACCCAACCCTAAACCTAACATTTGGAACCAAAAGAAGACATTTGGGCTTTTATACCTTCAAACCATTTATTTGTTTCACAAAAAATATATTTATTACATTTACATTTATGATAATAAAATCCAATTATTTAATTAAAATAATTCTAAAAGAATTAGTTTTAGTTTGTAAACATTGTTCAAGTTTCAAATTGCAGCCCCGTCCATACAGACCATATATGGAAACAGCCAGTTTTGGGTTTGGTTTGGTGATGTTATGAAACCTACTTATTTACATATAATCAAAAGCACGGAAACTTCCATAAGCTGTGACATCACAACCGCAACTAACTGTCAGTCTGGCAGAGTACATCACGGGTCAAGCCTCAAGTAAGAAAAAATGGATTTGATGTTCGTATTGGGCAAAATAACTGATTTAAACGACGTAAGAACATTGTTACTTTGTTCAGGTGCACTCTATGGGGAGGAAGTTAGGATGATTCTAGGGGCCGGTGGCTGACAGGGGCCCTAAAAAGCTAGAACATTATTACATTTATTTTCCTTATTATTATTTTTTCCTTAGTCTCCCCATTCATACCAATTAACCAACACTGGCTCCTCATCCCCACACCCCTACCAACCTCACCATACCCCTAGTGACTGTCCATTTTATATTGACTAGTCACCAATTTTGCGCTAAGTTTTCCACTGCAATTATTAGCAAGGTGACTTGTCTAATAATCTACCACACGTCTGAGTTTGTCCTGAACATTTTGGCAGAATAATGAGAATTATAAAGTGTTGTAAGTTGCTCACTTTAGTCAGTGCCCACATATCATGGCCCAATGTCGTACCTTTTAATGAAGCCCAAAATCCTTGGCGACACCCCTGAGTTTGGTACACACATGTCTTTAAAAGAGCAATATTAATAACACACAATCGCGCTGAAGGATTTTGAGGGGAAAATCGATATATTTATATTTAAATGACTAGTATTGTGACTGTAATTTAATGCCTTCCACTACTTCACATTACTGTAATATGTCACCTTGTAATGGGTTAGCCGTAATGTGGCCCATGAAAAGCTAAATATGGGTACACATATCCTCTTAGGCAGTTAAGTATTCTAACAGGTGGAATAGAAGCTGCAGTAGGCCCATTTCCAACTCCATGCATTATTGAGGAGACAGGGTCTAGTTATGTAAACCAGGGTAAATGATTATCCAGTAGATGATTACTTTATGTTCTAATACCAAGGTTCGGCTGATTCCGTGCCACAACTCAATGAAGCCTGACACTTTGTTTCTTAATGTTATTTTTGGCAAAAGTGTCCGTCTCCATTTGATCGGTCCACTTGCGCCCAGCCAAGACTTACTTACATCCAAATACCGACTCAATTACCTTCAGTTTACCCAACCAGGGCCCAAATAACTCACAATCGCTCTCATTTCCATCTTGAACGGAATTCTCTGATCTCAAGCGTGAAGTATATAACTGCTGGGGCATTTGACTTAAAATATTATTGCCATTATGGCAAGATGTTGAGGCTTTCATGCAGCACAGAGGAAGCCGTTCATGTGTCTTTAGAGATTCACTGCTCGGGCATTAGCGTTTGAAGTGGTTTTGGAGTGCCATGTTTGCTTTCATATTACTTTGAAAATGTTGCTCTGTTGTGGTTATCGAGCTGGTTTTCCTTCTTGGCCTTCTGTAGCTGTCGCTGTGTCTGATGTGGTCATGTCTGATTCTTATTTTCTGTTGTCGCTGCATTAAGACAGACTTTCACCAATCTGGCTCTCTTGCTACCTGTCATATAGCATTTCTCCAGTATTCAATTACTAGTATTTTGTTTGCAATTTCCTGGCTAAGGAAAACGTAATAACTAATCAATGTTAATTAACAGTGTCGTGATTGCTTTGAAGGGAAATTCTACCAAGTTTTTACATAATTCAACCCTTCAGATGTAAACACAGTCATTCAGAATGGTTTAACGTGAAACGGTCCCGTCTGGAGAGAACTACCAACACACACTTCTTTACAATGATGGTGGTGTTATTATCGACAAGGTGCAACTATTAATGACAACAATCTGAGCATCTGAGGTCAATGAACTAATTTTAGGGAAATGTTTGAAATATTTGAGGTTGTCCTTTTTTTTTTTTTTTTTTGCATTTATGAACGTTTAAACGTATTTTTTTCTTGGTCTCAGTGTTTTTGTCTTACTTTCTTTCAGTGAACCCAGCACATTTTTAGTGTACTGAGAGATTACATAGTGAACTACAACAGCATTGTATTAAAACAATGCAGGGAGGTTGGGGTTCTGTGGGTAGGTTGGTGATTCCTGTCCTATGCTGTTATACTCTTAAATTGAAATTCAATTCAATTCAACTGCACGTTTACAGCACTTGTTACAATGTATATTGTCACAATACAGCTTTACTGAAATCTGGTTCCATGCTTATGCAAGCCAAAGTTGAAACTGGCAAGGAAAAAGAGCAAGAGGAAGAAATCTTGGACCAATAGTGGCGACCATCCTTCTCGGGCCGGCACCTAATAGGAAAACAATAACGCAACAAGAACAGTGTAAAAAAAGACAAGACGTATTCAGATTAACCAGTGACTATGGTTAGAAGCCTATCATGATGATGCGTCAGTATGAACTCAGCTTAGTTTGAGGCAGGTAAACAGTGTCCAAAGCTGAATCGGTCTAGATAAAGTCCTTCCAGGCACCACCCTTCTGTAATAAGCAGGTGAGGCTTTCGGGTACAGGAGGAGGGTGAACAGGAAGAGCATACCCAATGTTTGTTCTATGCCTTGTTTGTTGGTTTTTGTACTCTAATATGGCAACAGGCGGTTGAGATTTCGGGCCGTCTAGTTGCTAAAGCTCCAGTCATTCAGAGTCTACCTCTCACTTTCAATCTTCTTCACCTTGACTCTGTTAAGAACAGCCGTATCCTAATAGCGGAATTACTCGATTGCATGTCTTTTAATGAACCGCATAATGTATCCTGTACATCTGTACAACACAATTAAGCCATTGTTCAATCTCCTCCACTGCCTGAGCGAACTTCATAAGCCAAACATATGTAACCTTGCATTCAATTACGGCCATTTGGGTGGCTCGTCAAGCTGTAGTTAGCCACGTGTAACTTAATGCCTGGCCATGTCTTCTTGATTTGTAGCAGTGCCATTAAATGCACTGTGCCGCCATGCCAACTTTTGAGAAGGCATTTAGTTTTTGTCAGCCTTTTGGATTGGGTTGCCTATTCTAGGCCTATTCAGATGTATATAATATTGACCGACTGAGATTTGTGATGTTTAAATCTGCAGTTTGAAGTCCAAAGCCAGAGGCAGTGGAGAGGTGAGCCCATACCAACACAATGGGCCGTCTTTCTGCATATGGACAGCTAATGAGCACCAGGTGTGTGTGTGTGTGCGTGCATGCCCATACCTAAGCTATATGCATTACCACATGCTGGGCTCTTCCTCTAGCTCCCTCTAGAGGTTTCTGAGTGCAAGCGATCAACTTTGTGTGATTTGGGTTGCACTGTTAGGAGCTACTTTTCATCCCAGGAATATAAAAATGTTCAAATTCCATGTGCTTTGGAGTGTCATTACAGTAAAGCCTCACTGCAGAAGTTTCAAAAGTGCTTCAGGTTTCAGTTTCCCTGATCCCCAGGTTTCAGCAAGATTTTGTGAGTTTCCTTTGCATTCCATAGAGGTGAGCAGCCTGGAAATTTAACTGCCTGCAAGAGTTCTTTTTTTCTCCCCTGTTGTAGTAATTGTGGGAAGTGATTATTGTACATACACACACTCTCTCCTACTCCCTCACACACATACACACCCACACACTGCCCCACACTGAAGTATACCACCACGTCAAGGGGAAAACAGCAACCAGATGTGCCATTACTAGAGCAAACCTTACGTACCAAGAGGTAAGACAGAAAGACATTGTTAAGCATAGAGTGAGAGCATTTGTAATACAGTGTGATGTGAAACTGAGAAAAGGACATCAAAATCTTCCTACAGCATCATCTTCAATTCAGGAGAGAAATGCTCTCAGTTGTTTCAACAGCCTGATAAACCACCAAAAGCATCGCCATCAGAGGAACAGTTCTTAAAGATTTGATTTTATAGTGGAATCAAAGCTCCACTCTTGCTTCAGATCTAAAAAAACCACAGGTGTACCTGCCCATCCTTCCACTCTGAGAAGACAACTTAACACTGCGGGTCTGAAAGGACGTGTAGCTTTCAAGAAGTTGTTATGGACAACAAGAAAGAAAAAAAAAAAAAAAAACAGAAGAAGCAAAGTTCTCAGAACAATGGACCAGCCACCCCAGAGGCCATACTTAACCATCTCTAAATGTGCTCAGAACTACTTCACTCATATGAAGACGACAATCTTTCGATGGCAACATCTTCAAGTCTTAAGAGGAACAATTTCAGTTGACCCAAATTACTTTTACTAACTGAGCCAACTACTGATTACCAAGAATGAACCAACAAAAAGACTGAATGGATATCCGCAGTAAAAATAGGATGCACACGCATTGTCTATATATTTGAATTTCATAATCATCACACAGATGTATGTGAATACTTATAGAATATATATATTCATAGAATTTAGAGGATCATTTGGAGCTCTATATATGGCAGAGCAAAACATTCTATTTATAGAATGTATTTTCCATGTGTTTTTACCCTAATTCTCAGCTTTTCTACTTCACATCACCAGTATTTATCATATTTGCCTTTTAATTAGAAAAACTAAAAACATTTTATTAATATTATAAATATTTATTACATTACATTATTACTATAGAGTTTTTAATATTCAAATACTATAATACATAAGAAAACTACTGGGAGAAAAAAAAATCACATTTTTTAGCATCTTTTTTATTATCTGTGTTGTGGCAATGACAATTTGGTCAATTAATTTAGATAATGCTGCTAAAAATCTATTTTAATTTTTTTAACGAGGATTTATTGTTCCTAGGTTCAAAAAATGTTTTATATACAGTACTCTGCAAGACAAGAACGTTGTTAAACATTTTATCTCAGCAGTAACTGTATTTTTGCCAGTAACATTATAAAGATTAATAGATGAATATAGCAAAATAAATGTTATTAATATTTTGGTTAAATGAATACAGTTTGAGAACACAAGCTCCTGACGTCTTGCTGTACTCCAGTCATTGGATAGGTCTGTTCAACTCTCAGCAACAATAGATCTAATTGAATGAAGGATTGTTTAGCTGAATTAGATGTTGGATGGAAAGTATATATACCATGGTTCCTTAAGGAGAGTTTTGAAGATGGTTAAACTATCACACATGCATAAAATGACAACATACTGTTTATTTGGATTCACACTACTTGAACAAAAAACACTTACTGCCAGGATATACAGCCTTACATAAATGCTCTCAGATGCCTTAATACTTTTGGACAGTGTTTAATATATTGTCCTGAAAATGCAAGACAACCAATTCTCCTATATATCATTGTTCTTTTATCCACTGACAATAAGTGTGCAGCTGGCTCATCAAACATACCCTTTGCTGTAGAATACTAAGTAGAGTATTGAGCTGGCCTAAAAAGCTATTTCCTGAAGCAATCCCAGTGCACTTATTACCAATGGAAAACTAGCAGGGCTAAGTAAGTTCCAGCACCTTGAAATGTCAAACGCGTCTAGGTACCCCAAGGTACTTTATATTGTCTTGAAAACAATCCCCATAAAAATAATGGCTGCATACAGTACAGCACTTGAGCGCTTGCCATCCCACTGTGTAAATCTTAAGAACAGTTCTGACAGCCAGAACAGCGTACGGTAAGGAGAGACTTTCATGCCTCTAGGGTGTAGAAAGATCAAACACGCACATACACACAAAAAAAGACAGACTGCGGAGGTTGTCCTAATATGTCATATCTGCCATGTTACACAAGCCATTTAGAGCGATGGTACAATTACATTTAGCATGTCTCTCCACGTGGAGGTTTGATTCATTTAGGCTGAGCATGCCTTACAGGGACAGGTTGGATTGGGTTGCTGGGGTGACTCATTTTGGCGCGGACTTCGTTTCTTACATTCCTCCATATCTGTAGCCCAATTTCACCAACCCAAGGTTCTGTTTTTTTCCCCCAACCCGGAAATCACTGACCTTCAAATGAATTACACTTTGCCCATTTTTCATTGTAATTAGATGCACAAAAAAAGAATTTATAAAAGTATTGACTGTTGTCATACTACTTCGATTAGACAACAGCTTCCTAAAAACGTAACAAAAGTAGCATAGAAGCATGTCCAACATGTCTTAAAATCTTAAAATTAAAATGACTTTAATAAGTCATATGCCATGTTGTCAATGTGTAACTAGGCCTAAACGATTCTGTGATATGGGATTTATGACTTGGGGGAATAAAATGCATACTGCAGATGCAGATTCACAGGTGCAGCTGACACATAGTGAATCACAGTACAGCACATAAAAATTAACATTCACAGCTAGGTCTGTGATTGATTACGGCAAATACGGAGACGTTTATGGACACAAGCAGAACGCAGAAGGGCTATTATTTCATACCCCTAAGCGCTAGTTAATCTGAAAGTACTGCGGCATTAGCAAAGGGTAATTTACAAATGGCCACAGTCATTTTAAATAAGCACAAATATGCACATTTTTGCTCTCTTGCATACACACAAACTAACATGGTGTGGTAGCTTCATACGGATGCTATACAAAAATAGACCAATTGTCCTATAGGCACTGGTGATATTTTAAGATGGTTGTTATGATGTCATGGCAGGTGTCCCAGAGAGGACATGGAGGGGTATTTGAAAGCTGGAGCCAGTTTAAATACGGGTGATTCCCACGGAGCCTCTCTGCGGTACAGCGCACTAGTGGACGAGGACAGCATAGGCTCCTTAAAACTACTGGAGAATTGTCTTCTGCAAGCGGGGACAGAGGAGATATGCTTCAAATGTTACTTCTCGTACACATACCAAAACAGGTGTGTTCTAATAATGCAACAAATGAGGGAAAAATTACCTGACAGCAGCACTCTGCACTGAGTGGCCGACTATACTGCTCTGGCTTGTTGCTCTGTGAGAAACTGTACCTAATAATGGACATAAAGATGTACTGGTTTGGTGCATGTGTGCACGTATCAGTTGACTTGTTTTGAAGTAAGAGAAAGCAGAATACAACAAAGCAAAGCATGTTTAAGTATTTGAGCAAGATTCTATTCAACCGACCAACATGTCTTCTACAAATGAAGAAGTAAACTCAGTTTTAAGGACCTACCATTTGGGAGCAATTCAAAAAACAGTGGGGCAAGTTCACCCGACATTCAGTAGAATTCATACAAACAAATTTAATTCTATACAGTTCTTCTGTGTTGTTTGGCGTAAACAAGCTTTCCTATTTAAATACATATAAATATGTTAAATATAATAAATATCAAAAACATTGCCGGAATGATTCTTGCCCGCAAGTAGATCAGCAAATGATAAAATTATTTGATTTATTTATAGCATTTTTATATAATGGATTATGTGGTGTCCTGAATTTACATGGGAGGAATGTGGGGCATACTAGAGGCAGCTTAGTTGCAACATTGTGTTAAGAGTAACCACACCATGTGGGGTCTGTACTTTGGCCTGGCTAGCCCTCACTATGTGTTGTTTATACGCTTCCAAACAATGCCACATTTCAGTAAGGGTGTAAAACAAAAACAACATGGGTGTAAATACTGTGACGTACTTACACAAAACTGTCATGTTACAAATGGTGAATAGGTTGCTGTGAAAATTAACTATTGATGTATAAAAGTGATGCATAATATAATAGTAAAAACACAAATAAGATATTTGACCTTTGTACACTAACCTATACGGCCATCTTTTGGAGGGCTGATGAGACAAAGTCTTGGGGAGCTTCCAGAAATTTCTGGCTAGAAACACAGAATTTTCGGATTTTGATTAATAATGGCTGACCTGATTATAGAAACACATATGATCTACTAATAATAATCTACTAAGACGTAGATCTACTAATAATGTATTCACGCACTTGAAATGTACATAAACCACATAAATGACAAACTGTGACTTGGTTTATTCACAGACACTAACATAAATGTATTCAACTAAACAGATTAACAACATAGACTTACTTTACGGAAAAACCCTCTGCTGTCAACATCCATGTTCTCAACCCTGATAAAGAATAATCAAACAACTGTCACAAGTGATTGGTACAGTTATGGTACAGCACAAACACTTCAGGCCACTTTATCAATACTCATGTCTTGTGTTTTGCTAGCCGTTTACAATCAATATCAAAAATGCTTCGGCACTGCCGCCTACCTGGTGTTATATCAAACTAAAATCGAAACATTTTTGGAGTCTGGTGTGCATGTCGCTCTTTACCATCATCACATGACATAACTGTAGGTGTTTTGTCAAAGAACCCAAATAGACATTTATAACCCATCCAGACCATTACACCATCACCCCTGCTCCACTCTCCAGCTCTGTGGTGGGCGCCTACTCCATAAGAGCTAAGCTTAAACAAACATCTATAGACTAATCATGGACTATGATGAATGGAGGGAGGATACTCCGAGTTTACATGGACAGGATCACCTTTCTGCCTCACAGCGCACAACTGTTGTGATAGCAGCTCTGGAGCAGAAGGCTCTGTAGCAAGGCAAAGGAAAGCACTGGAGACAACCCCCATTCTCTATGTTAATGCTAAAGCAAACACTGTGCCATAGTCCCCATATGTCAACCATTTACGGTCATTCAGTCCAAGCAGACTGGGGCTGGGGGGGTGAGGGGGGTGACTGTTGACTATTTGGGGAACACATTACAATACATGTAATGACACCAATTATGTTTTAAAGTCAAAAACAAATGTTCTTACAATTATAAAACCAAAACAAACTATCCTTTTTTGTAATATACATTTTAAGCAGGAAAGGCTTTCTGTTTTGTAGTTGTATTATCTGTAACTACAATGTTACAGCAAAGAATCATACATGGTAAAAAAATTGCACATTATGAGAGTTCATATAGGAGAAAAATAAAGGTAAGAACACAGATCATGGTACTTACCAGCTTGTAGTGGATAAACGGTGGGGCAAAGACACTGGAGAGGAGTAGGGGATTTTTGTCACTAGAAGTGTAGAAGGAGAGGGGAAAAGACAATTATGACAAAAATGATGTATTAGTCAAAGTTTGACTAATAATAAATAACTATACAAAGGTGTTTGTCCATCTCATCAATGACTCAGTAGCTCCCTCTTGTGTTAAACATATTACTTTTAGCATGTCTCCTTTAGCAAGTGCTTCTCTCTACACTTTTAGGAAGACCTGTCGGCATATTCTGATAGGTTACAGGGGGCCCTGCTCTCCACTGCTCAACCGTAACTCATTATAACATAGTGATCACCAGATGACTATCTGTTTTTATGGTTCTTGTCTCAGTATGAAAAAAATGTTTCTCAGAAAGTAAAGACCATCATTTGTATACAATATACACCCCACAGGGGATATTCCAGTATACAGGCACTTTTGTTTTAGTTATTTAATATACATCCAGTGCATACATTTATTTTTTCCAACTTCATACTTTGCAGTATGGCGTAAAAGCAGCAGGAGCCGAAGTTATACAACGAATAAAAAGCAACAGACTGCATTGCAGTCATCTCTGTTCCTACACTTTATGCAAAACTCTGCTAAAAAGCAGCACACTAAAAAGCTGCATACAAATATTAAATCCGTCCAGAACTCTTGGGTAATAATTCTGTTCTGTCTTGAGAAAGAAGAATTGTGTGTCTGATCCTAGGAATACCATACGCACAGTGAAGTATGGAAGTGGGAGCATCGTAATATGGGTAATAATAGGGAGTCAATTCTTAAAACGTGGATTCCTTGACTCTTAATACATCTGGGAAACGGGGTTAATTGTGATTCTATTTGATTACCAGCTTAAACAATTCCATCACTGTTTACCAGCCACTGTTAGCACAAACTCTACTCACAAAAACCTTTTCTATTATGTCCTGTACAGCAACTCTTTATTTTCTTCCTGACTTGGACTGCAATAAACAATTGTTAGAAACAGCACAAGGAACAAAAGCTGTTTTTCACAGAATCATGTGGAAAATTTCCACCTTAAATGATGCTGTTTTTACATTTCACCTTACTTCAAGGTAACTGCAACTTCCACCTCTTAAAAAGAGGAAAAAAGTTACATTCAGCTTTTTCTTTTTTCTTCCTTTAGAAAAACATCTCTTTCAAGAATTCTGAGTATAGTAATGATTTTCTCAGTTTATCTCAGTTTCACCTCACCCCTCATAATGTGAACTGATTTTTTGTCATATCACTACAAACTTATGACCAGGTCTAGGGATGTGACTGTAGTCATTGAAAAAAGCTGAGTTGAAAAATAGCTTACTGTAAATGTCTAAATGCTGTAACTGAGCCAAAATGCCTTTTATTTTGCAGTATCTGAATACATTTTTTCTTATCAATTTCTTTGTCTATACTTACAAATACAAACCCTTTTGTTTATACGGTATGTATAAGTACGCAAGGAAAGTTTGAGATGAAGATGCAAGTATGATGAACAAGAAAAACAGTAAGTTCCTGAATATCTGTTTCCTCTCACTATATATTCCACTATACCTGGTTTGAAATTCTCTGGTGCATGCACATCCCTGTTAGAATGTGAACCCATTCTGGAGCTGAAAAGAAGTATACATGTAAATTACAAAGCACAGTGCTGTGAAGACATATTTGTTCCCTGAATGCTTTTCTAAGAAAAAAAAAAACCATGACTCAATGCTTACTATATTCATTAACTACAATTTAAGACATGTAGTGAACAATTACAACATCAAATAAACAATTTATTTTTTCACAATGTTAGTACATGTTAGGTCCTCTAACTATCATTATGTTTGAAAAACTATCATTATGTTTAAAAAATACCTTTGATGCTGAAGAGCTACTTCTAACTTTGATATGTAGGCACTCTGCTCTGTAATTTTTCTGAACAAAATAAAAAGGGAGAAAACAGTAAACAGTTTATACTCAATCAGATGGAGTCATCAGATCTCTTGTAAAACTCTTACTTTGACATTTGTTGCATCTCTTGTTGCATTTTGATTACGGTCTCCTTCATTTTCTCATTCTATAAAGAAAACATATTAATATTCTGACGCACCTCTAATTTTTACCCCTGTAATAGAGCCAATAATGTAAAACATATATGTTACAATGTTTTGTCTAATAAAAGCAACTCTTACCTTTTGTTGATAGTGGGTGAGTAACCTTTTCTGGTGTCTTGCCTGGAACTGCATAACCTAAAGTGGTGGAAGAATGCATTTTATTTAAAACAATATCTGTTGTTGCGTCAGACTGTGCTAACAGCGTATTATAGTGGCAAGAGTTCAGGTTAAACAAGCAATGCACAACCACCATAATTGTCACCTTGCTTATCTCTGAGAGGTATTTGTTTGCAATTGTGTTTATGTCCGAGAAGAGTGCCTTGACCTCTGCGCTGCTCTGAAATGAGACATATATAAACTTTATCAATATGAGTTGTAGCCATAAGCATCATAAATCAACAAAAATTAAAATTAACATGCTCCTTACTTTGTCTGAGAGTAGAGACAGTTGACATTTTGCTTTGCAGATCAGACACTCGCCTTCTTTTCCTAAAAGTAATAACAAATAGCATAAGGGGGCCATTTGCTGACACTCTGTAAAACTACATAACAACCACTAGATGGCTGAATATTCTAACATTTGATGAGCTCACGTCATACTACAGAAGAGGGAAAGAAGTTTTACAACACCACAGATGTAAGCTCTGGTCTTGTAAAGCAACTATGCTGCTAAAGTCCCGTGTAGGGTAAAAACCTGGGTAAAAACAAGATGTAATCATTCAAATCCAAAATGTGTGACTTCAATTGAAATGCACAAATGCACATTATATCTATTAGTTAACAAAGGGAAAATACATCTTTCAGACATTGTGCAAAATACCCATTGGTATTCAGGGAGGCCCTGTAATGGCAGGCTACCTCAGCATTGGCTGGCTACTCAGGCACTCTGGAAATGCTTTTTTCTAGTTTGGTAGGTCTTCCACAAATTTACTGAGACCTTAGTCATCTCCTCTTTTGTTGCTGGTTTGAGAAATGATTAACAATCCACTCTTTCCACCAATCTCTTGGGGATACAGGAAAAAAGTTCTCGGATTTCCAAATACGCTACAGCATATTATAAAGTTTTTCAGAGGTATCCCGAGCATGGTTACAGTTACAAGGCTATGAGGGTCGAACTGGGTGAACCGATTTGCTACAGCACCACCATCTATTGTTAGTTAAGAATGTAAAAAACAGTAGCCGTTCCCTGAATTTGTATTTGTGCATGTCATTTTCTTTAATGAACAGCTTGACTTCACAAGAAGTTTGTTTTCAGGAACCCCTGAGAATTTTGACTTTGAGACTTTCGGGGGGACAAAAGGGTTTGGGGTCCCGAATCCTCCAAGGAGCCTCTGTATTTCACACCTTGCTTTCAGGGTGGAGTTCAGAGTAAAACATGTTCAACCTTAATGGAAATCTGAGGAGAGTCAATGGTAGATCGCAAACAGTACTGTGCAAAAGTCTTGGGTCGCCATTAACATAGTTTAAAACTACTGACCTTTAAAGGTCATGTGGTATTGTTTATAAAACCTTACATAACATTACAATATCAAAGATATAAACAGTAAAAACATGACTGTCTCCAAAAGGTTTCATGTTTAGATGGTCTAATACAGGGCTGTCCAAAGGGCCAGTGTGGTTTTCCTTCCAACAGGGCAGGAGCTCACCTGATTCCACTTGTTTGGAGCCTGAGAACAACTCATTAAACAACTGTAATCAGCTGTTCTCCTGCTTCTTCTGGATGAAAACCTGCAGCCACACCGGCCCTTTAAGAATAAGACTGGATACCTGTGGACTAAGATATTTGCATGAAACTGAATATACCAAGATGACACCTGGAACAGAAGGAACACATATCACGCCAAATTACCTTTATGAAAGCACACGTTGCAGATGATGTGACCACAATTAGTCACGGCCAGGAGGCGGTCAGGTCCTGGAGACTTAAAGCACGAATTACAGCATATCCAATGGGACATAGTCTGTGTGGTTTAACACGTTTTAAAAATTAACAGAGTAAAATGTCTAGTCCGGAGGTAAGCTAACTGACCATCTGTGGAAGAAAACGCTCCAAAAACACTGCTTATAGGCGACGCAACAGTTAAAGGGGTATATAAAGCACAATTTAATGATATTGGGTTGGAAAACAGATAAATGGGAACGCAGATACATACTAGTAAGTCATAATAAAGTAGCTATCTAGCAAAAAAAAAGCCCCCAGTTCATCCACGTCGTCCCAGAAGCAGCAACTCAGTTGTAAAGCTAGTTTTATCCAGCTAGCTTAGCCTCCTCCGCACTGGCTGTCGGCTAGGCCAGCCGGCTAGCTCGCCGTTTATGAAGAAGAGGAAATTCGTCGTTTGGTTGGCTTACTAAGGTGTTTAAACAGCTCTCAGTAGTAGATTAAACATGCTGACTGTCTGTTCTGCAGAGACAGTCAGGTAATTCAGACGCTTTTTGTCTCTTTTGGCTTTTTCTGCAAAGCAGCGAGATCACGTTAGTTATCGCGAGAGGTATCGCGCAGCGTTTTTCTTCGTAGAGGCTGGTATTCAGAGATGCGCGGGAAAGCCAAGTGTCCACAACCAAACGTCCAGCAGGTGTTAAAACTGAGTATAAATAGGACAATTTATGAACAGTAACAGCACTTTATTATATCAGTCAGGTAACACGTCAAAACAAGGTTATAGACAGTATTTTTATCGTAGCTGGCAAGACTGATTGACAAATTGTTAATGTCAGATAGCTAGTAGCATAGCTAGCTAATCAAGTCAGGTTCGTTTTGCATGATATGTTAGCTTACAAATAGCCTACTGGAGCTACGAGTAATTAGACCAACTTCTTTTCGATTAGAAAGTTTCCCAGGCTTCTCATTTGCCAGACTCCAACGACCAGTAGTATCGAAGTCTGGATAATTGCCCACCACAAAACATTTCCGTTCGTTTCTTCGCTCATCTGTCGAAATGTCTCCTCACGTTCCTGCAAGTAACAGTACAGTGAACGGTTATAAAATAGCCTAAAATACATAATAATAGCTTAATAATTACCTCAACAAAGATTTGTAAACATGATCAGAATGACAATTTTTGGCCAAGAAAGTTGTTACTAAACGTTTCTAGTCCGAACTGCTTTCTCACCCTCTGGAAGTTCTGCTGCTTGTTAATGTGCTGGATCTGGTCAATGAGGTGCCTTAATTTGAATTCCATTATCTTTACTGTGTCTTTCACCTTTTCAGTGCTGGGATCCATGACATGCTCACCAATCTGGACATCTAGATGCACCTTCTGCACATTAAGAGTAAAGGTAATTTTTTTTACTAGGCAGATGCCTCAGTTAATGTAGATTCAGAATTTAAGTGCAATTTTACATCAGTATTTCGAAGGTGCCACAGAATGGAAAATTGTACACTCATCATCAAAATAATAGTTGCACCCAGAAGGAAGTGTTGGATTGCGATGCTGTTTGAAAGGAAGATAAAAGTTACCAGGAACAATAAATGATGATTTAGAGTGATATGGGCAATATTTACTGAACTACACGTACAGAAGTAGTGTCTCTCATTATGGTGTCAGGCCACTGTGTTTGATGATGCAACATGCCAGATGTCTCAGTATGGAGTTGTAGGGGTTCCTAATGGTGTCCTGTGATAATCCATCCCATGTAGCTTGAATATTCTCACACAGTTCCTGCAGATGTTGCGGTAGGGTGAAAGTGGAGTGACTCCAGGCCTTCTGGACATGTGACGCATGATAACAAACCATTCATTTTGGCGCTGACCACGGTGCCTCCACACACGGATTAGTTGGTCGTCTCTACCAAGACAAAAGATGATCCGCTGCCATTCCGAGTCACTCCATGACAGTCTGGCAAGACACCATTGCAGTCTTTGGCCGTGCTGACGTGGTGTTAAGGGCAGTCGTCGTAATGGTCTGTGTGCATGTAGTCCTGCGTTGTGCATCTAGTACATATAGCCTTCCGATGAGCACTCAAATGCAGCATGAGCTCTGATATTTTAATGTTGGTTAGCTAAATCATCATGACTCAACAACTGAGTAAGGATGCAGCTTTCACTACAAGTCCCCTCACTGCTCTGTGATACCCTGGGGTTTTCTCTCTAGTCATTTAACCTTGTTGCTGGATGTGTTAGTGAGTTTCTAGTGCAGTCGAGTTTTTACAGGTGCCTGTTTCTTGGAATTTTGAATTTGATTCCCATTCCTATGGCTAACTAAATAGTCTTCATGATTGTATTATATAGCTTATTTACACAGAGGTAAATTTTCCTGCCTGTGTCTAATTCGACATTGCGTCTAAGTGATCATTGAGGTGTCTCCCTGTAAACCTGTACATTGGAGCAGAGCTCATTTAATTATCCACAAGTTCACCAAAAAAGGGAAAACAGCTTGTTTCATTCTAGGTTTGAAATATGGGCACGTAAAACTTGCTGAATAAATGCTGAATAAATGCATTCTGTGGCACAGCTCAAGTCAAACATTGCAAGTACGGAGAATATCATTATGGCAAGCACAAGCATTTTAAAGGAACTTGTCTTGCAAGGTATAGAAATCCAGAATTATGAATGAATTCAAACACCTCTTGTTTAAAAATAAGTAAATAATGAAGAATTACTATACAGTTTGATTTCTCACTTTCTTCATGTGTATCTGAGACAAAATGCTGTCCCTAAAGCAAACCCAGTCCACCTTTGTAATCAGACACACTGTGGTTCATAACATTGTCCATAAGTAAACACTCCCCAAAAAACTTAACCCAAATGACTCACCAGACGTTCCCCTACAAACTCTGAGAATCTGGTAGAGTTTGATTTCACACAAAGCAAATGCTGACCAGAAGCATGGGATGTGAAAGTGAATTTTCCATGTTTACCAAAGCGTTTCATCAGCAGTACCTGCATATAATAACATGTTCAGTTCTTCTGGATACTCTGAGGTAGCAAATAAGATTATAAAACAAACACTGTTTAATAATGTGGTATAATCAGTATCTCTGACCTCAGCGTTAGGGTCTTTGACAGTGACAGTTAAACCAAGGTGTGGAGAGTTGTCTTGCCTTTTTTCTTCCCAGCGCTGTAAAAAGAAATAACCTTAAGGAAAGAGAAAACACAGTAGCTCAGGGTTACTTTTGTTTTGCCATTGTCATTAGATAAGCTTCATAATGGATGGAAACATTCTCACTGTTACTTTTACATTGCTAATAAAGAGCTGTAATTTAAAATATTTTACACGACATTCTAGTGTGAGCATGTAACTAAAACACAGAATAACTGAAAACTGGTAGATATTGAAAATGCAGCACGTTTGCTTCACCTGTAACAAGAGTGCCCTCTGGAATCTCCTCAATGATGCACTTTTCCTTCTGTTGCGACAATTCAAAGTACATTGCAGATGCCAGATTCCCAAAGCATATGATCAAGAGGTAAGTCCAACTTGACTTCATTGTAGTAGCTTGAGAGATAATAATTCTAAAATGAGAAACAGAAACAAAACAAGAATGGTATGAAAGGTGGATATCTGTGAGAGTTGTAGGTGAGTTCACCGTGTGAAATGTCCAGCTGCACATTTTTTGTGTGTTTCTCTGTGCTCAAACAAGGTTAACAGAAAAGAGTGTGATAAGACTACTGCAAATGCTCCCCTACATTGATAAAGAAACTTAAATAGTTAACCTATTAGTGCTTGATAAAGGTCCCTGTGTAACGTATTGACTGTTAAACTGCTAAATTACAATTTTGTTTCAGTGATGAATTACAGGTTGATACGTATGATGACAAAAAACTCAAATACAGTCAAACAGTCAACACGTTTGGTTCTTTAGTTTTGTATTTTAGCTGTGATGCTCATGTAGCTAATTTATAATGCGCAGTCTTGCAAGCGAGACTTCGGCCAATTGTCAAAGAGTCTGTGCTTTCGTTCACATAAGAACTGTGTATTTTGATAGGTAAGAGTTGTTTTACTGACCACAGACTACGGATGCAAAGTTATATCCTAAAGTTATATCCTAAATCACGTTGATAACATTTCAAACCAGCATTGGATGACATGTTTATTATATTGCAAACCAATATTTGATGACATGTTTATTATATGCTGGAAGAGCACCTTCAGGTCTAAGTGATGCTAAATGGCTCCCACAGCACCTGCAGTTACTCAGTGAAATGTTGTACCGTAGCACATATTTATAGGGAAGTTATTTGTAAGTAACGATGTACATAGATATCTTAAATTCTCCTATCAGAAAATACCACCACCATTTACACTACAAAACTGAAGTTAACTTTTTATTAGAAATTTTCTGTTTTCTGACACAGACCTGGAAAGTTTGAGCAAGAAGCTGGTGTATGTTGTTATCAGGAAATGTATTGTTCTGAATTCTGCCCCCTTAGCGTGCATGTGTGTCAAACAAGCATATGGATGCTGCAGATTAAAATCCCAGTTTGGGAGGTTTGAATGCATTTCAGGCATAATGATAAACATTAAGATAAGGATAATTATTATGAGAGCACCTTAAACAGTTTGAACATATTTTAAAGTTGCCAACCTCCATTAAAAACAATGGTTTTACCTGAATGACAGGGAAATATAGATTTTTCAGAGGGTTTGTCTTTTTCTGGACAAATCCAGCAAGTTGGAAGGCAATGCAGGTAGAAATGATACAGTGGTGGAGAAATCTGTCACTTGGTTTAATAAAACATCATTCTATAAAGAGCGCTGTACATTTGTATATGCTGAACAGCGAGTTCATATAGCCAACCCCTAGTATTGGGGGCGTAACAATGCATCATTAAATTGTGAAATTATGATGCAAAACTGTGACAATGTGCATCGTGAAGATGTGCCAATAAATCATAGTGCATGGACATTCTAATTAATTTTCATCTAATGCAACTGCACTAGTTAAAGATCAACATTTGTAAATGATCAGCACCAATCAGCACCTCGCCCCAGCACTCCTGTGCAACAGCATAAGTATAGTCATAATTTTCCTTCAGTCAAGATTTGTTCAAAATATCATGAGAAAACTGAATTGTGTACCCAGTATGATGAATTCTAAATGAATCGTGGGCTGAGTTTATAGTTACACTCTTACCGATATTTTGCTATCTTTTCCATTTCTGCTAAACAGTGCATGGATATGTGGATAGCCAATCATAATGCATCTGACTGACATCTGACTGACATACTGTAAACCTGTTGCTTAACAGTCTTGCATCAATAATATTTACACCCCCAAAATTTACAGCTGCACACGTTCTAACCCAGTGGAACAGCAACAATGAAGCAATGGAAAACAGAAAACAGAAATAGAAATGGCAGACTGTGCAGAAACATACATTTCCAGGTTTATGAAGGCAGTGTCTGTACTTTAATACTCTTCCTAAGGAACTGGCAGAGGGCATGGTTGATGTACCAACTCCAGGACCCCAACCAGTCTAGCTTCAAACCAGCACACTCAACTGAAACTGCCCTCATAGCAGTGACTGAGAGGCTCCAGGTAGCAAGATCAGCCAAACTGTCATCAGTTCTGATTCTTCTTGACATCCCTGCAGCCTTTGACATGGTGAACCACAAGATCCTCCTGTCGGTCCTCACCAATCTTGGAATTACTGGCTCTGCACGGAATCACTGCTTGGAATCACTGGCTCTGCATGGAAGTTTGAGTCCTGTCCAGGGGGGGCTCTTAACAGGTAACATGGAAAGGGTACACATTAGCTTTCTGCAGGCTCTCCACTGGTATCCCTCAAGGCTCTGTGCTGGGTCCCCTTTTCTTTCACTCTACACCTATTCTCTTGGTGAAGTAATTGCCTCTCATGGCTTTTATTACCACTGTTATGCTAGCGACACTCAATTAATGCTTTCCTTCCCACCATCTGATACTCAGGTTTGCACTTGTGTATCAGCATGTCTGACTGACATCTCCTCATGGATGACAGCTCACCACTTGAAGCTCAGTCCTAGCAAGATCAAGCTGCTGTTCATCCCTGGCACTACAGGTGTTCACCATGATCTTGCCATCTCATTTGAGAACTCCTTGATCGTTCCCTGTGAAGGTGCAAGAAGCCTTGGTATAATTCTGGATCACCAGTTATTGTTTTCAGCCTATACTGCGAACCAGACTCGGTCATGCAGATTTCTCCTCTGCAACATATGGCAGATTCGAAACTTTGTCTCTCAAGAGGCCATCCAGTTGCTGTTCTAGCGGCTTGACTACTTTAACTCGCTTCTGGCTGGTCTTCCTTTGCAGACCATCAGGCCCTTGCCACTGATCCATGACTTGTCTTCAATCTTTCCATATTACCTCACATTACACCATTGCTGTACTCCATTCGCTGGCTTCTGGGAGCTGCCTGAAGCAGATTTAATCCCTACCTTATGGCAATGGTTAAGACTCAGTCTGTACCTCAAGCCCTTGGTTGGTTGACCCGCCGTCGTTCAAGATTCATGGAAGACAAGTGTCAAGACTCTTATCTGTCCTAGTACCCAGATGGTAGATTAACCCTCCACTGGCTGTCCGAACAGCAGACTCTTTTACTGTGTTCAAATGCAGACTGAAGACTCTCCTCTTTGTGCTTAAGGGAGCACTAATCAAAAAATATTTTGCATTGTATTGCACTCATGCAGCACTTAACTTGTTTTCTGTTCTCTAGGTAAGAGCACTGGCTAGGCATTGCACTTGTATTTATAATGAATAATGTATTTAACTCTATGTTGTTCTTTCTAGCTATCAGCACTGGCCTTAGTTCAGACAGTGTCTGAACTCAAGGGAGGTTGGACTCTAAACTGTTTGTACTAGCTAGGACGCATTCTCTGACTGAACACTAAGCACCTTTGTACTGGATAAGAGCATCTGCTAAATGCCGTAAGTAAATGTAAATATAAATGTACATCTTTAAACAAGTCTGATGTTGACTATTTATTTGCCAGTTTCTTAACTGAATGTTCTGTTTCACCTTAAACGCTCCAGCTTGTTTAGGCGCCAGAATGTTATTGTGGCACCTTTTAATTGGAGGGGAGAATCCACAAACCTTGATCTGCTCGTAGATCTTAAAGTGATCTCAGACAACTTTAATTCCAATATGTTAGTTCGCTGTGCATATTTTATTCCGGGCAGTTTCCTAAAATGTAGCTGATATCCAGGATGCTTTGCGCAGAAAGGAGCAATTGCAAATTTATAAGCATCTCAACCCCAACTGTGACCAGTGGTGGATGAAGTACACAAACCATGTACTTCAAAAGTGTACTTCAAAAGTCAAAGTAGAGATACTCAAGGTAAAATATTACTCTAGTAAAAGTAGAAGTCCTCCATTTAGACCTCCACTTGAGTAAAAGTACTAAAGTATTTACCTTCAAATGTGCTTAAGTATGGAAAGTACAAATAGTATGATTTATTGTGGCTCTAATGTCCTATTATCATTTCTGGAACAGGACTCTTGCTTAATCAGCTCATTTTAGGTGAAGAGACTCTAGTGTCACTCTCGGTCCACCAGTCTTTTAATAAAATAAGTCTATTAATTAGTCTGACACTGATGTTTATTCAAATGATCATAAGCACAAAACACTGAAGCAGAACGGTTTCTATTAAGTTTCCAGTAGTTTCGGTTAAAGATTTATTTGCAACTTAGTTCATAAAAATTAAAAACTTTAAACAGATGAGTCACAAATGAGTTTTCCTTTACTATATTGCATCTGTAGGTTCATAAACCTAAACTAACCAAAACAAATTTACTATAAAAGGAAAATAGTGTTTGTATAAATTTGCCAGTCACAAGTGCATGTGTACATATTTCTGTATTGTGGTCTATTTACCCACAAAGTCAGGAACAATATGTTCTATCTGTTCACTAATGCTTTGATGTGTGATTGTCAGTCAGTGTTAGTATTAACCCCATCCTGCTTTAACTACAATACCTTCCTCCAGGTGGTCCTTGGCGTAGTCCAGGCCTGAAATGGAGATTTCCATGGATGCTAAGAATCCATGAATAAGCTTGTTTCGTTTTGACATTTTACATTTTTATGCACAAATAAGCCAAAAGTAGCTACAAATTTCACATAATGTAGTGGAGTAAAAAGTAAGATATTTGAGTTTGAAATGTAGCGGAATTAAAGTACAAAGTTGTCCAATTTTACATTTAATTACATTTACTTAGTTACTGTCCACCACTGACTGCAACCTGTAAGCAGCAACCATGTTGTATGCTTTCATCAATTTTTGATAGCTGAAGTAGATGATCTTAACTGAGTCATAGTGACTAACAACTTACTTTGTGTTGTTGTTGAAATTGGACAACTAACTAAACAGTGTGAGAACATAGCTTATTTCACAGAGGTTCGTTTTTAATTTCTTGCATGTGTCTATTCCGACTCCTACTGCTCTGCTCCTGTAAGGTGCTATAAGGTGCATAATTCAACAAAAACATGTGAATGCAGCATAACTGTCCAGCTCTTCCCTCATTCTGTATCAGCTTTTGGCTGATTGGGCTGAATGGCGAACAGGAGTATTATAAAAACAAAGCAGCAACACCTATGTTGACAGGTTTATTTGTTCATATTTACAGCTTATATATACAGTGTATTGCAAATAATGTACAAACAATGTCTTTATTTAGCTTAATTAATTGATTTGATACTGGACTTTAGTTGATCAGTCCACATCAGGGTATCAGTTCATAGCAACCATTGTTACTTTCCCTAAATTCAATAAGAAAGGCATAGACTAGCTGATGCTGCTTTCTCAGAGAATATGACACTGGAGGGCAATTATTTCAGTATGGAGTAAACAGTACATGATCTGGTGCCAGTTTTACTTGTGTTTTTATCTTAAGGGGATTTTTATTAGAATCATTCTTAAGTCGTTTTTGGCCATGTTAATTTTGGCTTCAGTATGTCGCTTATATAGTCTGGTGTGCTTGCTTATTATGATCTTATCAGTGTCGTGGCATGAGCCACCAGTACCATTTAAATTACCATTTACATTTGTCGTATTATGGGATTCCATTAGTAGCCTTGTTTTCAGTCTCTGGTCCAAACCACAGCTTTGCGTAGATGTGTCACCAACGCTATGGTGAAAATTTGGAGATAAATTTTGAGTCCTCATTTAGCAGATCGTCACACACAGTTGTCAGGGACACAGGCTTTCTCCTCTTCCAGTGGAGGGCAGGCAGCACCGTTGTTAGCAGGGTGTAAATGAATGTAACGGGTTCGATGTCTCACTCCTTTCTCACCGCACTGACCTTTGCACAGACCCCAAGGTGACCAGAGAGACACCTCACAGTCGAGAGGAGTATCTGAGGACAAATACAATGGAAGTGTTACAAAACCTGTGGGAAGGGTGTGGAAAAGTACTGATGTCAAGCTAAATTGTGACTCATGATATATGACTAAGCCACTCAGCTGTCTGAGTTAATTTGTTAAAGACATCTTTTTCACCTTTACGGTACAGTTAGAAGGAATGTTTGCACTGTTTTGTTTGTTACACACAGTTTGTTTGCTAAGCTTTAGTCAACTGTGGCTTAACAGTTACGGTAACAAAATGTATTTAAAAAATTGAGTTACAGTTACACTTCTAAACAGCTAAATAACAAGAATGATTAATAAAACTGCTGCTTTTCTGTAATATTTATATTAGGGATTGGCATTTCAGTCAAATTCTGGTATTTGAACTTATTATACAAAACCTATTCGAATGATCCCTCTGTCTGTCTTCCTCCCAAAACCAATGCTACAGACTACTGCAAACCCACTGGAAACCACCAAAGACAGTGCCACAACTTCAGTGACACAACTGCCATGTCTTAATATTACTTATATCACAAAGACCACTTAGACACAAATCTATAGCAGGTGATGTGACATGGAATTTACACTGAGAAAGTCTGTCAGTCTAAACCGGCAAATGCATCCATTAGCTCAGCTAACATTATTAGTTACAATGTATTTAATCTTGTACTTTTAGCTGGAAAACAGTGATAAACAATTGAGCTGGGCCTACACTGCATGATTTTTAGACCAATTATAACCCAGATTTCCCCCTTCTGAAAGTTTTTTACCAGTCTGGGGAAATCTTGCTTCTTAATAACTGAAATGTGTATGTTGCACCTCTCTCTACCTTGCTATTTAACAAGAGCACCCCTTGACGAAATGTAAGTTATTCTGTAAAAGACTGACATTCTTTTTTAAAAGATAGTGGGCATACTTCAGCTGGCTACAGTAGTCTTTAGTATACGCTTCATTCTGTACCTCCTCTGGTGTAATTCAGCCATCTTCCTGGATGTTTAATATGAGAACATTAGATCAATCGAAAAGCTGTTGTAAATAAATTTAACATTAGATTTTTTAAACTTTCATGACTATTTGAATATTAGAATATTTAGACTTGTTCTTTATTTCAATGCATTTTTAAGACCATGGCCATCCAAAGTGTAAGTTGTTTAAAAGACAATGTGATATATCACAGCTGTCATATTTATAGAGAGTGACAGTCAAATTATGTCATTTTGATTTTTGGGATGTTCCGTGTCTGTTAAGGTTGTAAAAAAATATTTTTATCTGACTCTTCTGCAGGTGAATTTATACCTGTAACGCTATGGGAAAAAAGTGGGAAAAAACGCTATGGGAAAAAAGGAGTGGAAAATTTCTAATTTGACATCCAAAATCATGTAATCAAGCTTGGATGTTGTTATTGAGATAAAATGCTTCAATAGAGAAAACATGTGGACTTTAAACAGTTATAAAACCTGAGTGTGTCCTTCTGTATATAAGGCATGTCACTGACAACATTTGACTTTTTTTGCAGACTGCTCTTCCTAAGTATAATTTATTCCAAATGTCTCCCACATGGTGCAGAAAAATAAATAATTATTGATGTTATTCATATTGAGCTGGACATCCTTTCTTTCTGTAGACCCATCCACAAGTCATGACCTTGTAAAATGCTAATCTCTATCACAGATTTAGAGAAAGTAGGAAAGCAGAAGGATGGAAAGGCTGGAGTTGACATCGCATATTGCTTCCATGACAAACACTTCCTGACTGCTGAGTGTCAGAAAAACTCCAAATGGGCTGGACCCCATCATCTTGTTTGGGGTTTGTTGTTTAGGTCGCCATGGGGACGGATGAACAGCTTTGCTGACACAACGTGCTACAAGCCTACATTAGATTTAATTACCATAAATTCTCTCAAAGAATCCTCTGTTGCTTTTAAAGCTTGGCATAAGTGCTATCACTGCATATACTAAAAGCTCTTTTTGTCTCTAAATTACAGTCTCTTGAAAGAACAGTGGTGGATAATGGATTTTTTGGAATGACTGTAGATTCCATCCTCGTTGAGGCTGTTTTGTGCGTGTGTTGGTTTGCGTAGCACAAGTAGGACAGTTTTGTGAATTAGTTGGTTTTGTGGTATTTCAAAACTTACTTATGAGAGACTCATCTATTTCGTTGCCAGTGGGGATCTGGTTAGACTGCGTTGGCTCAATGGGCAGATTGAAGACCTGATTGTTCTTGATCTTGGTTAGTGTGACCTTGGCTATTGGGGGAAGATGCTTCAATCGAGGATAGAAGAACGAGTTTGCTGGATGGCTTGGAATTGATGATGTAATCTGAAAAGAACAAGAGAAACCAGAGTAATTCCTGATGCCTGATCGTGGTTTCAAATATTGAGACTTTCAGTTAAATATTCAACTCAAATGTTTGTGGTCAGGGATATCCTGTGTGGTTTGGGCTTACCTGTGTGACTTTGTCTTGGGGAATAGTCTCAAAGTTGGGTGAAGAAAAAGTGAAGCCACTGTCTGTGCCAGCATCATAAGGAAACAGGTCAAGGCTTATGTTTTCTTTCCAGTGGTCTCCTTCACACAGATTTAGACTGTCTACACCGACAAACCAGTCTGGGCTGGGCACAAGCCGCATAATAAAGGACAACTGCAGAACAAGCACAATGTTAGCATTCTGTGGAATTTACATTTGTCTATACGTAACTTGCAATTCCATGTACCTCTCGTAAGTTGGCATTTGGACTTTTTCCTTAAAGACTTCTCAATTTTAATTGTGTATTTACATATGGAATGCTCTAAAGAATAACAGTGTATATGTTCTACGTTTGTTGTAAAATGATGCTTTGGAAACTGTGTAAAAATCACAGATTACAAATCCTAGCCTGTAACACACACTGCCACTGTTGTAAATATGAACTGCAAGAGAAAAAAAGCGTGGGACTTGAACTTACATATGAGTGTCTTGCATAGACCTCAAACTCTGTGGTTGTCTGGCCTGTCCCTCCAAGCACAGCTGGTGTAGAGAAGAGGCCGTATACACTCTGAATGCGCTCTCCAGCTGCCTCTACCTCCTTAATCAGAGTCCAAGCTTCTCCTTTCTCTGAGAACTCTCTCACCCCGTTACTGGCGTATTCGTCCTTTTGCCAGATGTGATAGTCTGAGCTGTGAGTCACCCCTAAAGTGTGAGATACATCTAGGTTAATGTGATTAATACTTAGAAATAGTGAATGCAAAGATGATCATTTGCAGTGCTATGCCTTATTTACTGTTTTGTGTTCAGACACTGTTTTGCAGGAACTCACCAATCAGCGGAGACCACTGAGCAGGGGGCCTGTAAACTGGGTACTGCTTGGGGAAAGCAGTCTGGCTCCACTTGCCTGTAAACGACAAGCTGTACTTGGCTGTGGACGCTGCAGAGCAAATGGAGTCTACGCTCACAGGCATGGCACCGATTCCTCTCAGCAGGGTCAGTATTAGGGTGAACCACTGCAGTACGTGGCACTGACTTACAGATGTGATTTTCTTCATCCTGGTTGTCTGAAGATAATATGGAAATTGTGAACCTCTGGTTTGCTACCATAACATGCCCATGATAGTGTTCTGATGCTACATAATATATAATGCATTTATAAATGACTAAACTCTGAGGCATATCTTTGAGGCAACCAGCCCAAACATGTTAAAAAATTGACAAGGTCTTTGGATTTTAAGTAGCCGTGTGAAATATTTTCTAATGAGAACTGAATGTGAGTCATGCTTAACCAATTGCCAGACTTAGCATGAGATGCATTGATATTATACTATTCATTGTTATACAAAATAGCAGGCTAGAGAAATGTATATGTGTCCTGCCATGATGTGTAACAGCTAAATTCAGCACACTTTCTAATCATAACAGATTTGCCATATATAAATGTTATGCCTGTCTACAGTGATGTGAAATACAGAGGAATTCTTCCCATTCAAAATTACTTCAGAGTTCATAGTGGTTTGATGTGAAATGGTTAACTGTAGAGAATCCATGTAGGTTGTGATGCCTACAACACAGATTTAGCTATTTTATTTATTGTCCAAAATGACCAGCAAACCTACATGTCTCTTGTGAGTTTTTATATGTAATGTTGAAAATGGTAAACCTTAAGAAAATCTACAACTTTGGACTATTTTGTCTTGTAGTGCTCTGCATGTATCTTGCAGACATGACTGGATTGAAACAAATACATTTTAGCCAAAAATGATTATGTCAGAACTATCATAAAACAATGTCTCAGGTATTAGGCAGCCTCTCCATAGCCAGAATTTATGTGAGGGAGTTTTTAAAGACTGCAGATGTATGCCACCACAATTCTGAGTCAGAAAGGTTTCCTACAACGGAGCATTTCACATCAAACCACACTGAATGACTATGCATGTACTGTATAGACATTTTGCACTGTAGAAGTCTTTTCTGTGTAACCTGCATAACACATATTGCATACGTGTGCATAAATATGTACATGTAATAACATAACTGAATAAATTTGTTAGTTACATCAAGCTTTATGATTAAAAAGAAGATGCTGTCAAACCGTATTTGATAAAGTAGAGCATGAATATTACTTACAGGGTTTGCAGATGAGCTTGAATGGAGTGGAGGTCAGCTATGCCTGGGCTGTCTAAGAGAGACTGCGGGACTGGAACGCTCTTTCCAGCTATTTATTCCTTTGCACAGTCCCCTTAGTCTAACAATATCAATAACCTCCTGACCCCTCCCAGCAACGAGCTCTCCATACTTCATATTACGATTCCGTATAGGATTCGTCCATGAGCAAGCATCTTTGTTCAGGCAAGTAGGTCATAGTTGGAATCAAGAAACTTTTTTTCCCTCCCCCTATCCCTGGCAAAACTCTTCAGGGAAATTGCGGATGTAGAGTCGTGTAGTCTTTTTCTGAAGTGAGATGGAGAGTGAGAAGGGTGGGGTGTGGCGGTTTTGAGTGGGGAAACAGACTTGGCTGCCGCCTTTGCGGTGTTAGAGGCACCCAGCACCCCCGCTAACCCTTAAGCTAACCGATCCCGCATGCGGCACATAATTGCTTCCACATGCTCACGTTTTGTCTCCCCAACCTTTTTCCAAACTCTCTCAGTTTTCCTCACACTTAATTTGCAGTGAGAGGTTTGTGTGTGTTTTTTAATATAGCAGAGTCCAGTTCTTCTTTTTTTCTGGACATGCCTTTGGGAGCCTTTAGTGTCTATTACTTGTGAGTCTTTTTTGATCCATTGGATAGCAGTGTTGCAATGTGTTGTGCATATGGTCTGGTGTCACTCTGAGGTCAGTTTGTGTCAGCCATCCTTCATTATTTATTTAAGCTGTGTCACATGTCACTCCATGTGGTCAGTGTGGGACTACTGCAAAATGTTGAGATCAAATGCATAACAGAAGGGCTGCATCTGCTGGAGGGAAGCAGTAAATACCTGAGAGCAAATCTGCAAAGGCACCCTGATGAACTGTAGATTTCACAAAAGCCTTGATTTACAAAAAGGAGACAGTGTAGTACGTTCTGCCTTGCCTGACTGTAAATTCTGACCCAGAATTTGTTGCTTTAGAAATCATTCTCTCAGATCATCCCTCACCTATGCTTGATTTTGGTAGCTTGGGTGCAATATTATGTAGTTTGCCCCTCTTCCTATTTAATTTGTATACAGTTCTGCCATGATAAAGCAGAAAATAGTGCCCCTTATGTTGTCTTCAGGACCAAAAATAAATAGACTCACACATCTTGTATACAAAAAATGGTTCCTTGAAGGTCCATTTATTAAAAGGCATTTAGAGAATTACTGGCCTATGGCATTGCTTCAGTGAACCCACCTTTATTTTTTAGGGTGTAGCTACTTTCCAAACCTCAAACTATACTATATTTCCTGGATCCACGTGACGTCAGCTAATAACAGCCTCAGGATATGGTTGAAAAATGAGACAGGAATTCGCAGTGGTTTGTTAAATGACTAGTAATTGCTTGTAACACAACCATGGCATGGGCTATGTCTGGTTTATCAGGCATTTACCAGGAAATGTCAAGTATGCCTTAAATAAATGTTTAGTTGATAAGATTAGTTTGACATTCCTCAGGAAAGACAAATTTAAATTAATTTATTCTTCATCAGCCATCATTGCCAAGAAATGTATTAAAGAGATGGTTTGCTTTGTTGTGGCAGCTAAACACTTAGCTAGCTAACTAAAAGAACTTGCTGTAGAGGCTTATTTCAGGCCAAGACTGTCTGGGCAGACGTAAAGTTTCTTATGGAAATTTTTGCTTTCAGGCAAGTGGTGGGAGCGGTTGCAACCAACTAGATTTATAAGATAATTTAAGGTCACAGTAAGAGTTTTCTGTAACACGTGGAACACAAGGCGCTTCATCGTTTCCTTGCTTCTTTTCCAACATTGTTTCCTTGCTTACTCACCGAACTTCCCAAAACATATGCTTTAAATATTTAAAGTAGCTTGCAAACTTTTTTAGCAAAATCCTGTAGAGGATTTGTGTAATTCCATGGTGCCCAAAGCATGCTCCAGGGAGAAAGTGTGCAAAAGTTTGGGTGCTCCTGGACAAATTACATGTTTTGTTGCTTGTTTATGTTTTTGTTGATTGAAAAGAGCAAACTGTTTTTAAACAATAATATTATTTTCTGCAAATGTACATGTACATGTTCTTTAACCAAAAAAAAAAAAGTAATTGTGGTACAAAAGTTCACAAAAGTAAACATCATATATGGACAGTGTGTAGAAACCCTTCTTTTGGCAGTTAAGAGCTGTTCTGTTGTTGTTTTAGTTTTCACCCACCCTTCCACTTGCAACACTTTCAGTTTAGCAATATTCTTGGGCTGTCTTGCATACAGAGCATGTTTAATAATGATTCACGTTTTCAATAATGTGGAATTTAGGGGAATTTGGTAATTATTTAGTGGAATCTGTCTTTCATTTACTTAAAAGTAAACGTGTCCTGTATGACTAGCTGCCACACAAAATATGATAGATTCACCTCCAGGCTTATTAGACCTTGAACACTGATGTTTATGATGAGGTCTGTTCCATGCAGATTATGTTTGTGCAAGCATAGTGCACCACCACTTCCAGTAGATCTTTTACTGTCATATGAGAGTTTTACTTTGCCTGTCTGGCCAGCATAGCAGTTTGTCCAAATCTTGGTCTTCTTGGTCTTCACTGACTTCAACAGTTACACCTTTCAGTGAATCAGTGAAAACTGATTTCAGAGAGTGGAAACTGGGAGTGGGAAGCACGTCAACATCTTATGCCTTGGAATTGTCATCAGCTGATAATTGCTATTGAAAAAAATTCTTGACTTGTCTTGACTAGATGCTTATCTAGTCCTAACAAGAGAATACAAGCCTGTCAAAGTAATGACAAAGTAAATAAGAGGCTTTACAAATAGAAGGGTATACAAACTTGCCAGAATGATTATTTTATTTTTCAGATATAACGTTTTTGAAGTTTAAGTTTGCTGCCGGGGGTAGCGTGGTGGCACAGTGGGTAGTGCTGTCACCTCACAGCAAGAAGGGCATTTGTTCCCGGCTCAGGGTCCTTTCTGTTTGTAATTTGTACACACCCCCAACCATTTCATTTAAAGTACCTTCAAAACATCCCCATTAGTATCCAGTCCTGCAGACCAACCCCCAAGTGTGAGATTGGCCTGCGGAGATGAAAATAGATGTTGTTTGGACATATGTCAACTAGGAATGCTTGATATTTGTCATATTTATCTCATCTGAATGATGTAAACCGTGACCAGTAATCTGGAGAAAATCTACATTTCTTTTCCCTCTGTTCTTTTCCCTCTATAAACACACCCTAAAACTTGTTTACCTCCCTTTTAGTGAGAATGGGACGGGTTAACCAGTTCTTGTGACTCTCCAGCCTTGATGCACAAATGTGTGTGATAATTATGTAAATAATCGGAAAGGCAAAACATTCTCAAACAAACAATTAAGATTATAGTTCTAAGGAAAAGCAGATGGCCTGTTCATGCTAAAAAACATTTGGTAACCCTTTACTTGAAGGGTTTCTACATAACACATTTATAACATCTTACGTAAAAGTTCAAATCTAAATTTTACATATTACACTCATCGTCAAAGGAAAGGAAAGCATTCAGCTGACAGGAGTGAAAGTTGGTTTGACATTGTGAGACATGCAAATGATGATCAAGGTGGCAGCAGGTAAAAGAAGGCACGCACCAGCTCTGGGAGTCCAACACGAACCACAGACAGGGAGAACCTGCGGATTGTCTGACATGTGCAGAGTGACCCAGCAACCACAATTGTGGACATTCAGCAAGCAGTGATGCCATCTATCAGTCATCTTGTTAGTGCCAGCACCATTGGCAGATGACTGCAAGATGCAGGGCTACATGCACACAGACTGTTACGACAACTGTCCTTAACACCACGTCGACATCACCAAAGACTACAGCGGTGTGATGCCAGACTGTCGTGTAGTGACTGACCACTGAATCCGTGTGTGGCGGCACCGTGGTCAGCACCAAGATGAGAGGTTTGTTGTCATGCGTCACATGTCCAGAAGGCCTGGTGTCACTCCACCTCCACCCCTACCACAAAATCTGCCGGAACTGTGTGAGAGTATTCAAGCTGCATGGGATGGATTATCGCAGGACACCTTTAGGAATCTCTACAACTCCATGCCAAGACGTCTGGCATGCTGCGTTAGCAAACATGGCAGCCGGACACTATACTGAGAGATACTGCTTCTGTATGTGTAGCTCAATAAATATTGCACATATAAGTCTAAATTTGTCATCATTTATTGTTCCTGGTAATCTTTTTCCGCCTATCCAATAGCATTGCCATTTGATAAGCGTATTTTCAGTGAGATTATATATCGATAGAAAGCAGTTTTTGTCTAGACTTTCAACTTTTCCACTAAGTTAAATGCTAGCAAGGATTACTTTAGAGTTCTTGAAAAATAGCATGAATCACTTATAAGTGTTGCTTTGCTTGTCACTGTGCTATAAGAGTAGTAAATTACACAGAAATATGCAGTGTACCGTCATTCATCTTGAAGTGTGAAACTTCTTATGGTGGTGGTGGGACAGGGCCATTTTGTATGGTCATAATACCAACCCACTCCTTGTAGGTGTTTGATAACCATATGAATGCAAGTATACTACATTGCACTGCAATTTAAAGATTCGCATAATATGCACTGCAGTCATGTTAATGTGGCTTAGATCTGTAAAGGCAAAACAACACAAGTTTATTTATAAAGCAACTTCCTTACCAAATTATCAGAGCCTATTGTAAGGAAAGTCCGCCAAGCAATTTTCCGACTATCACTGGATGCATATTAGGATAATAGTGTTTATAACATTTACCCTTACATAGTGTAAATTAAACAGAATAACAATGAACAGTTATACATGTGATTTCCTTAAACTAAATAACAATGTTTTCCTACAGAGTATATGGGCTGTTGAGTGAACTCTCTAGCACAATACAATTTAAAGAATACAAAAAGTACGAAGGAGAAAGAATAACAAAGTGCAAAATAAGTTGCATTCAGTTTTTCAAAGATATCTTCAGAAATACTTTTCTTGTTTCTTGTAAACAAATTAGTTCAGTATTAGAAGTTGTTTGCATTTTCTGCATCTCACTGTCCAAGTATTCCCAATTACACATTTAGGCTCATCAGTCCATAAACACCTAATACACAGTCTCAGTGGTTTAGTTTTTGTGCATATTTTTCTTTATGTCTGGATCTTTTTTGACAGCTTATGCATGTGGATTATTTTACTTTTAATGTTCTCTGAAATATGTCCTCACATATGAATAACGTATACTTAATGGCCATTTTGACTGCAAATTAAATAAACGAATGGGTGTCTTTGACTTTTTTAATTGTACTGTATTTATATTATTTTATTTAATTAGATTTTTAGGCAACATAGCTCTTTAACAGTCTAGCACATAAAGCACTTGGTTCCTGTTAATTGTCATACCTCCCACGCTACTGCAGATATGACATTTCGGTACTGTGGACTGAGATATAGTAGTTAAACCAAAAATGAGGAATAATGAGTCTTGGCATATGAATCCTTCAGTGATCACAAAACCAGAGCAGGAGATTCATACCTTATACCATAGGAAATAACTGTGTAGCAGTTATAGACAAGATGCCCATAATTCCGTATTATTCTTGGCAGTATATATGCTTTTACAGCAGAAAGAAATTCAGCTTTAGAAAGGGAGTCATACCTGTCTGCAACTGTAACCCAAACGTGTAGTGAAAAGTTATTTTAGCCAGCTTAGTAGTATAAAAGCACATTATATCAAGGTAGCCGTAACAATAACCATCTGAAAATTGTCCATTGTAAAAAATGTAAACGTTCCCTATTAGCATATTAATGCATTTTTAATCACATTCATTCAAAAAAAAAACCCTCTCCTATACAGACCTCTGTTTCTCCAAGAACATGGGAGGTTCAGTGATGACCTGCGTAGTGAGTCTTATGTTTTTCTCATCCAAATCTCCCAGTGTGACACTGTCTGCCCACAGGCCGGAGATATAAAGAACATGATTTACTGTCTTTCCCAAAGTGATATTCGTTTTCCAGCGCAGTAGAACTGTTGAATTACTTCTTTGAAAGTAAAGGACGTTGAAAATCTGTCTTGAGATATATTACCAAATTATTGTAAATAAAAGTCTTCAGCAGATAAACTGAGTCTTTTTTTAAACGATCAATCAAAACGTTGTCAGTAAAGCAACATATCATTGCTGCATTTGAAATTCATGGGTTCAATTCAGTTTTCACATTTTTCTGAAGAAGTTTAGCCCCTTGAAGTGAGTTATAAAAGAGCTGAGAGATATGGACCAAAAATCACGTTTTGGTATTTTTAGGCTGAATGACAATACAAAATATATATTTTACGCAAAGTGGGCTAAACGTTCACGTTAAAAGTCAAAGCTCTGTGTGGGATGTCACAAGCACTTTAATTAAAACTGACTGTGACCAGAATAAAATACAGTTACAGGGTGTCCTTCAACTGTAATGAAAAACTCTGTAAAATAAGTATATGTGACTGAGCAACTGGTATTTTATCAGTTTCCCAAAGCCTTCTTGTTTTGTTTTTTCTTTTGTTGCTACAGGGACCGTATTTTTAAGGATGTGGTTGACCACTCCACTTTTCTTTATATAAGCCCCACCCCCACCATCTCCTCTTATTACCATCCTGTGTTAATGTTAGTGCTCAGATAACATATTACACGGCTGGTGGTAAAAATTGAGAAGACAAAGCTGAATGCGTGGCTGTTTATTAAGAGGAATAGTGTTAGTGCAGCTAGCATAGTGGCTAACACAGCAGCTAAAGCGTTTGTGGAAATAAAAACTGAAAGTGAGAAGCATTGATGCTCTGGTAAACAGGAATACGTGTGGTCACAATATCCTAAATCTCCAGTTTATTGCACTTTGATTTTGTATTGTTTTTCATGTTTCATGTAGGCGACATGCTTTAAAATTCATTAGCAGACTTAGCATGGGCAGTGTTAACCTTTTAATGCCTATAGATTACCATTTTTAGCAGGCAAATAAATGTATGTAAATTCCGTTTGGAGTGTCATGTAAGAAATTAACCTAGTGAATGCAGCAATAAAGCCGGTGTGATGTTTCTTTTATATAATGATTACACAAAAAACTCAGATTCTACAAGCTGATCTGTTTTTTTTTTTATGGCCCACATGGATGCAGCCTAACTATGCAGCCTCTAGCAGCAGATTATAATGACATAAAGGCTAGTTAATATGGGCTGCTGTGTTTTTGATTGGCTCAGCCTAGCAGAGGAGAACCCTCGGGGCCTTCTAGGAATTGTTGACATGTACTTGAGTCCCATAGCGGCACTAGAAGAAATTATCATTATGAAAGAGGTTTTTTTTTTCATATTTGTTTGACATATTTTGTTTTGACATGTATGGGCTGAACTGAACTGGGCCTTAGCACTGATGCTCACGGTTCTTCTACTGCAGTCCAGTTTGGCATAAAGTGGAAAATCATCTTATTAGCTAGCTGTCATCCTTGTCTTTGTGTTTTGCATCTAACTGACACTGACGGAAAAACATTTCGGTTTCTGCAAGTTTATGTCAGTTTTAATTGCAATATTTTACAGTATAATATACTAAAATAGAATTGGTTTCAGTTTTCCAAGTTTTATTACACACCACCTCTTTTGAATATTGGTTTTGCACATTGTGCTTTGTGGGAAGCATTGTAGGCCAGTATACAAAGCCTGTTGGGGGTTTGAGACCATTTATACAACTTTTGCTGCAGTTGTTTAATCTGCTAGACCCCTTAAAGTAAATTCTTACTGCCCAGGACTTGGCCTGTTTTTTCTCTTTCTCACACTTCAGTCTCTGTTTGCTGTACAATTTTTTTGTGCCACGAGTTTAGTTAACCCCCTTGTGGGAATTTATGGATCCTCTGTTGATGAAAGGTCTCCTACCATTTTACAGCAGCCTGACAGCCTCAGCTTGGCCCATGACTTCCAGAAATGTACTCCATCGTTACAGTAAATCCAGTAATGGGCTTTCCTTTGTTTTGTTAGGTGCAAACTGCATAAAGGAGATGAGAAAAGCAAGGTTAGGGGAAAAATGAAGTGTTAGGTGTTAGCTCTGATTGGCAGATCACATTTCGTTAAGTCTGCTTTAATGTTTCTTGTGTCTTTGAGTAAAGTCCCCATTCAACAGGCAGTAGGGTAAAAAGTTATGCAACTCACTAGGTGGTGCAAATGTCCGTAATCGAGTGCAGAGTCTTTTGCCACAAAAAGAGTTCATTGTGACCACGTAGCATTGGGAGTGTTTCGTATGCCTTTATCCCATCTAAGCTCTGTCACCATGGAATGAATATTTCAAAAGGAGGAATATATTGCTATTCCTCAAAGCCAAAGCTGTTCTCCAGTCCTGTAGTACCCCACAGTGATGAAGCAATATTAGCCATAGAGCTTAGGGTCAATCATTCCATATTCAGATTAATTTAAGGTCATAAACATCGGAACACTGCTGGAGTTAGCCAGATGTACCGTAATATAGCTGTCATGAAGAATAAAGATGGATTTGAGTGATGCATAACAGACACAAGCATGAACTGAAGTCATGTAAGGCAAATAACCTCTGGCATTTATGTGTTTTAAATAAAAAGACTAATTCTGTCTATCATTCTCATGAAATGGCCAGATAACTTTTTGGATGATCTTCCAACTATTACCCCAATTACTCTAGAGAATGTCCCTTTAAACCTGCAAAGGAAAGCCATGTGCAAAAAATGTAATGCCAAGAATTTTTGGAAAGGTCCCCGGAAAGAATTGGACATCAGTCTGTTTATGATAGATTAAAGAATCATAGCATGTAAATTTATTCCTTTGTTATTCCACAAAGCACTTAGGCCTACGTTTTTAAACAATTGCGCATTCCAGATGTTGCCGTAATTCTTGGAAGTAGTCAGGGACAAGGAAGCCTTCCTTCACAAAAGAAAGACATGGACCTTGTTTTTAATGTGGCTTAGATGAAGACTGTTTTGTAATGGAAGACATGCTGCATTTTATACATTAGATGTATTTGTCAGAGAGGAATTCCACTCAAAGAGAAATACTATGGATTTACAGTTTGTATTTATGCCATTACCATGACATCATTGTCTTGACATTGTTGTTTAGCAGTTATATCTGCAGTTTTGTACAATATATCTGATCATCTGCATTAACCACATATAGTGTAGTCCACAAATCTGAGACCACAAGTAAAATGACAAAGGTATATTGAAAATCCTGCATTCCTTCAATGTTACATTTCAAAATTAACCATGTGTGATATTAACCATGTCAAGGCCTTTGCACAATAAAGGTCAGCTTAAAGTGTAATTCCTTTTACTGAAGCATTCGTTCAGACATCTCACAAGTGGATTTGGTTTTCTCAACAGAGGCTTTTGTCTGTGTAAGTGATCTGAGTTTGTGGAAGGTGTATACACTGTCTAATCATGTACCTATCTAAAAGAGACAACCACTAAGAAATTCTGAAATTCATGTAAATATTTCCAAGGTTCTACTTTTTTACTGAAAGTGCTATGCTAATAATATAATTTGTATTGAAAAACTTTGTAGAAGCATTAGAAGTCTTTGACCATTAGACCTCACTGTATGTTGGTACTTTGATTGATCAGGAGAAATTGTCTGACATTCATTTGAAACACAGCAATGATGATGATGATGATGACGATGATGATGATGATCATCAAGAGGGAAAAAACATGCTAATACTCATAATCAAAATAGTTGCACCCAGAAGGAAGTGTCAAACTGCAATGCTCTTTGGAAGGAAGATAAAGGTTACCAGAAACAATAAATGATGGTAAGTTTAGACTGATAGGGGAAATATTTATTAAGATACACATACAGAAGTAGAATGTCTTAGTATGGCTATGTTTGCCAACACAGCATGCATATGTCTCGACATGGAGTTGTAGAGGTTCCTAATGGTGTCCTGTGATAATCCATCCCCTGCATCTTGAATATTCTCACACAGTTCCTGCAGAGTTTGCAGTAGGGGTGGAGGTGGAGTGACACCAGGCCTTCTGGACATGTGACGCATGACAATAAACCATTCATCCTGGCGCTGACCACGGTGCCTCCACACATGGATTGTCGCTTTCATGACAGTCTGACACAACACCATTGCAGACGGTATTGATGTGGTGTTAAGGACAGTCGTCCTGCATGTAGTTCTGTGTCGTGCAGCCACCTACCAATGGTGCTGACACCAACAGGATGACTCATGGAGGGCATTACTGCTCGCTAAATGTCCACAGTCGTCGCTGTTGGGTCAGTTAGGTACAGCGTTAAGGCCCTTGCTTATATTTGAATCATTTGCGTGTCTCACAGATTTTCAAAGAAATTCAAAAGTTCCAGTCTTGCGTTTAGGTTGCATTTTCTGATTTTCATGTTCCAAGTAATCACAAAGACATCAGTGATGGTGCGGTCTGGGCTCTGGGGTGGTCATTGTATTTTTCTCAGCACACCAGTGACTTTTTTGTTTCATTTGTTTTTTTTCTCTCAAATTTTTTTCATGCCTACACATCCTTTCAACTCCCTAGCATTGTCTTCTCACAGTGGAAGGATGGACAGAAACACCTGTCGAATTAGATCCCAAACAAGACTGGAGCTTTATTTTCTCTCAAGCTTTATGTACTGTTTATCTGATGGTGATCGCCTTGCTGTTCCTCCAGGTCTCCCATTTTCTCTGTATAAATTTCATATTTTTTTTGCTCCTGTTTTTGAAACTTCCTTTTTTCCTTTGACTTCCCCTTCCTTGTGCAGGTAGGTTGTCTAATCTCCTCAGTTTCTTTTCTGAAATATGCGTAACTAGTTCATAATGGCAGTACTGTAGGTGAAGGTGGTCCACACCTGCAAGCCGAACTGGAGACATTGAGGTGGGATGTCTTTTTCTTTTTGCTGCTTCGGCTTTAAAGAAAAGTTTAGACAAGCACTACATACATGAAAATATGTTCTGACTACCTGTATGAATGGAAAGTGACTCAGGCTATTCATTCCTGAGATGTGTACGATATGTAAAATTATAAACCTAAGCCTTAATAAATAAGGGCACAGTGGTGGGTGTGGAGGACAAAAGTGCATGTACATGCCCTGCCACAAAGCAAGTATGTTTGCACAGTGGGATGGGGGATATAAAGTAATTAAGGGCAGTTGCAGGCAGCATCACTTTGGCATTGCCTCATCTGTGCAAGTCAGGCAGGCCAAATGGTGTGCGGGTGCCATGCGGTTGCTCCCTTTTAACCCTTCTTCTTGACAGCATAATTGTACAGATTGCATACTGGATTCTGGTAACACTCAGGTGTTCTTTTTTAAGTAACAACTAACTTTAAGACAAGTTGCTATAGGATTTTTAAAATTCTAACTGATGCTGAAAAAGGTGAGGCCACACACATAATAACAGATTCCATTGACTGTTTGTTCCAAGTCGAGTTACAAAGAGTTTTATGTACAAAATAGCTTTGAGTCCTTATCTCCACACTATCAAATGTGAATTCAAGCCAATTTGAACTGAACCTATATAGTTACCATATCATGTCTTATCATAACATTTCTTACCCCTTCATCTCATGATGCATTTTTTTAAATTCAGGACCAACAAGTTTTTGTGAAATTGGATTGGCTCCAACAGTGTCTTCCAAACTCTGCTTGTAAAGGCCAGGGAAAGAAGCTGTTAATGGTGAAGAATGTCAATGGAAATCACATGCCAAATAAAACCTCTAGCTAGATCCACACATGCACTACTGAGAAGTAGAATGTGGGTCAGATCAGACCCATTTGTGAAAACATGTTTGTATTTGAGAACAAAAACAAATAGGAATGTGTGAATGCGAAGCCAAAAGCGGCCCTCTTCCAAAACCGCTTTGCTTTCGGAAATGGTCTTTTCAGCATGCTGTGCTGCTGTTTTTCGTTTGGGCTGTTCTTCTTATCACTGCTTTCTTGAGGTCATTGTATATTTAAAGTTGACTACTGTTCTTAGGTATGTTGATTTTTTTTTTCTTACCATGGTGAGAAAAACAACATAACTCTTACTGTGCACCTAAAAAAAAAAAAAACAACAACCAGTGACTTAGTGACCGATGATGACCCAGTTCTGTGGGAGTGAAGTTGAGCATCTGGCGCTGACGGAAAAGAAAGTCAAAATGAAACCTGTTCCATGTTTTTTGGTTGCGCTGCTTGATTGGCTAACGATTACCACAGTACAGGTTTAATTCTGAGTGGTGCTCTGCTGAAAGAACTTTAGATCTTATGTCTGAAAGAGCAAAAGAGGAGTGAGTGATATAAAGCTGAATCAAGCCTGTTCTGTAGTGTTTGGGATTGTGTCGCTTTAGTTAGCAGACCAAACATTCCACACAGTAAAGGCTTTGTTTTTGCTAACTGAGGCTAAAATGGCTCCCATGTAGAGGATCTCTAAGTCGAGTGATAGAGTAAAAGCTGGAATCAGTCATGTTCTGTGGTGTGTGTAGCTGTCACTGAAACTCCCAACCATTTAAAACCATTGTTTTTAATGAAGGCATGCATACTGGCACTCCATGACACAGGGCACTGTTTGATTTCTCAGTTCATTAGAGAGCGCCACTCACCATTTTATTCATTAGTATGTTAAAGTAAAGCCACATGGTGCAGACAGAAAGCCATGGTAGGTCACATGTGGCTTAAAATTAACCCAGAGAAGGACAGTCAGCTAATGTTTCAGTTGGTTATCTTCAACTCACTAACAGATTGGTTAGAAAAGTAGTAAATTGATGCCAAGCATGATTAATAGTGGTGAATCAACTTTCACTAACACAAAAACAAATACTAAACAAATTGTGGTGGCGGTAACAAGCTCAGCTCCCTGGTAGGCATCACATGATTGTGGTTTCGCAGTAATGCTTTATTCTGGTCTTTTTTTAAAAATGTTTTATTGTTTCTTTACTAGCTATTCTACATCTGATGTTGCCAGTGTCATTACTAGATGTTTAGACAGTACATTTTAATGCATGACTGGACCATGTATTTTGTGAGGGATATTTAATTAATCATTTTTAAGAATTACATTTTATTTTACAAGATTTGTCTGACTTTCAGTCGTAGTCATAACAGTCATAACTCTTACTGTACATGACCACTGTTCAGAATTCACCATGTGTTTGTTAATGGGCCTTTAAGACTAATGTAAATGACCTCTGTTCTGATTGCCTGCTTCAGTAGCAAACTCATGATATTCCTACACCCCATCATATTTTGCATGAAATATGTCCAAAACTTCTGGCAAGTTGTAAACAGGTTCATTTAATGCGGTAGGCATCATAATAAATGGACTGCAGTAAGTTTCATAAATTTGTATTTTGAACAGATGAATGAATAAATAAATGAATAAATACTTGTTGTGGGCGTTTGTACACTTGAAAAGCACTGTCCTGTGAACTGAGAAATTGCTTCACTCCCTTTTTTGTAATTGTCATTCAGTGAAGGTAGAACCACCAGAAAAGAGCACTGTGCTTTCTGATGCGGCTGTGATGACAGCCAGTAACCGAGCATGTCATTACACACAATGTTTAATGACTCACAGTTGGATGTTCTATACGTATCTTGAAATACAGAAGTCATGTGAAAAATATTATGGATATGAACAGCTGAAACACCTGTTATAACATCATTACATGAACAAGTGCGTTTTCTATGATATTTCGAGGGGCCTATTATAGAAACCTTGGTTTAGATAATTTCATGCTGTTTTAAGTATTTTTAAAACCTACATAGCAGTGGACTGGAGCTACCTTCAGCCTGTAAATATATTGTACAGTTTGCATTCGCATGCATTTGCCATCCAAAAACTGAACTAAGCTCATATTTCCCCACAAGCTATATATATGCAGTGCACAAAGTACCTCATTGACCAAAATTCATGCATATAGATGTAAACAGGCCAATAACCAAGCGTGTTTATCGTCTCAAATTCAGGTCAGTCTAAAATCATGGGGTAAAATAAAAACATCTTACGTTACTGTGGTTGAAGTTGGGGTATCTTTTTTATGATGTCAGCCCTAGTTCCATGTCACATCAACCCATGCATAACTGTTTCGGGATAAGTATGTTGAAATCTTCTTAATGTTATCCGTCTAAGGCCAAACTCAGAAACTGATCTTGTATCAGTTGGCATACACTTGAGGTAACTCATATGTCTGCCAGGCCTTGACACTCCTCCAGTCACTCTCAGGAAAAGGAAGTCTGGAAAGTTCTGGCTTCGGCCACGTCTGTGGCTGTCGAATGCAACTGTTAACACAGCAGAGTCGACTTTGCAGTGCTTTCTAACTCTCAGTGACCATAAATGAAAGCAGTGATAAATTACTTGATAAGGTTTTGCCTTGCTTTTCATTGTGACTGGATATGCTTAACAGGACGGTTAGATTTCATCTCATTTTTTTTTTTTAATCCCATCTGCTTTTTATACTTGGAAGACTTATCACCAAACTTCCAGCTGCTCGTTCAGGCTTCCAAAGGTTGTAACTCCTTCAGGTTTCCGAAGGTTGGGAAAAGCAGTGTCCGGTTTCCTTTCCAGGCATCAGCTATGGGTCGCAGAGTATATGGAGCAAAACGACTTTGTGTATTAATGCTAAACAAATAAATTGTTTAAATGATTTAAATTGTTTATTTATTGTTTATGAGTATGAAGATGTACGATTGCAGGAGTGATGATGAATTGTGACTTTATTTTGACCACTGATATTTTTTTATCCTAAAATAATTGTTTTACCTTTTTTTGTTCTGCATCCTACAGTGGTGGACCATGACTATTTTGGCATTTTCACACTAGAGACCGTTTCCTCTGTGAGTTCAGTTCGTTTAGTCAAGTATGAATGCTGCTTTTGAGACTGGGAGTGAACCAGAGAACTTGTACTCCAGAAACAGGTTGACTGGAGTGCACTTCCAAGAAACTCTGGTGCAGTGCATTTCAAAGCTATCGGTTCAAAGCTAAATGCCCATAAAGCCAGGCAATAAATATTAAAACTCGATCAGAAAGGTGGAAAAAAAGGGACTGATAATGCTAACTTCTTCTCCACCTCATAGGATTTTAATAGTATATTATGAATTACAAGACCATTTTTCTGTCCATTGTAGATTATATGTGGACATCTGAAGCTTTTACAAGCATTCCACATTTTATTTGACATATTAACATGTGTATAACGTATATATATATATATATATATATATATATATATATATATATATATATGTATACATACACACACCATATAGCCAAAAGTATGTGGACACCCGTCCTCTCCATATTATTGTCCGTGGTTTTGGAATGGGAAGTCCAACAAGCTCATATACGTGTAATGGTCAGGTCCACATATGTGGGTCATGCAGTGTTTTACAGTGAGTCTCTGTAAAGGGCCCTGACAATGAAACACACTGGTCAGGCTACTACTTGTTTTCAGTCATTGACATATCTAGTACTTCCAGAATGCTTAGAGTGAGTTTAAAATAGGTCCCACCCATTGGAAATCTAAATGTGATTGGTTGATTCCACTCACACCTCCTATTTATGTTAGAAAATATGATGGAGACAAAACAATTTAATTAGACAAATTTCCAGAATTTTCTTTTTTCCAGAATAAAGCTTTTGGTTTTCAACCAAAATGGTGTAGCAACACTGGTGTCACATTTTAATCCAAGGCTTAGCTTAGTTCAAGTCCAAAAAATGAACCTATTGAATTTGTGTCAAAGTGTCTCAATCTGAAACTGAATGGCCCAAGACGGAGTAAAGTACAGAGTTTTCAAACCTATAAAACAAAAGCTGCGTCCAGTTAAATTAATTCAGGGTTGTATGCAACAACAGTGGTCAGCTCAGAGGCCCAGCTAAGCTTCAGTTTTTTCTCCTGTGAGCTGGTGCCACCTACAAGTGGGGGTTACATTACAGTTGTTTTCCGCTTGTTTTCTGTTAACCTGACTTTAAGTAGCTATAAATGTCATGAATTAGCTTAAATGAATGAATCCTCAAGCTGGGTAAGGAGGTGGGTGTTATGTTTTCTTTTAATTGACTAAATTAGAGTGGTATTACAGGCTCAGGCTTACAATTTGAGATTACTGTATTCCCACTGAATACTTGTTTCGCTGCAAAGCCACATTAACATCATGTTTGTTGCTAAATGTAACAGAAAACTTTTAAAAGAGATGAATGAGGAGCAGTGACAGTGCATTGATTGGATGAAAAGACATTGAATTTTGATTATCACCTTTATTTTACCATGGTGTAGAATGATTCCCAACCCTGGCGTTGGAGTACCCCCTGCTCTCACACATCCATTTAAACCCGAGAAAGGCTTGTTAATTGGCTTGTTATTCAAATTAGGCAATGGAGCTGGAAAAACACAAAAATGTACAGGGTAAGGGGCACTCCAGGACAAGACTAGGGAACCATTAATGACAACTGTCATAGCTGTCTCTATATTAGTTTCTGTTTATTCATTTGATTGTGTGTGTTTAATTGTCTCTGCAGGCTTCAGCTTTGGATGGTAATGCACATTCCACTTTTATGACCAGTTACTGGGTACACAAGTTATCCACTGGCACACTGCTTGCACAAACACTCCTGATTTGAACGCTTGTCCCACTTTGAACAAAAACAAAGTGAGAACTTTATAAACTTGATGTACTTAAATCTTCCCTTGTTGGGAAATTGTATAAGAGTCAATATAATTTAGCAGATAGATAACTGTACCTGTATATTACTGTACACAAAGTACCCATAAAACACTGACAAAACATGAAACCATGTAGAAACTTCCCCCTGCTCATGGCAGGGAAGGGGCATGTCAAAACCACTCTTTGGATATACTGACATCTACTGGATTTACAACATGCCCTATACTATTACATGCCCTTGGAAGACTGAAGCATAGTTTTATGGCAGTTTTAGGAACAAACTACTAGAGGCCAGCATCAGATTTATTTTTCTATATTAATGCTAAAATCTTAATCATTGGCTAACACAAATAAAATGGATATTTAGTTTCCTTTAAAGACAGTCAGCTTTAAAAAAAAAAGTGTTTTTTCAATGAAGCACTTTACTTAACAAGGCTGATTAAAAGTACTGTGCTCAAATTGCTCTACCAACCTGCAGGAAGAAACAATATGACATAAAATCAGCATTTTTTTTTTAAAGGTTTTCATTATCATTTTCAGTCTGAATGTATGCATGATATGTGCATGCAATTATTTACCAATATAACACGGCCGGTAATATGTCTGAACTCATGTGCAAGAAATGTTACAGAGAGGAATCGACTAAACTGATTTTTATTTCTTGTAGTGCAACATTACAGTAGTGAATAGTCATACGTTGGAATCATAGGAGACCAGCTCAGTAAGAAGGTGAACAGTGTGCCTTTGTTTGTGTGGGTAGGTGGTCGGTTTCTGTCTGTGGAGAAATTAAATGTAACCTTTTGAGAGGAACAGTAGATTATCTAATGTGTTACATTATGTAATGATAGTAATCAGCCAGACTGATAATGATTGCTTATATATCAGCAACCTACAAACAGAGTTTGTACAGTTGGAATTATTGCACCCCCCCCCCCCCGCGCAATAAAAAAAAAAAAAAAAACCATGTACAGTACTCGGGTTTACTACTCCATAACTCAGCGGATGTAATAACAATTATTAGTGTTAGCTTAACAAACTAGGAGAATGTTCTGACGGGTGGAAAAAAAGGGAAAAACTATCATTTAGCGACTGTACCGCATCAAAGCTGGGGCTGAGAAATTCAAAAGAGTGCAATTTTTAAATCCCAACAGACATTTTGTTTATACTACATAATTATATATTATGACAATCTTGTCTCAAGCAGGGAACATCAACCTAATATTAGGGCTTAATAAATTGTTCTTAAAATATTGTTCTGGTCTTACTGGCCAAGATGGCAGGCCAAGACCGAAGTTTAAATCCGAAAAACTGCAATTAGATGTTCTTGACAAATCGTTCAGCCCAATCAAAGTTTCACTCATATCAAAAGTGGAGTAAAAAATGTATGAGTGAAGGTCAACAAGTATCTAGCATCTAACAACTATCTAGTAACAGACTTAATTCTATAAATACAAGACAAATGTTTAACTGATAAAAAGTCAGGGCCTGTTCTTGTTTGGTGGTGTGTGATGCAATGACATGTGATACAGTGTGTAATATTCTTTGCACAAGGCAAATTAGCAGAGTTATAGGCAGTATAGGCATTAAAATGAATGTGTTGGGAAATAAATGAAAAATAAATAAAAACAAAATCTCATCCTCACTTACTAAGCAGCGAAAGGTATGTTTAGTAACTAAGTAACTAAGAGTCCACGTAATACTCGATTATACTCGAGTAGTGTTGAATCTTCCAAAATGAGGCACAATTTGTGACAAATTACAATCACTCAAGTCTTTCCCACCCCTTTGTAGACTGTTGATTTTATGCAAACAGAAAAAGGATACACTTGCTTTTCTATAACACTCTAAAAGACCAGAAAGTTTCTTTAAAATACATCTAACATATTTACACAAATTTCTATTTCTACTTCTTTCACACATTTCTACTTATCTAAGGCAGCAATAAGGTTTAAAAAATCCACACCACTGTCTTCAAAGAAAATTATTCATAAGAGGGCCCAAAGACACTCAAAATAATTTCCTCAATGCATGCAAACCCTTCAATAAATGTCTAGAATGTCTAGAAATCCTGGTTCTCTTGTCAATCATGTTGACAAGAGAACCAGAAATCTTTGGTGACAAGCACAAACTGCTCCAAGCACAAATTCTTCCAGAGGCACATTTTGTGCCTATATTTTTCTTGAGTGGACAAACTGTACATTTTGCCCAGGCCTGTCTGGTTCTTGTCCTCTAACTGGTGAAATGCCCCCTACTGATACAGTTTAGGGCTTGTAGTTAGCTCTGACCCTTTGGTTTAGCAGTCGCTAAAGATTTTCCTGTTTCTCTCATTCACCTTCACTTACACCACATACTCTTAAACTTAAATAATTTGAACTTGAAGTGCTTTTGTGAAGATATTTTCCCCCCATTTTTTTTTGTCCGGTCCAGGAAAATCAGCCTATAAAAGATATAAAGCACCTGCAGCCTGACTATCAGACAGCTAGGTCTCTGGCCAAATAATCTGAAGCATCTCCATGTGATTCATCAGATAGTAACGTCGTTTTGAAAGAATCTTGCCTTTTGGATTACCTTTGTTAAGATTCACCTAATCAGTTTTACTGCGAGGGTCTGGCGTTTCCTCACTGGACCTGCAAAAAAGTTGAACTGCAGGTCACTTATCCTGATATCATTCAGGATAAATTCAGTGCTAAATGGTTACAGATTGTTTGGACAGGAGGACTTCAGCATGGCACTAGCATGGTATGTCAGTCCTTAGGCCATGTGTGGTTTCAGTTACACATATTGAGTTTTCAGTTTGGTAACCAAATGTCCATGTTTAGAGAGCCACTTCTGTAGCCACAGCAACATCCACTTCAGCAGTGAATAGGGGGTGAAAAAGGAAGTTGAAGGCAAAGGCAAATGCATTGCGGGCATTAACCCTCCAGTCTTGCTCTATCTTGACTTGTCGTCGTGTAGGCACCAGAGGAGAGGTACAGGTTCTACAGTGAAGAGCTTTTAGTTCAAATACTGGCCATTTGCTGCCCAATCTGCCTTCTAGAACAGTGCTGAACTCCACAACACTGCCTGAACTGAGTGCCAACAGCACGCTACGGAACTCATTACTTGCCCGTAGCACTATGTCTTTGGTTGCATCGTCGTCTTGGATTCCTTTCCCCTTCCTATCGCCATGCGGCATACCCATAGTCACTTCGAACTTGTACCGATCAAAACGTTTCACATGGCATTTGTGATTTGCGAGTGCCTTTAATTGGCAAAGTGGGTCAGTGGGCCCTAGCTGAGCAGGATCACAGGCTGGATATTCCTCACCATAAAGACAACGGACCCAGTCCGCTATTACAACGGGGAGGAGGTTGATGACTGCTTGCGCTCCATTTTCTATTTCTGTCACACGTACATACTTAAAACGGCCCTCCCAGGTGACACGATGTCCCTCAAGATGACTGCAGAGGATCTGCGTATGTGCCATGTTGCGTTCCTTCCAGGCACGAGGGCCACAAATCTCGCTGTACTGGTGCCAGGTCAGAGTTGAATTGTACACCTTCATGCCTTCGGAGCGGTAAACATAGAACCAGCTAAAGAGCAGCAGGGCCGAAATCCAGACAAGGATCAGCTTGACAATGCTGCTACGCTGTAGAGATCTGATCACTGCAAGAGGAGACACACTGAAACGAGTCCACCACCGAAGCAAAACGGGCAGCACACACACACAGACCGTCACTGCCATCTTGGCTAGTTCCAGCGCGAGGAACCACTGCACCAACTGTACCAGCAGCACAGCTGCCAGGGCCAGTGAAAGCACAGGCAGGGCAAAGAAGAAGAGGAAGTAGCCTACAGCAGTGCGCAGGAGTCCCAGCACAGTGGACTCATGCAGAAGTGTAACAGAGAGTTCACACCACGTGAAGCAAAGCAGATAAGGCAGCAGCATGCTGTAGGACCCATGCAACCCTCGGGCAGTCCCCATGCGCCCACACAGGTACAGCAGGTAAAGGTACAGAATACAAGGCAGACCCAAATGCAACACCAACCAGTCACAAATTGGCACCGTAATCCACGACCCTCCTATCAGCCAAAACACCCAGCCTCCCAGCACCTCATTAGTGCAAGAGCAAATTGCAGAGGTGACTTGTGTCAGAAGAGCCAGTCTGGCGTATTGCTGTGCTGCCGGACGCAAGCTCAGGTAACAGCTCACAGTGAAGAACACCGCCACTGTGGCTAGTTCCGAGCACGGTAGCCAGGACTTATCTGCAACAGGAAATGAAAGTACGAGGAAAAGTGCAGAAACCAGAAAATAGAGGTAAGGTTCCAGGTGGGTCCATGTGAAGTTAGACTCGGCTTGCTCCATGTCCAACCCCGGCTCGAAATGAGCTAGCATCGCTGTCAGCGTTTTGAAGTTCTCCCAGGCCTTGCCGTTCTGGAAGACCCTCAATGTGCAGATGACCATAGATATGAAGGAGAGGTAGAAGATAATGAGGGGAATGACAAGAAGGAAGAAGTCTAGAGTCAGGTTGGAGATGATGAAGAAGAAAATGAGGGTGTTGACATGGTGAGTAGGAATAAGGGCGCTGATCCACTGCATCCCAGCACGAGAGGCCCAGTCAATCAACACTTCCTTTACTTCAGTCACTGCATGGAGGGGAAACTTCAATATCTACAGCAATGTAAAGAAACAGAGGATATATTGTCATAAATCATTGTTGATCTACATGTCAGACACTTTACATCTAAAGCAATATTTCTCAACCCAGTTCTCAAGGTCCACTAGGGGTAATCCAGATATTCGCTGTAACCTAGCTGCAGGTATTTAATTCTTGATTGGGTTTTTTTTGTTGGGATGGAGCAAAAAGCTATATGGTCAGGTGGGCCTTGACCACTGTTCCAAAGGACAGCACAGAGGCTCTCAACCAGTTGTTTTTTTCTTGCTGTAGCTAGTACCTTCTGATGCAGAGGCAGGTCATCAGGGTTCTTCACAGGCTCTTCGTCATCATCATCATCATCATCGATAGCAGCTGCATCAAGAGCTGGTGTTGGCGAGATGCCTTGAGCATACCGCTTAGTGTTTTCAACAAACTCCTCTACACCGACATGAGTCCCTACATCAACATAAACACAAAGGATCATGAGTTATCCTTTAAACTTCAGCCTTCCAAAAAATGCACACATAGCTCTCTTTCTCACCATCACTTGAGACTAGGCTCTCCAAGACCTTCCTCTGTTTCTGAGCAGAGCTTGAGAGCAGGTTGTTAAAGGCACCATCTAGAGGAGCAGAGGGGATATTACAGTTAATTGCACAATTGGACAGGACAAAAGTAGCACATTCACTCAATAGACTTACACTGACAAATAATATATTCCTACACTGTAGTATAGGATCTTTACCTGTTTCAGTGTTGACTTGGCTAATGTTTTCCAGTAGTTCTGAAGCAGTCACCTTTCTCTTCCTTTCTGGATTGAGCTTCCAGTACATGGACAGAGCTGCTTTTCTAACACTGCGTTCAAAACGTGACTCAGATGCCAGGTTACGCACATCCTCCCTGTTCTCTGCTGTGATGCCTGCCCCACAAATATACACACATAGATTTGGAGGTGAGTCCTAATCAACTCTGAGCACCAGTGAAGAAGTTCATAAGAACTGAATATTTTTCTTACCTTTTCTTTCATGCAGGCACCATTGTAGCAGTTTTACTGCATCCCTACGGCCATTTTTTGCTGCTTGCAGAAGCCATGTTACGGCAGTGACACTATTCACTTCTTCGTCCTCCACCTCAGAAAGTCGTAGGTAATACCTGCCAATCTGCCAAAAAGGTTCAGTTCTCACACTGGTAATAGCACATGCTTTTAAAAGTAGTTTTTCTTCTGTACAAAGCACAAGCAGCCTTTGGTATCAGCAAACTGGTACACTTGTAACCGAAGCCAGTGACAATTCAATGAGTTCCCATGACCAAGTAGTACACGAGAATGTAACCTAGACTGATATGTTCATGTATCAATTGCTGTCTTTTAAAAAAAAGAATAAAATAGGTAACGGCATCACCATTTGTGTAAACCGCCACATAGTGTTTACAGTCACAATTTAGCTTATTTCACATAACGAGAGGCGATGGAGAAACCTACATGGATTAATTTCAGAATTCAGAATTTTAGAATTCTTTGAAAATAAGCCGTTTTAAAACTCCTTTTCAAGGATCTCTTTTTATGAGGCTAAAGTTAACTTTGTATTTACCAGCCATTTGCCATTTTTACTTTTCCAGGCCACCTTAAGTGATGCAGCGGTCACAGGGTGCACCTGTGCCAGAATGCCACTGCGGCGCTGTTTAGAGTTTAATGGAAATTTGAATAAGAAGCTGAAAAAGGAGCAAATCTCAGCTCAGTCCCCTTTTCCACATCATCCTATGAAAAACATTTGTCTTTGGTTTTGTTTCTTGTAGCCATATTTCAAGAGTTTTGCCACAGACTTGCCATGACCTGAGGTATCTGTGCCATGCACAAGTAAATTAAATGCCTCCTTGAGCGCCTCCATACTTGAGAAAAAAAACACACACAAAACCCCTTTTTCACAGAACATCAGCGAATATTTACACACATGTTGATTCGCACAGGACTGATATAACCTGAGGTTTTTTATTCTTGTGGCTAATTTTACAGAAGGTAAAAGGCACTGGAATCTTCATTAACACAGGAGCACGCCGTCGATAACAATGACTGACCTGCCGAGTTTGGATGGGACTGAAATCACTGAAGAACGCCAGTAATAACTGCATTACCCCACCCTCCAAATAGGGCCTTAAACAACAAACTAACCTTAGGCTAACACAGACACATTCTTAAGCCAATTCTTTTTTTTTCTAATTACTTTTTGATTGTACATCCCTAAAAGACCACTGTTTATAACTTTTTGAATAAACTACTTTAATACTTAAAAGACACTGCTCTTATGTGTGTAAAGCTCAGCTGTTGGATCAGGCATGCAAGTGTGCGGATGTGCATGTCCAACATTTGTAGCCACAGTTTTCTGACCTCTGTCTGGGCTTTGGAGTCTCCATTCTTAGCTCTCTGCTTTAGTTCCTCTATGTTCAGCTCCTCTGGAATGTCCCCTGGGAGGTTAGAGGGAGAATACAGATAAGGCCACTGACACATTGTCACATCATGCATGTGCTTTTTACGTAACTGTTAAGGGTTTTATCTGTCACCCCACCAACATCACTAAAATTGCAAGAATTTATCATTTCACATTTAAGCTTCATAATAATTAGTCATGTTAAGACTTAATGTTCTTTACCAATAATTATTAAGTAACTACTGTGACATGTACTTGAAATGTAAATTATGTAGTTATGAGAGTGAGTGAGTGAGTAAAATTGAGTTTATGGGCTTTAGTATTGGCCTTAAAGGAGAATTCCTCCAATTTGTAAATTTTCCCCCCATAATTCCATAATAAAGACATTCACGGTTTTAGGTTAAATTGTCTTAGGGAAACTTAAAGACCAATTTATTTACAGTGGCCGTGATAGAAACTAGGCATCTACACCACAGTCATTAGCCTTTATATGTAATGTTGATGGTGGTAATGCATTACATGTCCCTCCCAGTCATGAGCTGATTAAAAAACTTTTCACCAAACTAATGTAAAATAAAGGTCTCAGCCATCAAGCAACAGATTCGTGATAATTTTAATGCCTCAGTTTTATATGATGTAGCACTTAAATGCTTTGGATGACCAAATCCTACCACCAACAAGTGAATAAATAAAACCATAAATAATCTTTCTTGTTAGAGTGCTTAAATGGTTTTGCACCGATGTCCATCATTAATCTGCTTGTACTTTTTAAACCAGGGTTAACACAATGTTCCAGTTTAAATACAGACAGTTAAGTTCATAACAAGAATGCAAATAACATGTCTTAAGTTTAAATACCATATCTCAAATTTAAAGTAAGTCTTTAAAGATTTGAACTCAGAGTCATTTATTATTTGAGCAAGAGCCAGTTAGCTTTCTGCTATCCTGCTCTAGTGACGGCAGAATATATCCAGTTATATCCAGAGTTACAAAGGTACAAACTATTTATGGGACGTTCAACAGGCAGCTGTAGTGACAGCCGCAAACTGCATATTGTCCTAGAACGCCTCAGGGACATTTAATGGAACAAAACGATAACTTGATAATGACAATGACAATCATTTTCATTCCCCAACAGCATATTTCAGCTATGATTAAAGATAATGTATACAGTTGCGCTGATAGTTGCTGATAAATCTAAGTCTATACAGTGACTTGTCATGTTGGGACTTGGGGAACGCCATGCTATCTATGTGTATGTGTGTGTGAGACAGGGAGAAAGAAAAAGAGACAGCGTACATGTGCCATCGGGGTCACAATGCTGATTTAAATGTTCCCTTTGCATATGCGCTTGCTTGCATGACCACACATGCAGTGATTGGTCGAACCAGTATGTTGAGAACTGCATTATTCAAATTGCATTATTTTGCCTTTGAACCAAGTTTGTTGTCTTGAGGTGAACTGCTCAGATGCTTGAATGCTTTACACTGATATTTATAGAAGCTGCACAGCTAAAAGCATCTGTCATCTTGAAGGTCAGCATGATGTAGTGTTAAATGTTTTGGTGCATCTGTACCTGTAGGAGATGGAGCTGCCTTTGGAGAAGGTCCAGCAGAAGGCAGGTTTTCAGCAATCATAGTATCATCCCTGGCTGCATTAAGCTGTGAGCGACCTTTATGCAGGGCAGGACGAGGGGCTGGAGACGCTGGAGACTGGATGGAGTTAGGGGTTGAAGAGGAGGGTATTGAAGAAGACGTGTGTGACACAAGAGAGCCTAGAGAGTGGGAGGACGCCGGGGAAAGAGGTGGGGGTCCCACAACTGGATCCATCTCTAACAGAAAAAAAAAAACAACAGGAAAAAACCCATATAAAAATTGTTTTTCAACCCTCTCAAAAATTCTCAGAGGTGTTTTCCTCATCACTAAAAAGAAAACTCCTACATACAGTACTGTGCGAATGTAGGGTGCAGGGACCACTGTTCATTTAATTTCAAGATGTACTATAAAAACACAGAATCCTCAACACCTAAATATAAAATATTTTTTTCCGTATGTGATTCGTCCACCCTTTATTACAGCTTCCATTATTTTTGATGGATTATTTTATTTGCTTTCGGTTCTTAATAAAACAAAAACATTTTATCTGATGGAGACAGTTTTGATGGCCTACCTTGAACAGTTGTTAGGAGTTATATCTCTGCATCTTTAAATTATTTTTGGAGACTTCTGTTCTTTTTTCTTCCATGTGTTTATTTTTTTCTTTTGCAAGTAGATGTTATTTTTTATAGAAATATCACCTGAAAAATGAATTACTTCAATGTACTGGCCATTTTTCCCTGGAATCATAAATTGAGGGTGATCCCTTTTTGCACTTCTTTCAGTTTCTCTTTCATTTAACCTACTTCTCCTTTACATCTAATTGCAGAACCCCACCTGGTTAAAAAGACACTTAGACACGTGGACAAAATTGTTGGTACCCCTCGGTTAATGAAAGAAAAACCCACAATGGTAACAAAAATAACTTTAATCTGACAAAAGTAATAATAAATAAAAATTCTATGAAAATGAACAAATGAAAGTCAGACATTGCTTTTCAACCATGCTTCAACAGAATTATTTAAAAAAAATAAACTCCTGAAATAGGCCTGGACAGAAATGATGGTAGCCTTAACTTAATATTTTGTTGCACAACCTTTTGAGGCAATCACTGCAATCAAACGATTCCTGTATCTGTCAATGAGACTTCTGCACCTCTCAGCAGGTATTTTGGCCCACTCCTCATGAGCAAACTGCTCCAGTTGTCTCAGGTTTGAAGGGTGCCTTTTCCAGACGGCATGTTTCAGCTCCTTCCAAAGATGCTCAATAGGATTTAGGTCAGGGCTCATAGAAGGCCACTTCAGAATAGTCCAGTGTTTTCCTCTTAGCCATTCTTGGGTGTTTTTAGATGTGTGTTTTGGGTCATTATCCTGTTGCAAGACCCATGACCTGCGACTGAGACCAAGCTTTCTGACACTGGGCAGCACATTTCTCTCTAGAATTCCTTGATAGTCTTGAGATTTCATTGTACCCTGCACAGATTCAAGACACCCTGTGCCAGATGCAGCAAAGCAGCCCCAGAACATAACAGAGCCTCCTCCATGTTTCACAGTAGGGACAGTGTTCTTTTCTTGATATGCTTCATTTTTCCGTCTGTAAACAGAGAGCTGATGTGCCTTGCCAAAAAGTTCCATTTTTGTCTCATCTGTCCATAGGACATTCTCCCAGAAGCTTTGTGGCTTGTCAACATGTAGTTTGGCAAATTCCAGTCTGGCTTTTTTATGTTTTGTTTTCAACAATGGTGTCCTCCTTGGTCATCTCCCATTAAGTCCACTTTGGCTCAAACATCGACGGATGGTGCAATCTGACACTGATGTTCCTTGAGCTTGAAGTTCACCTTTAATCTCTTTAGAAGTTTTTCTTGGCTCTTTTGTTACCATTCGTATTATCCGTCTCTTTGATTTGTCATCAATTTTCCTCTTGTGTCCACGTCCAGGGAGGTTGGCTACAGTCCCATGGATCTTAAATTTCTGAATAATATATGCAACTGTAGTCACAGGAACATCAAGCTGCTTGGAGTCTTATAACCTTTACCTTTAACATGCTTGTCTATAATTTTCTTTCTAATGTCCTGAGACAACTCTTTCCTTTGCTTCCTCTGGTCCATGTTGAGTGTGGTACACACCTTGTCACCAAACAGCACAGTGACTACCTGTAGCCCTATATATAGGCCCACTGACTGATTACAAGATTGTAGACACCTGTGATGCTAATTAGTGAACACACCTTGATTTAACATGTCCCTTTGGTCACATTTTTCAGGGGTACGATCATTTCTGTCCAGGCCTGTTTCAGGAGTTTATTTTTTTTTAATAATTCTGTTGAAACATGGTTGAAACACAATGTCTGACTTTCATTTGTTCATTTTCATAGATTTTTTTTTATTACTACTATTGTCAGATTTAAGTTATTTCTGTTACCATTGTGGGTTTTTCTTTCATTAACCGAGGGGTACCAACAATTTTGTCCACGTGTGTACATAGCCCTGTTTTGAACAAAACTGTTACACAACTGTTATTACTATATTAGTAATACACACTAAACTACAAGCAAAGATCTTTTAGGTTGGACAAGCATTCAACAATGACACACATTTCAGGAATTCTTCAGTCCCTTCAGGCAACACTAGTGACAGATTCCCTTTCTGGATCCCTGTAAATGCAGTACTACATAATGTATGTATTATGCCAGTTTGTAAACAGAGAACCACCAAAGTAAATATAGTTTTTTTCCTGTGCTTTCTGTCACTGAAAATGT
>CM067485.1:23140182-23166561 GCA_034552555.1 Semaprochilodus insignis
CTCCATTTTAGTCGATTTTCACTTTTCACAATTTCATGATGAATGAACCAACAGAAATGTCCCAAAACTGCTTGCAAAAAAGTCATCTTAAAAGGTGATCTTCAGTGACGAGTCCTGCTTTTGTCTTTGTGGAGACGACCAACAAATCTATGTGTGGAGGCACCGTGGTCAGCACCAAGATGAACGGTTTGTTGTGATGCGCCATATGTCCAGGAGCCCTGGTGTCATTCCACCTCCACCCCTACCCCTTCCCATATCAGTCTAAATTTATCATCATTTATTGTTCCTGGTAACCTTTATCTTCCTTCCCAATAGCATTGCAACCTGACACTTCCTTCTGGGTGCAGCTATTCTTTTGATTATATATATATAAATTAAACAATTAAATGTCATTAAATAAATTACATTTACACAGTGCTCGCTCTCTCTCTCTCTCTATCCATCTAAATCTCTTGATCTATTCTCCCGCCTTCCTTCCTTCTCTCTCTCTCTCTCTCTCTCTCTCTCTCTCTCTGTGGTAGATTAGGGTCTCTTTACCTCCATTCACTCTTCCCAGCATTCCACCAGCACTGACACACACACACACACACACACACACACACACTCTGGTCTCTCCGTTTCTCACGCCGCTCCAGAGGCTTCCGTGTGTCGTGACGTCGTCGTGGTGGGCGGGGTTAAGGCGCTCGTGCGCCGGTGTGACAGAACCCGAGCGTCCCCGCGTAACAACACCCGCTCAGCGCGCGCTGGTTGAGGGCATCAGCGTGCGTGTGGCCACTCTGTGAAGGTAAGACCCTTTCACACCCTAACTCACGAGCAACCCGTTGCCGCGGCCCTTGAGCGCGCGCGAGCGTCTGCGACCGAGCCGATGCGGCCGTGCGTGTGCACGCGCCGGTCGAGTTGGTTGCATGTATGCATGCATATGAGTGTGAGCGTATGCATGCGCGCTGAAGAGGGAACAGGCAGCGACATACGGACTGGTACGCATATGTGTGCGTGTGTGTATGCCTTTGTGCGTGCGTGCTGTAGCGTAAACATCAAAACCGCGGACAGTTTCATGTACCGTGCTCGCGCTTGCTCGCTTGCTTGTAGCCTCCGTCCATCCGCGCTCGCGTCCATTTCACCCGCTAAAAGGCCCGTTGCGTCTGTTTCTGCGTTTAGATCGTACAGCTGCCCGCTTTGCACGCGCGTGTCAGTCCGGTTTGCTCTCATTCGGTTCGTCTCTGTGGGTTGTAGGTGGTAGGACAGGGTTGGAGAGGGAGGGGAAGGAGGATGCAGCTCTGTCTCTCTCCCTCTCTTTCCCTGAGGGTGTGGTTCTGAAGGCCCGGTGCAGAGCTCTTATCTGCAAGCCTGATCTTCCAGCTAACGGACTGCAGGATGGAGCTATGAAAGCTGGACATGGCCAGGTCTTGTTGGAGTTCTACAGCAGTCTGATGACCTGACTGGCACTGTTACAATAGGGGTCCAAGCAGCAACTACATCTTTGATCAGAAACTGTTTCCTCATAGCTGACTGGAGCATCCAGGCTGTTTATGTTGACACAGCGCATGGCCAAAACTTGTTTTTGTATCGGGCAGTAATTGCATCATAAAGTCAGAACAGCTGTAAAGTGCATTGGTTTTGCATATCGTAAAAAGGGGTGGAGAACTGAGGGCCAGAGTCCAGCTTAGTTTGGCTAATTTCCTGATTCAACAGGGAACACCTCAACTAAAGCTAGCAGTAAACCATCTCGTTGAAACCGGGGAATGGTGCTGGAGTAGGGTCCTCCTGGGCTGGAATTGTCCATCTTCGATAAACCCTGCATACTGCTACTCTGCAATTGGAACTGTCTGAGACAGCACATGGCCAAGTTATGTTGAGATGCAATGCTGTTCTCATGCCTGACTGGCACGGTTAAAGTAGGGCCCCCAAGTCTGAGACCACTACAGGGACCTGTTTTAGTCCTAACTAACTTCCGTTTTTCCCCTCAAAACATTACGTCATTCTTCAGTACAGCGTCTCAGCATTTGGTGTCCATTAGCCTTCATTACAGCTTGAACTCTGTCTGCCACTGATTCCTGAAGTTTGTACCAAATTGGAAAATCCACATGACTCCCCTTTATACCTTTTCTAGTGTGTTGCAAAGTGACTGTTTGTTCCACTTTCACCATTTACCAAGTGTTCCCAAAGACGTGTAATGAGGTTGATACCTGATGGCTGTTTTCTCAAATGACAACTTCCAAAACAGTTGGAAAAAATAAGATTTATTGCCCTTTTAAAGGTGCCATAAAATGGAAAACTGTATTTACGTCGGAATTGTTGAATAAGAAAAGTTGAGTATATGAAACTGAAGGCTAAAGTTAGCTTCCTCTTTGCCAGTTTTTTAGTCAAATGTTCCATTCGACCTTAAATGCTACAGCTCATACAGGCACCAGAATGTAACTGAATGTAACATTTAAGGTGGTACAATTGTACAGTGGTACAAGGTGGTACAATGGTACAGTGGTACAACAGTTCCTTGGAAAGGGTATCAAAAGTGTTGACTTATTACACTGAGGTTTATTTTATTTTCCTGCCTGTGTCTGTTCCAACATGCCTTGCTGCAAACCAGCAAATCAGAGCATCTTATTAATTATGAACTGACCAAATAAAGCACAAACAGCTTGTTTCTTTCTATGGCCAAGTCATGGGCATTCAGCATTTCAACCTGCTCTCTGATGTGTATGTAGAAGGTATGTGACTTTTGTCAGATGTGATTTTACATGCCAATTTACAACTGCATCTGACAAAAATCACATACCTTCTATATACCTTCTGTATCAGAGAGCAGGATGAAATATGAATATATGCATTCTGTGGCATCTTAAAAATCATTAAAGAACATTGCATGTTGGTAATGAACTATTTTCTATTACTTCAACTGTGCCAGAATTTGAGGTACCTAAACACACTCTTCCCTGCAAGCTCCTCCATTCTTCTTTTTGACTGCTTAGTCATACATGTATACATCAGCCTTCCCTTGTAATTATGGAAAACTTCAGATTTAATAATCAACAACCTAGATGTTGGTTCAGCAGTAGAAGGTTTATGGTGCATCCAAGTGTCAGTTGGGCACATTATAGCAGAGTTTATCTATAAAGTGCTCTCACCATAAACAAGTAGTTGCACCCAGAAGGAAGTGTGGGATTGCAGTGCTATAGTGAAGAAAGAAAAAGGTTACCAGGAACAGTAAATGGTGAGAAATTGGCAATATACTGATATCAATAGACTGATATGGGCAGTATTTACTGAGCTACACATACAGAGGTAGTGTCTCTCAGTATGGCATGGGGCCGCCATGTTTGCTAACATGCCAGAGGTCTCGACATGGAGTTGTAGAGGTTCCTAATGGTGTCCTGTGATAATCCATCCCATGCAGTTTGAATGTTCTCACACAGTTCCTGCAGATTGTGCGGTAGGGGTGAAGGTGGAGTGACACCAGGCCTTCTGGACACGTGCGACAACAAACTGTTCATCTTGGCGTTGACCAGGGTGGCTCCATACACGGGTTTGTTGGTTTGTCTCCGTCAAGACAAAAGCTGGGCTCGTCACTGAAGATGACCCGCTGGCATTCTAAGTCATTCCATGACAGTTTGGCACAACACCATTAAAGTCTTTGGCGATGCTGACGTGGTGTGAAAGGTAGTAGTCATAAGGGTCTCTGTCCATGTAGTTCTGTGTCGTGCTGACACTAACAGGATGACTCATGGAGGGCATGACTTCTTGCTGGATGTCCGCAATCATGGTTGTTGAGTCAGTCAGGTACAGCGATAAGGCCTGTTCTTGCTTACATCACATGTGTGGCTGAGCATGAAACTTGAATCATTTGCATCTCTCACGATGTCAAACCTACCCGCCAAGTTTCATTCCCGTCATTTGATTCCTTCTGGGTGCAACTATTCATTTGATGATAAGGGTATCTTAGTAAATAGTTGTCTTATCTTGTCAGTTGCTGGTGCTCAGCTGCTGGAGCTGGATATCTGTCCATGTTCTTTGGACACTGATCGAGGGTTTCAGAGTGAGATTGCTGATCTTGAGCTACTACGTTTATGTGGACTGGAGAGACGGTCCTGATATCAATCTGCAAATGTATCGTAGATAAACACCTGGCAAATCACAGATTTGGACATAATATTCTGATGTTGATTGACATCCCTTGGTCCTACACTTCCATATTGAAATGCCACTGAGGCATAACTAAACACGTGCAGATTGAGTGGGTGGAAATGTATAGTTTGGTCTATAGTTGCAGATTGTGTTGTAAACTATACTTGTTGTCCATAATTCACTAAAACATTATCAGGTTTTATTAAGGCTGTGCATATTGGCAAGAACCTGGTGAAATGATATGTATCGTGATACAGGCGTTACGATTCAATAATTTGCAATACTGTAAGCAAGGCGATACATTATAATTTTATTAATCTAATTTTAGAATAACTGTTATAGTAAAAAAAAGTCAGCTAGGTTTGCTAATCCTAACATTACTGTGTGCCCTTACGCTGGTGTGTTTATGTTGGAGTAGAAGTCTAATGGCTGTAGGTAAATAACACTACTATCTAGTGATCGGGGGTTTAAACACAGCACAAAATGAACCACTGTGTGCCACCAATCTTTAGATGTAGATCTAGCTTTTTTATTGTCCTGTTCACTTTACTGCTGGGTGTGCATGCAGCCAGCTTGCTTGCTAGCTCAGTTATGCTTGCTAGGTTAGCTTTCGCTTGGTTGTTAGCTTTTGCTTGGTAAGTTTCACCAACTTGAGCAGAGAGAGAGAACCTGTAGGGGAACACGGTTTTATTAATGCTGTAAAAGCAGAACAACACAGATCAGTCTTGTAATTGGTAAGATACTGCTTTTGTATGCATGGCTCAAGATTAGGGTCACACAATTTACATTAGAAGAGAAATATTAATATCGGCCATTTAGCGGACATATTTGGACCTACTGTGCTTTATCTGTGAGTACTGTGTGCCCACAAGAGCAATATTAACCTACTTGGAATTCAAGATTTCCTGGGGGTTTACTCATTACTTTTAACATAACAGAGCAGCTTCTCCAAGCTGATGTTTGTTTACACTCATCATCGAAAAAAAAGTCGCACCCAGAAAGAATCAACTGACAGGAACTAAACTTGGTGGGTAGGTTTGAAATTGTGAGAAGTGCGAATGATTCAAGTTTCACACTCGGCCGCACATGTGATGTAAGCAAGGACGGGCCTTATCGCTGTACCTGGCTGACTATATAAGGATGTCCTGTTGCATGTGCTTTCCATTCTGACTCTGCTGTTGTGTTGTTAGCATCCTTTACAAGCGAAGTATGCCGCAGAGAAGAGTTTGAAAGCACTTCGAGTAGTTGGAAGAGTTCGAGAGGGCTTGCAACGTAAGGCTCCAGGAAGCAGGATAGTCTTATCTACATATTGCGCTCCATACTGGTTGTACAGATACTACCATAGCACTCTGTTGGCAGCAGTGGGAGGAAGAAGGCATGCACCAGCGACATGAAGGTTCTGTCGAATTGTCCAACATGCGTGGAGTGACCCAATAACCATGATTGCGGACATTCAGTGAGCAGTGATGCCCTCCATGAACTGTGTGAGAATCTTTAAGCTGCATGGGACGGATTATCGCAGGACACCATTAGGAACATGTACTGAGGTGTCTGGCATGTTGCTTTAGCAAACATGGCGGACCAGTGCCGTACTGAGAGACACTACTTCTGTATGTGTAGCTTAATACATACTAACCATATCAGTCTAAATTTATCATCATTTATTGTTCCTGGTAACCTTTATCTTCCTTCCCAACAGCATTGCATTCTGACACTTCCTTCTGGGTGCAACTATTGTTTTGATGATGAGTATATGTTGTATGTTTTTTTTCTTGAGTTGATGTTTCACCATGCCTGTTTCATTTTATGGACCACTCGTTGCTAAAAACAATAATGGTCATTTTACTCTAAACTTCCTGAGCTTTGTGGTCAGAAGGAAATGAATGTTTAGAAACGGAGAGATTGTCTTTGCAGTATATTCGTATATAAGCGGTATGATTTTTATTGTGGATTTATGCATTTCGTACATGAATTTATATGTAGTGGACATTTGAGGCCTCGTTCAAAGTGAACTTTGACTCTCAAGGCCTGTTTTCATGTCAGAGTGTGTGTGTGTGTGTGTGTGTGTGTGTGTGTGTGTGTGTTTGTCAGAGGATCCTTATTAGATTCCACTGTGTTTTGAAGCCTCTGAGTCACATGATCTGCAAGCCAATGAAAGCCTAAACGTCGTCCATTACTGTTTACACCCCTTAGCCTCCTTCACTGCCCTCAACTTCCTCAATACACCGTAACCCTTATGTCTTACAAGATCACACTCTGTGTGCACAGGCTTTTGTAAGTTCACCAGTGCTGAATGAGGAACGACAGAATGTTTGCTGATTTGCATCAGATTTCATCATAGGCAAAGCACATGCAGAGCTGCTGCGTGGTAATTGCTATTGTAAAAAGGTCCTACACAAACACCAGTGAACTGAACCATATTTACCCATGACCAATAGATTGCCCATGAGCTCAGTACTAATCTCTATTGCTTCATTTTACACCAACCTGATTCAAACATTTGTGAAAGATAATGTGGATATATAGATTATATTACTGCTTAAGATCTCAGAGAGCTCTTAAGTGTCAAAGGTCAGCATAACTGTTGATTGTAGTACTCACACTCACTTTCTACCCCCACCTTTTGGCTACTTGTCTGATAGTGGAACACTAAGCAGCTGTACATGTTGGTTTCTTTAGTCTTGGATATATCGACTGCACTTGCTAGTCCAAAAAAATTGCATTTAACACTGCAAAGGCTGGAATTCCATAACTTCCAGAAAGGCTGTAGAGATCATTTTAAGGATCCATATTAGGCTATACAAATACCTGAGTTTGCAAGAAAAGCATTATGTTCAAATGAATTACCCTCCCATGTGAACAAAAAGAACAATAAAACATAAAAGTAATGCTCCTGTTGGAGGCTTTTTATGTTACTGTGCTGTGAAAATCTTGGTTGTATTAAATAAACTGCTTGAAATGAACTTGTAGGTATTCATGTCAAATATGGTATATATTATTTAAATTATTTAAGTGTAATGGAGTATTATTTAGTGTAATCAAATTGAAATTCATTCATAACAGATCATTCTGCACATTGTGCTAGACCACACTCATCATCAAAAAGAATAGTTGCACCCAGAAGGAAGTGTCAGATTGCAGTGCTATTTAGAAGGAAGATAAAGGTTACCAGGAACAATACATGAGGATAAATTTAGACTGATATGGGCAATATTTATTGAGCTACACATACAGCAGTAGTGTCTCTTAGTATGGCGTCAAGCCGCTGTGTTTGCTAACGCCAACATGCCAGGTGTCTTGGCATGGAGTTGTAGAGGTTCCTGATGGTGTCCTGTGATAATCTAGGCTATCCCGTGGAGGTGAAGTGACACCAGGCCTTCTGGATGTATGACAAGTGACAACAAAGCATTTACCAGTTGACACTGACCACGGTGCCTCTGCACACAGATTCGTTGTCGTCTCTATCAAGACAAAAGTTGAACTCGTCACTGAAGATGACCCACTGCCATTTTGAGTCACTCCATGACAGCCTGACTTGATACCATTGCAGTCTTTGGCGAGACTGGCGTGGTGTTAAGGGCAGTCGTTGTAACAGTACATGTCATCCTGTGTCAAACAGCGGTCTGCCAGTGATGTTTAATAATCAGTGACATTTGTAATAAAAGCTGGAGCTCAAAGAGGGTTCTAAAACCTTAAATTCAAGCATGTATTATATGCATATAATATATAACTATAAAATATGCATATAATGTATGTATGTATTATATATTTATAAAATATTCATAAAAAATAATAGAGTTGCTTTTTCAGTATATGGGTGCAAGCGAAAAAAAGCCTAGACACTAGAAGCCTAGAAAAGCCTGTTTTCTGTACTGCATGATTAGATGGAAATGGCTTGTTTAGCTTCAGCAGAACGGTGAACTCTTTGGAAGTAGTGAGCTGTACCTGTCTGTACCTTTAAAGAGTGAATATAGAAATGGAAATGGCCAGAAATCCTGTAGAATTTATTTATTAAATGTAAATGAATTCAATATTATCTTACAAAAAAATTTACTGCTTTCTGGAAGCTTCTCTGCATGGTTGGCTGACTGAAGCTCCGCTGTAGGCACACATATCCTTAAAGCGTTCAAACTCCTACAGCAGCAGTGTAAGTCTGCACACCGTGTTTGCTCCCACACAAAGAAACCTCACTCTCCCCAACCAAAAGTGATGTGTTGGGCAGGGCTTGTGCAGCACACACTGGTCACATTTGTTTGGCTAGAGTAAATAAAATTATTAGAAGTGCGTTGGGTTTTTGCCAACCATGTTGTTCAACCATGACATGTTTTTTCCTTTTCCTCTCACTGTGAGTGAAGCAGGTGCTTCTTCATTCCTTCCCATGTCTCACACAACACCAAAACACGTTTGATTGGTTTTCATATAACTCAATAATGCTGTGGGCGGGGCCCTGGGCCAGATTACAGAAGTCTGTTTTGTTAATCACAGTTGCATTGGATATGCACATAAATAACAAATAACAAAAGATGCTTTTATTGGGAAGAAAGCAAGTTTACATCCTGATTCCAGTAATCGATCTTTGGTTACACTGCTGCAGTTACACCAAAAACAATGTTTCTTGCCTTTCTCAGATGAAGCTCAACAGTCTTCAGCACCTCGCTCTATCCTAGCCACTGCTCAAGTAAGCATGGTTTTGTACAGATAGAGCACCCTCCCAACCATGTGTTTATAGGCAACCAAAGCTTTTGAATTAATTTGTTGGATTTGTGTGCTGTAGCATGTATCGTCTGATATATGCCTTTGTATTGTTACTGTTTAATTCTCTTCTGGATTGTGCTTTGTCAGTTCTGTCCAGATGTTTTGCAAGGTAAATCAGATGACATAAGAAGGCTAGTGAAAAAGCCACTGCTAAGACAACACTCGCTGAAACAGAGCAGCGAAAAGCTGGATCATAGAGAAGAAAATGTCTGTGTGAGCAAAAGTTTGCTTTTAGACTTAGTAGGTAGAAACACTTGTTGTGCATTTTAATATTGATCTTATAGCAGTGTCATGCTCTGATAATACGTGTTCATATCTCAGACATCAGCAGATGAGAGGCATTTATTTACTCAAAGTTATCACGTCTCAAGATCTCAAAACGATGACAGTAACCATCTTTGGCCTTTCTAGGGTTACACTGACTGCGTCTTGTTTTTACCCCTTTACTTCCCTAAAATTGCACAGTGAGACTCTTTAGACTTCTTATTTTTTCTCACAGATATTCTAGGGGTGTTCACAAGAGCAAAATGCCAGCCTTAAGCGTGCCCATCATTTTGAAGGATTGTACTAGTGATTCAGGCACTAACAATATATTGTGGTATTGTTTGGGTATCGCAATGCAGTACTGTGTCAGTGTGCAATGTGGTGCTATGTTGTTGAAAATGGATGTTCTATTAATTATGATATCTAATGCAGTCATGATATCTAATGCAGTCTATTAATTATGAATGTCTGCAATCATGGCTGTTTGGTCAGTCCGGTACAGTGATAAGGCTGTCCTTGCTTACGTCTGATGCACAGCCAACCGTGAAACTTGAATCATTCGTAGGTCTCATGATGTCAAACCAACCCACCAAGTTGCATTGCTGTTGGTTGATTCTTTCTGGGTGCAACTATTTTTTTGACGGCGAGTGTATCATAGCTGTTTTTTTGTTATATGTTTTTTGTTATTAAAACTGTTTATTTGGAAAAATGGTGAAGTACTGGTGGATTTTAATGTGTATATATTTTGTGTTTTAGTGTGTAGTACTCCAAGGGACTATGCAACCTTAGATTTTCAGTCACCTTCACACCTGTGTTAAATGTGATGTGACAATTAGCATGATTTGATTTGAATTGATATGTTTTGTTCAGTAGAACACAACAAGAATGAAAAAAGCTGTTCACAAAGTCTGAACCAACACTTGTCAGTGTTTGTCGTGTCGTGTCAGTGTTTAAATGGGGTTGTACAGTTTATGGCAAGTTTCTAAGAATTATTTAAGCTGTTGAAGGCTATTGTTTGTCTCATATCAGGGTTGTAAATGACTCCCTGCCTTATGCCTGTTGTATTATACCAGACCGATCATAGGATGGGTGAAATGGCAAATCCAGTCTTTCTATTGATAGGTCATTAATTTCAATGTTTTCTTTTTTATCTTGTCATAGACAAAAACGAATGTGGCACCTGGTGAGATTAAAAAGTCACTGCCTCTGAGACTAAATCACACACTGATGTGATTTTCCAGATCCTTAGAAGGGGTCCCAGGAACCTATGCCATTCACCTACTTAATTTTTGCATTAATGACTGTGGTTGTTTAAACTGTTGGCTCATTTTAGATATGGGAACGTAAGTCCTTGTATATGCTTTATGTTAGAAAAGCTCTTTGTTTATTATTATGAAGGAATATTATGTAATATTTTAGGGAGCCATTCATGCAGGTAGTCCAAGAACCAATAACTTTCTCATGCAACTGTACACAGTAAATACAAGGCAATTTTGATGCTTGCTTTGTGTCTTGTTATATTGGTGATAATAAATGTGTTCAATAACCCAAACCACTCAGATTTCATGCACCCAGTCCAAATGTCTAGTAAACTGGACACTGAGTATTGTATATTTCCCAGTTAATCTAAACAGATTACTTGTGTTTGGTATTTAGTATGCAGCAATACACATGTTTCCTATCAATACCTGGCCAGATCAATAAACTGGCCAGACTTGGGACTGAGGAGAGTGTGTTACTATCTGTCCTACTACTACATTTACATTTATGGCATTTAGCAGATACTCTTATCCAGAGCGACTTACAGCCATGCTTAGTGTTCAGTCAGAGAATGTGTCCTAGCTAGTACAAGAAGGATAGAGTCTAAAACTCGCCTTGAGCTCAGACACTGAACAAGGGCCAGTGCTAAGACCTGGAAGGAAGAATACAGAGTTAAATACAGCATAACTAGCAATTCCTAGCGATCCCAGAGATGAAAAGCTAAGATCAGTATAAGTATATACATCGATTAGTGCTCACTAGTGCTACTATTAACATATTCTTTTAGTTTCACAGAGTGCAGCAGATGGTGACTGGGCTTTATTCACTCTTTGTTGTGAAAGAGTCCTGTTAATCTGATTTCTGTAAGCTTGTTCATGTCTTTTTTCTTACTGCTTTCAAAATCCTCCTGTATATGTTAAAACCTTAAGGCCTTTACAAGCGTTTGTTTGGGCAAGTGCATGTGATGGTATGCAACATATCCCTGTTAGTCTTTTTCTCCTATGAGTGCAAGGATTTCAAGACTGCCAGTAAACTGATTACGCTGACATCTTGCAGCCAAATGTGTGTGATTTTGCACAACCTTAAGCATTTCATGCTGTTCAAAACATGCTGATTTTGGTGTCCTGTCTCTATTTGTGGAAGTGTGTGTGTGTGTGTGTGTGTGTGTGTGTGTGTGTGTGTGTGTGTGTGTGTGTGTGTGTGTGTGTGTCTGTCTGTCTGTTTGTCTGTGTGGTTGTGAGTGAAGAACCTTTTCGTATCATTCAGTAATTACCCAAAGTTGGAAGAGCAGTAAAATGAAGTGGTTTTCATGTCATAAACCTTGTGAAATAAAGCTCAGTGCAGTTAACTGTCTACAGCAGTTCCTTTAAAAACAGCAACTTAATCAGGTTCACTAGACACTGTTAACTTAATAGTGTTACTGCTACCCTACTGTGTATAAAGTCAGAGACCACCCATCATTTATTGTATTTCCAATCAAAATGGACGTTAAGTACCAGCCATTTATTTGAAAAAAATCTGCAGGTGTTTCTGTTAATTCCTCAACTGTGAGGTGACAGCTTAGCGCTATGGGTGTGAAATGATGAGGAGCTGTCAAAAAGGAAATTTGCAAACCAAACAAAGAAGCTGTTAGTGTTCCCAGAACAATGGACTGTCCATCCAGGACATCAACACAACTGGATGTGTTGGGGATTACTGGGATCCTGGGAAGCAGAAATGAAAACAACTTCTAAGACTGAACTTTATAGGTGGGCAATTCCAGATTTCTGCAAATTTCTCTTGATATTATATTTAGTTCTTGAGGCTTCTGATTATTTTCTCACGTTTCCTTCTTTTTCTTCGTTCATAATGGCCATTTTGACTGGAAATTATACAAAAAGGGTGGTCTATGATGTTTGCATATGAATTAAATGGTTATAAAACCAGTAAATTATCATTTCAAGTTTCATTACAGTTTTAGTTATGATCTGTAAGTAAAATAAACGAGGAATTTGGCAAGAAATGAAACAGAAGCTTGCTTTTGCACTGAATTTAAACAATGGTTCAGCTACTTTAAGTGGTGCCCTTTCCTGCACAGTTGTGTGCACACAGCTGTACAATATCTATAGAACAGCATTGCTAATAGATAATGGAACGCTCTGGAAAGCTGTCCAATGCCAAGTGTTACCTATAGGGGTATAAAGCTTCCCAGCGTTGGCCTGTGAAGCAGTGGGACTGCTTGGAATTAGCAAGTGCTTATGATCAAGACTTACCTATCAGTAGCTGAACTCATAAATACTCTTTTGGCTGATGCTATCAAGTCTTCAAAGTATTTGCAGAAGATACTGATATTGTAAAGTGCCTATTAGTACCCTTGATTTCAGAAGATCAGGTGTTAGATGAGCAGGCGTCTACAAACATTTGGTCATGTCACATAGCTAATCATGGCTGGAACGTCCAATTTAAAGAGTAGTTTAGTCATAGAAATAACGGAAGCTTATTGCTATTTAAAAGCGCCCATTGCATGTTAGCGACATTAGCATGTAGCTGTAGTTTAAAACAGAAGAATCAAACATTCTAATACTTGATTGACCTGATCTATAACTATACATGCTCTCATTACGCTCTAACAAGAATACATCTGAGAGAAAATACTTTGGGGTTGCTTTGAATTCAGATGCTGTAAGGAGAGGACTCCTCCGCTATAACTGAGGACTGACATCTTGCATGTGCTGTAGGTTACTCTCCACTAGATGGAGGCTCCAGCACAGATTTTAGGTGCTCAGATTGGTCAATGAAGACTCTGGCTTTGAAATGCAGCTGGTAAATGTGTGCTGTCTGTTTGTTTTAAGATTGAAGGCTCGGCTGTTGCCATTGATGATGATGACGACGAAGAGGATGATGACGCTAGAGAGGTCTGTCCCTGTTGCGCCAAACAGTTTTGTGTGAGGGGGGCCGTGAATCGGACAGGAGGATCACCAAAGGAGGAGAGGGCAGCAGAAAAGATGTCTGCAAACACACCTACCTCAGCCCCTCCCCCTAAGAAGAGCAGGGGGAAGCAGGAGGCTCTGGAGGCAGCCAATGAGGAGCTGAAGACCAAACTGACTGACATACAAAATGAACTACAGCAAGAAAGGATGAAGGTAGTCGTGTCATTTGCTTTCTTCACAGGAGACAGGTGCTGTCATGTTACTTATTCCAGAAGCTTAATCTTTGAATAAGAATGTTGTTAAATTGATGGTGTGGCCAAAAATCTAGTTTTCCATTGTTTACTCTTAGGCTAACTGTGGTGTGTCAGCCAGGATATGCCTAAATGCTTGCACGCTTGCATCAAAGTACATTGACTTGTTAAATAATGTTAGCTTAATATAAGAATATTCATAATATATAGTATTATAATATCATAGTATTGGTTAATATTATTTATTGGTTAATATTATTAATTGTGCCCAATACGACCAGACACTTGAACAAACAAGATAAAAAGATTTTAAAAAATGCAGGTTATTTTTAAGGTATGTTTGATTTTAAGAATTTATAAGCAGAAATTTTTTTTTTTGCTAAAATAGGATGTGCTTTGCTGCTTCAAAATCACAGAAAGACTGGTGTTTCCATGCTATAAATGACATCATCATCGTGTTTTCAATTGCTTTCTTCATCCCTGCTGCTCAACTTTGGCACGAGGTGGAATTGGCCACAAGTACACTCGGACAAACAATGGGGAACAGTTGGGAAATGTGACTCTTTGTGTGGCAGTAGGAATTATTGCAAGATGTTCGATGTTAGCCAACCCGCAGCAAGTGCGTCATCATGGAATGCTACAAAACAACAGGTTTACAAAGAGCTTAAAATGACTGAACAGCATTCAGAGGCTGTAGTAATTCCTTCTTTCACATACTCCATCCCACTCAGACGTTAACTGTGTGACTTAAGGTCAACTACAGTTTACCCAGCAAACTGCCAGCAAAAGGTTATGTCAAATGAATCCAGCAATATTCCAGCTAAAAAAAATTATTATATATCAAAATGTAATGTAAGTGAAATGTGTATTTACGTACGCCTGTCGTTAGCATGACATTTTAGCTTATTAATAATTGCCTGTAAAATAACTGCAAGTAACATTTCAGTTGTATATTTGGTTCGTTGTATGCCGTTGTTCAGTAAAAGCCTAAAGTGGCTACACTGGCTGATTTAGCCATCATGCTTACCTGCTTCAAAAGTAGATATTAGCGTCTCTTGGCTGAGGACAAACAAACATTAGTCACTGGTGTGTAAAAGATTACTGTAAGACCAGTAACATGTCCCAGGAGATGTTTTCGTTTAATTGCATGCATTTTTCCAACCAGACATTCTATTTGTGGATATGAACATATGATTGTATGAAGCTAAAAACTGTGGAAAATATTACGACCTGCTAAAATAATTATGATTAGATGATTACAGTGATGACAGGCCTAATTTACTTATTCGATTTGCTAAAGGAAAAGGCTAATATATACACCCACTGGCCACTTCATTAGGTACACCACTTACCATACAGGTGCACTTTTGTAGTTCTGCAGTTGCAGACTGTAGTCCGTCTGTTTCTCTGTATACTTTGTTAGCTTCTTTCACCCTGTTCTTCCACACTGGTCAGGACCCCCACAGGACCACCACAGAGCAACACAGGTATTATTTGGGTGGTGGATCATTCTCAGCACTGTAGTGATGGTGTTTAAGTGTGTGTTGCACAGGTATGTGTGGAACAAACACAGCAGTGTTGCAAGAGTTTTTAAGCACTGTCCACTCTGTTAGACACTTCTGCCTTGCTGGTCCACCTTGTAGATGTAAAGTCAGAGACGATAGCTCATCTGCTGCTGTACAGTTTGTGTTGGTCATCCTTTCATTCTTCATCAGTGGTCACAGGATGTCATCAGTGGTCACAGGATGTGTTATACTCCTGCAATACTGCTGTGTTTGATCTAAACATATGTCAGGTCATCTCAAGTTACACCCCCTCAGGACACTTCTCATGCCGGCCACCAGAGGTCAAACTCATCTGAGTTCTAATGACTTTTGCTTCTGCTCCTTTTCACCTGAGCCTCTCCCGTACCTACCCCCCTCTCACCTGCTCCATATCCCAGCTTATTATCTCTCCCTTTAAAAAGCCTTCCCTTTCCCTAGGTGTTCGTGGAGCATTAACCACTGGACTGTTGACTGTCTTACTAGGCCCTGTCTTATCATTCACAGTTCCTGTAAGCTTTTTAATATCTTTGATAATCTTTGTGTTTCTTTTTGTATCATGTTGAATAACCTTCTGGGCTTTTGTCATTTTTGAGATTCTTCTGGGCTTTGTGATTTTTGAGATTGCTGTTTTGTTTTTTGGCAACTTCTGAGCTTTGTACTTTTGGATTTTTTGGTGTTTCACGTTTTTGGCATTTTAGTATTTTTGTTGAATAAATCCTACCTAATGGATCCCCTCTCTGTGTCTGAGCTCCCCATGTTACAACATACCTGTGCATCACACTCAAACATCGCTGCAATGCTGAGAATGATCCACCACCCAAATAACACTGGGTCTGTGGTGGGACCTGAGGGGGTACTACTGACGCTTGCTGAGGAGGGTAACAAAGTTTTCAGAGAAGCGGATGGACTACAGTCTGAAATTGTAGAACTATGTTCTCCTATATGGTAAGTGGAGCCGATAAAATAGACAATGACTGTAGATACAAGGCGGTGTACCTAATGAAGTAGTCGGTGTATATAAAGCAAATATAGTAAACAAGTAATACAGCATGTCAGGCAGTGCTGGAAACTACATTAGCAAGTAATTTAACAGTTCAGCATGGTTTGAGGCATGGGTGTGGTTTAGGCATACAGTGTTGCTATTTGGCTGTGCATGTGTTTCCATTTACTTGTTTGCCACCCTGCATTGCAGCTCGAGCACACCTAAAAGAGCACATTTCAGTCACCAATTTTGTCTTGGCTCATCAGCTGTCTTTGGGTTATGAGGACAATTGTATATATTATTTTTTTACTTGTATACTTGTATTTTAACATATATAATAACCGGATGTTTGACCAGGAGGAGGAAGAACTTCCTATTTAACAAGGTGAAAATGGTGTTATGCTTCACAGAGAGTGAAATCTGATGTCAGTCAGTAGGTCTGATTGTATATGGACAGTGCTAATTCAACTAATTCAAAAAGAATTGCACCATAGAAGCTGTTTGGGTAAGAGGGCAGGACTCTTACGTGAACTCTTTCCATGCTATGTAGAACCATTTTTTAAAAAATGGTCTTAAAAGAGCAACTTACTTCTCATGAGAAATAACTATTTAACCATGCAAAGAACCATTTAAACAGACTGGTTCTACAGTATACATAAGTGTGGTCAAATGACATGTCTGGCTGATTTTCTAAGTGAAAATAAGTGAACACATCCTCTCAAGAGAACACCCACCCTACAGATAACACGTATTAGTGCACAGTTACTACTTGTTAATTGAATTTAAATATTGGAGGAAAAAGTAAAACATAACATTATGGCAAATGGTATTGTTTATGTTTAGTTTGTTCTAATATAAAATTCAGTGAATAATTGTGCACTACAACTGAAATAATGTCATTGCTTTTATTAAAACCATTTTTAAAGATGTAGCTATATTAGCATCTTTTGGTAAAGTATTTCCTGATTGTGCTCTTAACAGACTGCTGACTGAAGACTGGTGTTGACATGGCAAACTTCTACTCTGCTTTTTTCATTTGTCACATTTCAAATTTGTCACTGCAGTATAACTAGACCTGTGTACTTGAACTTCTGAGCTGTGTATTTATTTATCAATATATTTTGTGGATCTACATACATCATCTGTACTGTAAGCTGTTTTATTATTCACCACCTGCACTGTACACTTTATAAATACATCTACTGTTTATAACCACATACTTGACTGCACACTTTACTACCTCAACATATTGTACTTTCCTACATGTACACTTACACTAAGCTGTTTTGCCTGCTGCATATGCTAACTGCGCCTCAGTTCTAGTATTCACATTTTGACATACAGTTACTGCTCTTGCTCATTTTGCATGTGTCCTGATGTTTTTGTACATATTGTCTGTTTCTCTTGCACTGTACTACTATTATATAATTACTGTACTGGAGAAGTAGCCTGACTGTCTTTCGTTATACTGAACAACTCTGTATTGGTGTAATGACAAAGTTGAATAAAGTTGAATTTAATTACTTAAACTGGATTAAACAGACGAACTTCAGTCTTGAATAATTTAAGTCTTTATCTCCTTTATATCACTGTAAATTTAAAGTTGAACGTACATTTAGGCAGCTAAATGACGTCACTTCTAATTCTAGTCCCAGCTCACCCACTGCCCCTATATCTCTGTAGGTGTGTAAGCTGCGGGAGCGTGTGCAGGAGCTCCGAGCCCAGCGGGAGGCTGAGCAGCACAAGCACTCCGTGGCACTAACAGAGCTGCGGGTGAAGCTACACGAGGAGAAGCAGCGGGAGGTGGCGGCGGTGCGGGAGGCGATGTGCCGGCAGCACGATGCCGAACTGTCCCGGGCCGGCCGCCTGCGTGAGGCAGAGCTGGCTCGCCTTCAGGCTCTGGTCAGTGTGCTGAGGGACGGGGCCAGTGCAGAACTGAGGAGCGCCTTGAGGGAGGAGGCAAGGGAGGAGGCACGCAGGAGCCATGAGGCTGAGAAGCTGAAGCTGACACAGGAGCTACAGGAGGCCAAGGCAGCCCGGAAGCAAGCAGAGGAGGCACTCGCCAATGCCGTTCAGGCCGACAAGGCCAAAGCAGCTGACCTCAGGGTGGCCCACCAGGCCCATAATGAGGAGATCCAGCGGATCAAACGTGAGAGCGAGAGAGACATTCGCAGACTGGTGAGTGGAGGTGCAAATGTCCAACTCAATAATAATAAGTTTAGATTACTGTTCTCAAGGTAATTATTTGGTGCATAATGAAATATGATTTTTGAAAATGAAGGGCATTATTAAGGGTTTTATTTGGGCATAATGTGAGCATATTCTTTATTGACTGTAATTATACCAGAAATTTCTAAATCAATGCAATTGATGCAGCAATGCATTTACACCCCTGCTGATGAGAATTGGATAGATGCATGGAAGATAGGACTGAGAGGCATAATTAGTGTTTATAGAGTAATTAGAGATAAAAGCATGCAGATAAATCCTGGACATAGGATTTGAACCAATGAGGCATTTTATAAAGCTGTATTTCTATATATTTTATAAAGCTGTAATTGATCTGTACGCCCATTAGATAGGCTTTCTTTAGATTTAAACCGGTGGCTCCACATCCAGCCCACCTGGTGATCTACATATTTTCTACATCCCAACTACCACTACAGTACTGTTTAGTTCTTGATTGCATGCTTCAGGTGTGTTGGAAACTAAAAGACACTTTGTGTTCTTGGGGAAAATAGACCCTATTTTATTGAAAATAAACCCAAATTAGTGTTGTATACCACTAGAGGGCAGTAAGAGCACTATTTTGCGGTCTGTAAGCAGGCTCAGTTAAAAAAAAGAGAAACCTGTGGAAACAAATAAATAAATAAATAAAACTAAAATACAAGCGACCAGTATTTGGTTGAACATGGTACGGAGACAACATATCAAATACCTCATGGAACATCGCACAACTAATTAAGTTAATTGGCAACAGGTCAGTAACATGATTAAGTTCTCTGTAAGTATAGTAGAAGATGGGGAGGGTTCACCACTCTGTGAAAGGCTGTGTGGGCAAATAGTGCAACAATCCAAGATGATAACTTTTCTCAAAGTAAACTAGCAAAGAATTTAGAGATTTTATTATGCTACAAAACAATTCAGAGAATCTGGAGAAATCTTTGTATGTAATACGCCTCAAAACCAGTACTGGATGGCCATGATCTTCAGGCCCTCAGACCTGATTCTGTAGTCTGTGAACACAGTTTGTCACTGCATCTACAATTGCAAGTTAAACTCTACTGTGCAAAGAAGAAATCAGATATAAACAGAAACACCTTTTCTGAGCCCGAGCTCATTTAAAGTGTCCTGCGGTCCAACTATTCAAGATCTGAAATTCTTCTTTGGAAATCATGGGCGTTGTTCTCCGGGCTAAAGAGGAGAGGAACCCTCCAGCTTGTTATCAGCACACAGTTCAAAAGCCAGCATCCTTGATGGGATGGGGGGACGGCATTAGCACACATGACACTGGTGACTTGCACATCTGTGAAGTCTCCAACTTGCTGAAAGATAGATATACAGGTTTTGGAGGAACTTGTGCTGCCATCCAGGCAACGTGTTTTTTGACATCATTTCATTATTAAATACCACGGTACCACTTATTACCTTATTAGTACTAGGACTGAAAAATCTTAAGCATGAGTCAAATAGAAAAAGCTGGAAGTGCACATTTAAACCTGTTGATAGGGCCTGTTTTCTGAATGTAAATGTCATTCTTTCTACAGCTGTTATTGATTTTGTGAAATTCTGTTAGAATAATTGTAATGTAAGTCAAAATCATATAGCCAAAGTACTGTAATACCTCTGTTTTTCTTAGTCCATAACAGCTCCTTATGTAAAGGGTCTGCTTCGTGTTTCATATGATGGTTAGATGGAGGAGCTGCGGGGGAGGGATCGTGTGGTGCAAGCTCTGGAGAAGGAGCTGGGCATGCAGGCAGGTCAGACCCAGCGGTTGCTGCTGCAGCGAGAGGAGGCAGAACGGAACCACGGCAGCCCAAAGAGAGAGGTGGTCCCTACGCTCGGAGAGAACTGCGACTCCATCAGCAGTCAGGTCACTCCTGCCCTCTTTCCTGAATACACACTGTTAAAGTGATACTACACCAAAAGATGTATACAGTTTTCCCCTTTAACCCAGATGTAGCCAGTCAGCCAAGACTTGTTTGGTGTCCAAAGTTTCACTGGTTTTGTACTGGAGCTAGAAGGGTAATGTAGCTACCATGTAGTGAAAGTTTATGCACACCAATTACCTAGTTTAGCTAGTTCTCTACCTCTGCCGATTGGTAGAGATGGCACGATCAGGTTGAGTTGTGTTCAAAAACTCCTTCCTTAGGATACAGAGACTGTGCTCTACCAAAAAGTTGAGCATAACATCAGAGGGTTAAGGATAACAAGTAGGTCAGCAACAGTCACACATTCTGCAATGATGGCTGAATCACTACCCCACCAACACCCCCACAGTCCAGCAGAACACAAGTCTCTTTTGCTTGCATGTAAGTGACCAGCGTCAAAAAATGCTGATGCAAAATGTAGAATATGGGCACTTTAACTACACAGCATGTTATAAAAAAACATTTTTATAGACTACTGTAAGTGCTAGAGTGTCATAAACCACTTAGCAACATATTCCTGCTACACTACTGCTCAGTTTCATATATAGTTGTATATAGTTGTATGCATGTTTATGCATCCCTGGTCAAATTACATGTTTTGTTGAAGTTAAAATATGTTAACACTTCCTCTAAAGAGAACACATTTCTGTACATTTTAATCCACCATTTATTAAAGTTAACATATCAGGAAAACCCTAAAGTATAAAAGGTGGCCTGTGCAAGAGTTATGGCACATTCTATATTTTGTTTAATGTTAATTTTGCAGTAATATGTGCAGGAAAATGCCATATTTAAGTGTATTCCCTGAAGGGGATACATTATGTTCAATAAAATCAACAAAACATAATTTAAAAGGGGGAGTTCAAACCTTCCGCATATAACTGTATGATTTACAGGATGCACATGTTAAGTTTGCTCTGGTGTATGACATCTGATTTATGTCTGTCTGTTTGTAGGAGGTAGATGAGAGGGACACGCGTAGGTTCCAGCTGAAGATCGCTGAGCTGCAGGCTGTCATCAGGAAACTAGAAGACAGAAACACACTACTGTCAGATGAGCGGACAGAACTGGTATACACACACACACACACACACACACACACATACACACACAGACCATCATGCTTGAACACCAGCTGCCAAAAGTTTGGACACAACAATTTTCCAAAATAATTTACAGCCAAGTCAACATGAGCCAATGAGCCAAAACCTAAAGACCACTCAGGAATGAAGTGAATAATGTTTATAATCTCATAAAAACAATGTCAAGATATGAGATATATTAGACACTGAGCGAACAGCTTGTGGAAGAACTGGGCAGAGTGAGCAACTTTAACAATGGCCTTATTGTTGCGGCCAGACAGCAAGGCTTGTGAGGTGCTCAGCAGTGGTGAGTAAACACAGAGAGTGTAGTTGATTAGTGGACAGAGTGTGATGTTCTAAGTGAGGTATGCTGGGAAACCTTTGTCCAGGCATTCATCTGGACGTCACTTTGACATGTACCACCTACATAAACATTGTTGTAGACAAGGTACATCCCTTTGTGGAAGTGGTGTTCCCCAATGGATTGCCGAGGTATCAGTCCAATCAAGCATCAGATGGATGTGCTGGAGCAAGGTAACAGGATCTGCTGCAAAAATGTTGGTCAGCTTTAGCTTCAGAGGTTTTGTAGAGTTACCTTGGTGGGTTGAAGCTGTTTTGGCAGCACACAGAGGACCATTTTGGGCTACTAACACGGGGTTAAGTTTGAGATCACAGATTGTAAGCAGCTTTTGGACCAATAACAGCTGATCTTTTGGTGGAGGCAGACCCATCTGTCCTTTTCAGGTCACATTTTGTAGCAGTGAATTCCTGCAAGTCAGTAGCTCTTCGATAGTTTGGTGGTACACGTGCAGTTTACATACTAATAGAAGAATGCAGATAGCAGCCACAACTGTTCCTTTGAGATGGTAAGTGTGACAACGAATGGATACATAAGAACAGGCACAAAGCATTTTATTTCCCCACATAACCCGGGTTCATTAAGTTACTCTCTCACTCTCTCTCTCTCTCAGTTGAAGCGTGTACGAGAAACAGACGGACAGATGAAGCCGCTGTTGGAGAAGAACAAGCGGATGAGTAAAAAGAATGAAGAACTCCTGCAGACACTGCAGCGAATGGAGGACAAGCTGAAGTCCCTCAGCCGCGAGAATGCTGAACTGGTGAGTGGGCGCACAGACATACCTTCACAACATCACGTAAAGGAGTGCTTCAAACCATTGTTCCTTTCTCAGAAGGAGAGGGCGAACTCCGATGTCCAGCATGCACTGCTGAAGAGGCCTAGCTCTCTGACTGATCTGAGCCATGCCCACGAGCAGCAGGAGGTGGAGTTTCTGCGGCTGCAGGTCAGCGAACAGCGCAGCGTCATTGAGGAGCTCACACAGGTGTGTTACCAAGACCACATACACAGACAGAAACAGGCACATACAACCATATGCAAAATTTTGTAACATAATTTGGATTTTTGTGATACTGAAACGGATAATTTTATACACAAGTAATGCCATAAAAGGATTGAATTTAAGTATTTCTGTTGTAATTGACTTCAGTTATTTGAATTTGACCTAAGTAGATGGGCAGACACACACACACGAACACACACACACAAAACAGTGTTTATATGTTATAGAGGCCAGTTAGCAACCTTACAAGCCTAGGTGATATGGGTGCTGTGTCCCGTGTCGTGGTGTTAACAGAGGCACTCTGGTGGGTCTTCTGCTCTCATATCCCATGGAAGCTTAAAAACGCTGCACTGACCTGTGGAATATGCGTGTGGGTGCTTATGGATAGAATGTGGATCTGATTTCTGCCAGCATTGCTTGTCTGTTCAGATGGACAGTTCTAGCCAGATACCACTGGTCACGATCGTTAACCATTAAGAGTTACACACACACACACACACACACACACATATATATATGTATATATTTGAATTACTTATTCTCTAATTTAAGAATGGATAAAGAACAGATACATCCCACAATGGCTATAAAGCCATTTTTCACACCTTTAAGAAGTAGGAACTCTGTGTAACATGGAATCCTGTTCCCAGTTAACTCTTGTAGACAGCAAAGAGGAGTGCTGAGTCGTAGGATTTTCTTCTGATGTCTGACATGTCTTACACCTCTAAAACCGTCGATGTTATGTTAGTGACCTTAGGCGCGTTCAGAGGTCACCAGATCTTCTTGTGTGTGCCTTAATTGGTCCCAAACTGTGATTATGTCTGACGAGTAATCAGCATTTGATAATTAGGATGCTTACCTCATTAATCTGAGGCCTAATTAGTGATTTGTCATGCCTCCTCGCTTGCCCCTCTTTTCATCATCATAATCTTCAAGTCCGTTCTCAGCCAAAATGCTAAGCCAGTCTTGTGACCTCACTGTATGTACACTGTGAGGAATATCTATAGTGCAGATGGATCTGTTTCATATGTACAGTGGTATGCAAATGTTTGGATACAGTGGAAATAAATGCACATTCTCTTTTGCACACATTAGTGCACAATTACTGTTTATCTGCTGAATTTAACAAATTGGGGAAAATATGTAATGATTTGTAAAATGTGCAAAAGTTATGACAGCAAATAAATAGTGGACTAAAATTGACTGTTTAAATGTGCTCACTAGCATGCTAATAAAACTTGTAATTTGACAGATTTAATGATTTGCATAAAAGGATATGTATGATTATATGTATCTGTTGATGGCAGTTTACATTATGATCTTACTGTAAGAAAGCTAGATGGATGAGTTGATGCATGTTCAATTTTTTCCATGATTTCCCAGACACGGATTAAGCCTGTTCTTGGAATAAACTTCAGTACCAGTGGCTAGTCACTGTTGGAATTGGGTTTTAGTCTATGTTTAGGCCTAATCTAGGTCTGGGAAATCAGCCTATAGTTTTATACACCCACCCACACACACCTCTTAGTATCTACACTCACTGTTCATTTTATCAGCTCCACTTACCATATAGGTGAACCTTTGTAGTTCTACAATTATAGACTGTAGTCCATCTGATTCTCTGCATACTTTGTTAATCCCTTTTCACCCAGTCCTTCAATTGTCAGGACCCCCACAGGGCCACCACAGAGCAGATATTATGTGGGTGGTGGATCATTATCAGCACCAAAGTGACACTGGTGTGAGTGGATCAGACACAGCAGTGCTGCTGGAGTGTTTAAACACTGTGTCCACTCACTGTCCACTCTAGTAGACACTCCTACCTTGCAGGTCCACCTTGTAGATGTAAAGTCAGAGACAGGTTTGTGCTCGCTGGAAGTTAAGTGAACAGTTAATGTAATTGATTGACCATGTAGTGTCATACCCACAAAGGATTACAGAGTCCAGGACTGGAAACTGGACTCAAGGTCCTTTTTTGTAGACCCCTGCTCTTGTCCTTCATCTGTGGTCACAGCATGATGCCCACAGGGAACTGTTGGCAGGATAGTTTTGGTTGGTGGACTATTCTCGGTCCAGCAGTGACACTACTGGACTAAACTACAGTGTCACTGCAGTGTTGAGAATAATCCACCACCCAAATAATATCTGCACTGTGGTGGTCCTGTGGGGGGTCCTGAGAATTGAAGAACAGGGTGATGGGGGATTAACAAAGTTTACAGAGAATAGACTGTAATAGTCTGTAGATGAATCCTGGTATCGTGGCTCTTCTAAGGCTGATGGGTGAGTGAAGTAGACTGCTCTGTTATGTGATGTTCCTGTCTGGTTTCAGGAGCGAGATCGACTGATGATAAACAAAAGGAACAAGAGGAAGAATATCAAACTGCCGAAGGTGAGCAGCCGTTTACAGACACCCCACAGTTACACTCACTAATGAATGGCACAATGAGGAGTGTGATGTGTGAGCACTCTGTGTATGTGTGCTCAGTCACTCTGTGTTCTGTCGCCAAGCAACCGTCTCTTTGAGAGAAAGAGGGAACGTCTACCTGCCATCTAATTAATCTCGGGAGAACACCTAGGAAAACTTTGCCCCTCCTGCCTCTGTCCTCCTCTTTCCTCTCTTTCCTTTATTCCCTGTCTCTTTGTCTCTTTCTCTTTTTGTCTAATGCTTTCTCTCACTCTTTTCCCCTTACTTTCTTTCATTTTTGTCCTTTTCTTTCTCTCTTTTTCTCTCTCTCTCTCACTGTCTCTTGTCCTGTCTTTCTCTCTCTCATCCTCCGTCACCGCTTCCCATTTTCTCTTTCTTTCTCTTGTCTGCCTCTCTCTCTTTTTCTCTTTTTTCTTTTTTTGCTCTCTGTCTTTTCACCCCATTCTCATTCTATTTCTCTTTCTTTTTTTCTCAAGCTGTCCCTCTGCCTTCCTCTCATTGTCTCTCATCTGTCACTTGCTTTCTTTCTTTCCTAGACTCTTATTCCTAAAATCCTAGTGTAATCATATAATACATAATAATAATTTTAATAATATATCCTATATATTTCTTGAATGTATTTATGTTTTGTGTGCAGATCATTTTCACATAACAGTCTTCCAATCTTTCTTCATCCCCAAGAAGACAGGCTGTATTTGTTACTATTCTTTTAAGACTTGTAAATGAACTCTAATCTGGTTGGCTCAGTATTGGAGCTCCTTCAAAAATCAGTCCAGGCTGAAACACTCTGTTTAACTTCAGTGTGATTAGGTGGGACTGAACTGCTGTAATACGCTGGAAAGATGGAGGTATGATGTAAATGGTTTACATGAAATCCCAAAAAGAGTGAGTTTGATAAACAGTTTTGCAACTTAGGTTCCATCAGTGGACTGTATGGACTGTGTAAGTTAGTTGTACAAAATATTCTCCTCGTCAAAAGAATAGTTGCACTCAGAAGGAAGTGTCAGATTGCAGTGCTATTGGGAAGGAAGATAAAGGTTACCAGGATCAATAAATTATGATAAAACGTCTCTGCATGGAGTTGTACAGACTCCTAATGGTGTCCTGTGATAATCCATCCCATGCAGCTTGAATATTCTCACACAGTTCCTTCAGACTTTGTGGTAGGGGTGGAGGTGGAGTGACACCAGGCCTTCTGGACATGTGACGCGTGGCAACAGATAAATCTTGACGCTGACCACGGGGCCTCTACGCACAGACTAGTTGGTCGTCTCCA